>CM054948.1:9400738-9545038 GCA_029168755.2 Tillandsia fasciculata
TCACCTGCCCATGATGAACAATGTGACATATCATGGTTCGCAAAATTTAGTTGATGTTTTGAACCGTCCTAATATTGATAAGACAATGTTGACTGAATGGATGCATACTAATGCTATATGTAATGATGCTCAGCAGCTTACGTACACCGAATTCCTACGCAATGGGTATGGCATAAAAAGATAAATTTTGGTCTAGACGAAAGCAAGGATATCGTATTGGTAGAATAGTTTATATACATCCAAATGCAGGGGAATTATATTTCTTAAGAATTCTTTTAAACATAGTAAGAGGTCCAAGAAATTACGTAGAAATTAGAACTGTTAATGGTGTTGTATACGATACATTTCGTTCTGCGTGTAATGCTCTTGGTTTACTTGGTGATGATAAAGAATGGAGAGATGCATTAGAAGAAGCATCACATTGGTCCTCTTCAGTTGGACTTCGGCAATTATTTACAACTATAGTAATATTCTGTGAATTAACAGATCCTCTCAAATTATGGAATGAATATTGGCAAATAATGTCAGATGATATTTCATATAAATTGAAGCATATTCTTGGAATTCGTAATCTCCAAATACCTGAAATGGAACTTCAAAATCATGTATTACTTGAACTCGAGGTTCTTTTCAACAAAAATTCTTCTTCACTTTCTGATTACAACCTTCCAAATCCCGGCAGAGTCATGTTTGATGATTTTGACAACAGATTAATAAGAGAAGAATTAGATTACAACACGACTGAATTGGTGCAGGATCATATTGATTTATTTGATGGATTAAATGATGAACAACGAATAATATATAATGTTGTCTTGACTTCTGTATATCAAAATATTGGAGATATTATATTTGTTTATGGACATGGTGGAACAGGCAAAACATATCTTTGGAAGACCATTATTTCAAAATTACGGTCAGAAGGAAAAATAGTTCTAGCTGTTGCTTCCTCAGGTATAGCATCTCTTTTATTGCCTGGAGGCCGAACAGCTCATTCTAGATTTAAAATACCTATCCAAATTAATGAATGTTCTGTTTGTGATATTAAGAAAGGTACACAACTTGCTGCTCTAATTTCCCATGCCAGCCTAATTATTTGGGATGAAGCACCTATGAATCATCGACATTGTTTCGAGGCTTTAGATAAATCATTAAATGATATTATGGGAATTGATGGTTCAAGAACTATCGAGGAACATTTTGGAGGGAAAACTATTCTTTTAGGAGGAGATTTCAGACAAATACTTCCAGTTATTGTTGGTGGCACTAAACAAGATATTTTAAATGCATCATTAACTAGATCTTATATATGGAGTAAGTGTAAAGTTTTTCGCCTTACTATAAACATGAGATTACTACGAGGTTCGACAGATTGTGTATCAAATAGAGCTTTGGAAGAATTTAGCCAATGGGTACTTGATATTGGTGATGGCAAAATAGAAGGTATACAGTTAGAAAATGAGGATGAACCAACTTGGATCAAAATTCCTGATGACATGCTCATAAAATTTGATGATAATGGAATACAAGCAATTGTTTCTGAAATATACGGTAGTATCGAGTACAACTACAATGATTCTACATATCTACGAAACAGAGCTATTGTTACCCCTATGAATGAAAGTGTTGATCAGATTAATACCTATGTGCTTTCTTTACTGCCAACAGAAGAACGACTATATTTAAGTTCAGATTCAATATGCAGTTCATCTAAAAATTCTGAAGAAAGCAACATACTTTATCCAGTGGATTTCTTGAATAGCTTAAAATTTAATGGAGTACCAAATCACGAATTGAAGTTAAAAGTAGGAAGTCCTGTGATGTTACTTCGCAATATCAATCAAAGTTCTGGACTTTGTAATGGCACTCGGTTGCTTATAACTCAACTAGGTCCTAGAATTATTGAAGCACAAATTTTTACTGGCATCCATGTCGGCGAAAAGGTTTATATTCCTCGCATTGTTATGAATGTTACCGAATCAAATGGCCATTCGTATTAAAAAGAAGGCAATTCCCGCTTCGATTGTGTTACGCAATGACAATTAACAAAAGTCAGGGACAAACTCTAGAAAAAGTTGGCCTTTATTTATCACAACCTGTGTTTACACATGGCCAACTTTACGTTGCTATTTCACGAGTCACATCAAAAATAGGCTTACGGATCCTTATAGAAAATAAAGATGGTCAACCGCGAGGGTATACAAGGAATATTGTTATAAAGAAATACTTGATGATGTAAAATAATATTCTCAGGTCTGCAATATATTTTCTAATCTTCTTTTAACATTTGAATTTATATTTTTTCCTCAGTATTTCGATTTTGTAAAAAAAAAGAAATAATTATTTACTTTCTTAATGATACTAACTAATATTATATTTATTATTTTCTTAAATAGAAGCCTCTCGATACAATGAAGACTTTACTTTTATCACAACTCTCGCTACAATCACAAGATTGCGGAATTAAAGTCCGCATTTGCCGAATATGGGAATCAACAGCTCCTTTTTTAAAGGAGATATATTTAGCTTGGATTGCTTATTAGTAGACGAAGAGGTCAGTATATTCCTTTGATTTTGAAAATCGTTTCCCTTTATATTTTTTTAACATCTGGTTAACGTGAACTCTTTATCTACCATGGTATCACTTAGGCTTTTTCTATGCAAGCAACAATACACAAACAGGATGCAGCGACATTTAAATCTATGATAACTGAAGGCAATCTGTATTTAATCGAAAAATTCGCTGTCATACCAAGTAAGAAACGATTTATTGCCATAAATCGTGATTACATGATTCAAATAACGAAACGGACACAAATAAGTCAAATGGAAGAACATTCGTGTGAAATACCGCTATACAGTTTCAATTTTTCAACTTTCTACGAAGTTGTACACAAACGATACAATGATGCCGTCCTAACAGGTACCACTCTTTCTAAATAAAATTTGATTCTCCCGAATTACTTATGGTATCATAACTTCTGTTTGCTCAATATTTTGTAGATATTTTCGGGAAAATTACAAGCGTTCACGATGTTGCACATAAATACATTGGAGAAACTTTAACTCCAATCAGGAATTTAGAAATTGAAGATTCTGAGTAAACAATTTCTATTTTTAAATAATAATCAAAAATATATTGATTACATTTTATTTCAAATCTATATTAAATAAGATTTTCCCTTTTACAGTAAAAATACTTTGTCCGTTGCTTTATGGGATAAGTTCGCCGTTTCCTTCGATGAAACGCACTTTCTTACGAAAGAGCCTAATAAACCAATTGTAATAATTCTGGCTGGTATGACGGTTCGAACATTTAGAGGTTGGTATTCTAAACATAATACCAATTTCTTCTTCCTTCGATATACCACATGTTGAATTACAAGAATTGTATAACATTCTCTACAATTTCAATACAGAAAACCTATACTTATCAACATGTTCAGCATCAAAAATATACTTCAATTTACAAATTCCAGAAGTACCTGAATTCCTTAATAGGTTTGATTACTAATCCTACATTCTTCTTAATTTAGTTCTACATATGACTTCTTTTTTATTGATTATTACCATTTGAGTGCACATTATTGCGCATAGCTTAGAGGCAACAGGTCACTCAATTCGCCGAATTGGATGTGAGGAAGAGAATCCTATACCACCTCAAGAAGAAATGAATTTAAATAGGAGGACGATTGAGGAATTACTGAATGTTACCCTTTCTAATACTGAGGTAACATTTTTATAACAATACATTTCTCTTATACAATTATGTTGAATTAACAATATTTATAATATCTAATTTACTCCTTCTAATGTTAGAATACAAAGTTTACTTGCGAGTGCAAAATTATCGATATCGACACATCATATGGCTGGTGGTATAAAGCATGTCACTATTGCAAAGCTGCTGTTAAAATATATGATGATACGTTTCTATGCTCGCGTTGTGGTGGTAACGATCAGCCACCACTTCCATGGTAAAACCTTCGATTCAGTTTACCATCTTGCAATATTTCAAGTTACCAGTTTAATAATGAATGATTTACAATGTAATATTATTTTACTACATGTATTTGAAAATAGGTATAAACTAAACATCATTGTCAGCGATGAAACTGGCGTGGCTAATTTTACAATATTCGGGAGATTAGCTCAGGAAATGCTCCGCATCCCAGCACAAAATCTAGCAACCGCATCTAACTCAGATAACTTTACTCTTCCTCCTATAATAAAAGCAATCATCAACCAAGTACATATTTTCCAAGTAACAGTGGACGCATCAAAATTTACAACAAGTGCTGCAACCTTTAAAGTTTTGAAGATTTTCACATTAAATAAAGAAAGGAGTAAGAAAATCAGAGCTGATAACACTTTATTGCTAAAATGTGAAGATCAATCTTGCTCAACTTCCAATGAAAAACAAGAACATTCCGAGGTATTTGAAGAACCATCTCCAATCATACGAAATTCTTCTGGGTAATATATGTTTGTGAATATTCATCTGTTATATTTCAAGTATAAATTATTTACTGCAAATTATATTTATTACCTAATTATTTTGCCACAGTTTAACACATTTATCCGGAAAAACGCGTCAACTCTCTCGAACAAAGCGCCGCTTTAAGTAATATTCCATTTTATAATTTTGTCCAATTTACCTATCCCTTATTTGTGTATAAAGCTACTAATATTTAATTATTATACATGCAGTTCTAAAGATGCGGATGAACCTAATGAAGCCAAGAAATGAGAAGCTATATATAATTTCTCTTCTCTCTATTAATAACTAAGCAGACTCCTTATATTATATATATATATATATATATATATATATATATATATATATATATATATATTATATTAATAACTATATATTCTCTTCTACTAATTATTATATGTCCGTGAATAAAAACATATGTATATATATATAGCAAACAATTATGTTATTATATTCATAAAGTATAGCCTTTGGTGTAACCATATTTCTATTAGTTCTTATATTACTATCTGAGTCTACAAAATGCGAATCTTATGGAACAGCAAAACATGGGAAATGTGAAGGTTCGTATATACTAACCGCTTCTTCCTGTGTAATTTGTGGTGTTACCAATAATTTTTGCCCTTCCATAATTTATATCACTTTGGCTACATAGAACTGCCAATACCAATTTATTATCCTTCATAATAGGCTATTGTTTGCCTTTGCATGAAACTTACAAATTAGAAGTTTTAAACTTCATTTCCAATTTGTATATAAAACTAACTGCAGCCAATTTACTAATCATTTTCTTGGATTACCTTTGAAGTCCAGAAAATACAAATCTTGTGGAACAGCAAAACATGGGAAATGTGAAGGTTCGCATATACTAACCGTTTCTTCCTGTGTAATTTGTGGTGCTAGCAATAGTAAGAGTTTTTCCAGTAGTTTGGCATAACATATATCGTTTTCCTTCCATAATTTAGGTCGCTTTTGCTACATAAAATTGCCAATACCAATTTATCATCCGTCTCATGTAAACGAGCTTAAGCAAATCTTCAGCTTGATTTGTTTGAAGTGTCTCAAAATGAAGAAAGGAAAGGTACTACTCTGATTTGCTACTTTTTTTCACTCAAATCTATTGTTTTTAGCAAAAATAAACAAATGTTGGTTCCCTGTTTCTAACAGGAAATGAAATTTAGTTGCATTTTAAATTCACTTGCTATTTATTTTCCAATTCCCAGATTTGTCGTCACTAACTAAAAGAACCAATAACTTATTACCTGTTTGTGTCATGAGGTTAATTAAAAGTATTCAGTTTAAAGACAGCATGCATTTGAATATGAGGTCTAAAGGGGCCTCAGCTTACAAAACTCTCAAATTATTATATGTATATATAGATGTATAAATATAGATGTTATTTTAAATATTTGCTCTTTGATTTATGAACTCAATGATTTTAATTAACTTAAGATGTGGCTTTGAATTCAATTTGTGATTTAGAACGACCTATAGGATTTTAAATATGTACTCTCCAATTTATGATCTTTATGGTTTTCCTTAACTTAAAGTTCCTAGATTGTGACAAGTTCCAAATGTGTTCTCAAGTCATTTCCTTCTTTCGTTAGCCTTTTAGATTTCATCACAAATCCATTTATTGCTCATATGGTATCTTAGAACTTCGTACATCTTTTTCCCTTCCATAAATGAGGTCACTTTGGCTACATAGAATTGCCAATACCAATTTATCATCCTTCAGAATAGACTATTGTTTGCCTTTGCATAAAACTTACAAATTAGAAATTTTAAACTTCATTTCCTATTTGTATATAAAACTAAGCGAAGCCAGTTTACTAACCATTTTCTTAGATTACCTTTGAAATCTAGAAAATGCGAATCTTTACTTTAAGTTTATATACGTCAAAATGAACTCTAAACTTCGAAGGTGATTATTTTAGGTTTATGTATGTGAAAATGAACTCCGAATGATTAATTTAGAAAACTAAACTCCTTATTCCTTTTTTATTGGAATCTTCGTTGCATTTGTTTTGATACAAAGAATCTTTTTCTTCTTACCTAATGTCAATCAAACTTTTGATTCCCTACTTTGTTGGTGGACAGGTGTTCTAATTTGCGATCCATTAAATGTTGGATCCTTCGTCAAGTTTTTTGCAATGTTTAGGACCAATCATTCTCTTTTTGCCTAATAATGAGTCAACTTTCGATGGCCTATTTGGCAAGCAACCAATTGTTCTTATTTGTATTGTTATCTTATTTTCCAGTCCTACCAAGTATTTGATTCGGTTGCAAACACTTATTCTAATTTATTTTCTAATTCCACCTTTAAATGCTTATTCACTAAATATACCTTGCCTATTTAGGGAAGACATTATTTAGGTTTTTGCCATCTTATAATCTAGATCATCGTTAGTTCGTTGTATTCCTTATTAGGTGATGTCATGCAAACACTTATTCTAATTTATTTTTTAATTTCACGTTTGAATACTTATTCACTAAATATACCTTGCCTATTTAGGGAAGATATTATTTGGATTTTTGTCATCTTATAATCTGGATCATCGTTAGTTGGTTGTATTCCTTATTAAGTGATGTCATGCAACGTTGTATTCCTTATTAGGTGATGTCATGCAAACACTTATTCTAATTTATTTTTAAATTTCACGTTTGAATACTTATTCACTATATATACCTTGCCTATTTAGGGAAGATATTATTTGGATTTTTGCCATCTTATAATCTGGATCATCGTTAGTTGGTTGTATTCCTTATTAGGTGATGTCATGCAACGCATTAACCCGACTCAACATATTTTTCCTTAATATTTCTTTTTTTTTTTATGTATCTTTCAAATGCACTTTTTTACCTTCGTAATTTGGTTTATATTTGAATATCTGTCTTGCCATAACGAGAGACATAATTGATAATGATGAACTATCAATTATCATATTGCTGTATTCTTTGTTACATCCATTTCTAACCTAATCTAAACCGGTTTATATTGTGTTGAATTCATTGGAAGTAATATACTTGGTAATAATTATGAGAACTTTACTGATGAATGAACAACAATGAACTAATTTGGGCACTACCACAAAAGTTATTCTTGCCACAAGTTTCTTATACTATGCCTTTTATCTGTTATTAGATAATAATCCCTTCACTACAGAGAGTGTGTACTTTGTTGTTTCTATCCTAGATGAAGCATCCATTGCTGACATTTGATTTGTGCAATGTTGCTGTAATTTTTGTACAAGATTTTGTAGAAGAATTAACGGACAAGGATAAAAAATTGTTGACCTTAGTGGAGATGGGTTCCACCACACAAGAGACCTCCTCAGCTATCAAAAGATGTGGTAATTCTTTCATCTCATTGAAATGCTGTAGTTAATTTACTCTCTTACTTTCAGATACTTAATTGATAACGACCTCATAAATATTCACTCTTTTGCTTACAATCATAGTGCAAAAAATTTACAAAGATACCATGAACTATTGGTCATTTTGATATAATACACTTCTTCATGTCTTTTTGGATTGATAGTTGGACATTTTCTCCAACTTTGATTTTTCGTTCCTTTTTTAATGGAAGTTATTTGCATAAAATGAGTGTGTACTTTGTTGTTTCTACCCTAGATGAAGCATCCATTGCTGACATTTGATTTGTGCAATGTTGCTGTAATTTGTGTACAAGATTTTGTAGAAGAATTAACGGAGAAGGATAAAAAATTGTTGACCTTAGTGGAGGTGGGTTCCACCACACAAGAGACCTCCTCAGCTATCGAAAGATGTGGTAATTCTTTCATCTGATTGAAATGCTGTAGTTAATTTACTCTCTTACTTTCAGATACTTAATTGATAACAACCTCATAAATATCCACTCTTTTGCTTACAATCATAGTGCAAAAAATTTACAAAGATACCACGAACTATTGGTAATTTGGATATAATACACCTCTTCATGTCTTTTTGGATTAATAGTTGGACATTTTCTCCAACTTTGATTTTTTTTTCCTTTTTTAATGGAAGTTATTTGCATAAAATGAGTTGGTTTCTTTAAATTAGGAATATATATGTATTAAGTTTTCCGATGGTAATCTGTTGGGAGACAGAAGCTACGACTTCTGTTTGAAAGTGTAAACCTTTTAGGAGATAATAGTTGGAATCTCTAATTAAATATTCCAGTATTTCATCCAAAGATGCTTAGGAGAGAACTGTTTGACAACAAGAGATGAAATTGAAGGGTTTATGTCAAAAGATGCTAAGATTTCTTTCTTTTCCAAAAGAAATAATTTCAAACATCAGAAACCTACATAAGTGATATATTTGTAGTATTGCCTATTCTAACCTATTTACTGAATATACGCTGGCCAGATATTATTTGATCTCAACAAGGAAATACTGAAAAGAAGAGAAAAAGATCCCAAATTAGCGAGTTTCAATTTAAGAACAAGCGAAATACGAAATCCCAGCTACCAAATGTAAGTAATCCATTCCCAGTACTAAATCCCAGCTGCCAAAGAACATATATACACACACCCTTTCACAATTGATTAACACTATGAATGTGTTGTTCACAAAATTAAACATGTTCTCCACAAACATACAAAATGATCATATTTATACCACTCAAACTAACTAGAAATATCTTCAACTTTTAATTGTTTTGGGCTTAGTAAAATTATTGCCAATTTTCTTTTAATATCATCTTTTGTTGGCTAACGCACTCTGTGATTAGGGGAAAAAAAAAGGGCTACACCTACTGAAGGTGTACTTAGTTCAAACAGGTTCGATTTACCTTTAACTGTTAACGATCATATAATCAAAAAAATTGGTTGCACTTTTTTTTTCCTTTTCTGTGTTAGTGTTATTTGAATTCTTTGATCATTCTTCATATTTTAAAGTGCCCTTGCCATTTTTTTACAAACAGGCTTCAATATATGTATTCTTGGCTTAGCTTAAAGTTCCCTTTGTGAATGTCATATACGTATACAGGAAGCTATAATAAAACAAGAGAGAAACAATTGGCATTTAATTGGTTGTTATAATGACAAAACTAATCTCTTAGATTTGATTCAGCTTTACTTAATGAAGGGTTTCTATGTATAGTTCTTAAAGGAAGCTATAACAAAATAAAAGAGGCCAACTCAAAAGAAGTCGTTTAATTACCCACGGGAGGAGTGTTCAAAATGCGACATGCTTTGGATTTGCTTTAGTTTCATTTGTTGTTGGTCATATGCATATAATTCTTGAAGGAAATAGCTATTCATTGACTGCGATTATGTTGAGTGATTTGGTGTTTTCGTGAAGTCTTGAATTTATGTATGGTATTCTTCTTTCCTCGTGGTAGGGTACTTTGAGTAAAACAAATTTTCCCCTATTTTTCCCATTCTACTAACTGTTCTCTTCTCTTACATGTTTTGTTGATGTAATCACTTTGATGCTACTACTGCCGCACTACGGAAAAAATGGAACTGAGAGGACAACCTATCTAACTAGGGTGATTGGCGGTTAGTGTAACGTGACTTAATCGGTGCTTACCTACTGTGCTCTAGGTGAGGTATGCTCTTTTGACCTACTTACTTTCTTTTGTTTAACTTCGCGTGTTTTAAACTCACAATTCTCCGCATACATGTGTATATATTTTTTAACAGGAAATCCTATAGTACTTACGATTGTTTATGCAACAGCTTCATACGACTTAGAATTTAAAGTTCCTTTCTATATTTACTCTGTACTCATTTCTTTGATTAGTTATGTTTTCCTACTTATTTTCGCATTCTTTCGCTTACAGGTCTGCATTTTCGCTTATAATTCTGCATATGCACATATTTTCCGAATTGGTTATTTCTATAATTGCTTATTAGAGGGTTTCGGTTGTATCTTAAATTTATTTAAGATTTTGGTACTTAACTTTATTAAGTTTAATATGTAGTATAGCTCATGGAAACAAATTTTAGAAATTACATGTTAGATTTTGTGTTTAACAGTTTATACATTTAAATCATAATTCTCCTCTCTAGATGTGTGAGTATGTGAAAAATCAAACTCCTTTTGCAAATTAGAGGTTTTAAACTTCATTTCCTATTTGTATATAAAACTAACCGAAGCCACTTTACTAATCCTTTTTTTGGATTACCTTTGGAGTCTAGAAAATGCGAATCTTGTGGAACAGCAAAACATGGGAAATGTGAAGATTCGCATATACTAACCGCTTCTTCCAGTATAATTTGTGGTGCTAGCAATAGTAAAAGTTTTTTTCCTGGTTTGGCATGACATATATATTTTCCTTCCATAATTTAGGTCACTTTGGCTACATAGAATTGCCAATACCAATTTATCATCCTTCATAATAGGCTATTGTTTGCCTTTGCATGAAACTTACAAATTAGAAGTTTTAAACTTCGTTTCCTATTTGTATATAAAACTAACTGGAACCAATTTACTAATCCTTTTCTTGGATTAAGGCACTTTGAGTAAAACAAATTTTCCCCTATTTTTTCCACTTTACTAACTGTTCTCTTCTCTTACATGTTCTGTTGATGTTATCACTTTGATGCTGCTACTACCCCACTACGAAAAAAAAGGAACCGAGAGGACAACCTATCTAACTAGAGTAATTGGAGGTTAGTACAACGTGATTTAGTCGGTGCTTACCTACTGTATTCTAGGTGAGGTATGCTCTTTTGACCTACTTACTTTCTTTTGCCTAACCTCGTGTGTTTTAAACTCACAATTCTCCGCATACATGTGTATATATTTTTTAACGGGAAATTCTATAGTACTTAGGATTGTTTATACAACGGCTTCATACAACTTAGAATTTAAAGCTCCTTTCTATATTTACTCTGTACTCATGTCTTTGATTAGTTATATTTTGCTACTTATTTTCGCACTCTTTCGCTTACAGTTCTGCATTTTCACTTATAATGCTACATATCCACATGTTTTCCGAATTGTTTATTTCTATAGTTGCTTATTACAGGGTTTGGGTTGCATCTTACATTTATTTAAGATTTTTGTACTTAACTTTATTAAGATTAATATGTAGTATAGCTCATGGAAACAAATTTTAGAAATTGGATGTTAGATTTAGTGTTTAACAGTTTATACATTTCAATCATAATTCTCCTCTCTAAATGTGTGAGTATGTGAAAAATCAAACTCCTTTTGGAAATTAAAAGTTTTAAACTTCATTTCCTATTTGTATATAAAACTAATCGAACCCAATTTACTAATCCTTTTCTTGGATTACCTTTGGAGTGTAGAAAATGCGAATCTTGTGGAACAGCAAAACATGGGAAATGTGAAAAATCCCATATACTAACCGCTTCTTCCTGTGTAATTTGTGGTTCTACCAACAGTAACAGTTTTTTTAGTAGTTTGGCATAGCATATATTTTTTCCCTTCCATTATTTAGGTCACTTTGGCTACATAGAATTACCAATACCAATTTATCATTCTTCATAATAGGCTATTATTTGCCTTTGCATCAAACTTACAAATTAGAAGTTTTAAACTTCATTTCCTATTTGTATATAAAACTAACCGGAGCCAGTTTACTAATACTTTTCTTGAATTACCTTTGGAGTCTAGAAAATGCGAATCTTTTGTTTAACAGTTTATACATTTCAATCATAATTCTCCTCTTTAGATGTGTGAGTATATGAAAAATCAAACTCCTTTTGCAAATTAGAAGTTTTAAACTTCATTTCCTATTTGTATATAAAACTAATCGAAGCCAATTTACTAATCGTTTTCTTGGATTACCTTTGGAGTCTAGAAAATGCGTATCTTGTGGAACAGCAAAACATGGGAAATGGGAAGATTCCCATATACTAACCGCTTCTTCATGTGTAATTTGTGGTTCTAGCAACAGTAACAGTTTTTCCAGTAGTTTGGCATAACCGTATAGACTCCGGGCTTCACGTAAAATATATAATATTTTAATCAATCAATATAAATAATTATTAGAATTTTAAAATTAAACAATTAAAAAAATTAATATAAATTTTTATACATTATAAAAAATATTTTTTTTATTAATATTTTTTTCTTTTTAATAATTATATTCTAATAATTTTATTTACATATTCAATTAAATTTAGGAAAATTCTACTTGTACATTCTTTTGGGATGTACATCCCACATCCAACTAACCAACTTATTAAAAGTTTTGAATGGTCTAATACATGGGCTCTCATGTTGTGTTTTACCTCGAAGCAAAAAAGAATCAGTTCTTGATCCAATGTTTAGTACAAGTTGATTTCCTGACAGTGCACTTGATGAAATCTGAATATCTGAGCTTCCTTTTTATCATGTGACAAAGGACCGAAAAAATCTGCACTTAATGAAAAATTGTATCATAAAATGGTAGGCACTTAAGTTTTACCAACTCACACTTCTCTTTTATTATTCATTACTTTCACTAACTTTCGGGAATTCTCTTCATTAGAGAGAGATTGTGCTCAGCCCTTTTGTACGGTACGGTATTAAATCTATGTTCTTTTCGTGTCTTTATATTTTATTCCTTGATTAATTTAAGCTCTCTTTCATTTATTCTTTTTACTTTCTTTTTGAGGCAATGACGATGCAAAAAAAAACTTCGGCAATTTTGGATGGCCTTGGGCATTGGATTACTGTACGGGCAAAGATGACAGCTCATAAAATAGTAATAATCTTCGGTGGCCTCTGCGTATTTGTAGAAAAATGTGTGTTCCGCTCTTCCAAACTCACTTTGGATTGATTGTAGTTGTTGCCTGAGTATAAAAATACAAACCACATTTCCCCGTTTGCCTTGGGCAACCAGTTGCTGGTTGCACAATAATGATGCATGAAAAAAAAAAAATATGCCTTCCAAATTTTTCCCCTTCCTTCTGATTCAGGAGAAAAATTATCTGAGCCTCACATTTTTTACCCCGTTTTTTACTTCCCTTTTTTTACATTCTCCGGTTCGCTTGCCCCTACCTTTGTTGTTTTGTTCTGATATTTTTTTAAACATTTTACACTCTTCTTTTGTAGTTCACCAAGAACATTCATGCTCTTCTAAATTGTACCTTTCGACATTGAGTTTGAACTTTATACCTGTCTTTACATGCATACTCTTGGTGAACTTCATGCCTTTAATTAGTTCAAGTTTTCCAAGAGTTCTCTAAGTTACTTTCCGAGCTTTAAAATCATAAAATTTTATTAGCAGCATGCAACAGAAGAAGAAGAGTAATTATTCTTGAGGACCTCTCATTAAGTTCAGTTTTGTAAGTTGTCGCTTTTGGGTTAGTACCTACTCACTTTTCAATTCCTTATTTACAATCTTTTTTCCTATTTTTTAAGTGTCTGTGTATCTGTATTATATAAATTCTATTGTTCTCAGTATCTATTTACTTCTTAATCACTTATTCTCTCATGCCTACTTTCGCTTACTTTTAACTTAGATCTCTCTTTTCTTTGTTCGCATCTCTGTTCTAATTATACCATTACTTTGAGTAGGGATCTCAAACAATTCGTTTGGCTCTTGACCTTCATAATAGGCTATTGTTTGCCTTTGCATGAAGCTTACAAATTAGAATTTTTAAACTTCATTCCCTATTTGTAAATTAGGATTTCCTCATACTTAGCTCTCACATTTACCTATATGTACACTTTACAAAGAGACTTGCAATGTACTTAAGTTTACAAATTAGGATATTTTTATGGAATTTGGATTCAAATTTGGATTCGGATTCTCCTGGATATTCCATAATATTTTTTTCCTTCTTTCCCAGCGATTCTTATTAGAGATCTCCTTCGACCGCTTCAACGGATTCCTCGGCCTCCCCGTCGAGTTCGAGCTCGAGATCCCCTGCCGGGTTCCCAGCGCAAGGTATCCAAAAAAATATATAAATAAAAAAAAAAAATCAATTTTGGCCTAATTAGTTATTACTTTGAAAAAAAAAAATAGAAAATGGGGGGTGGCTTGCTGCTGCCGTTGGCAGCAGCATTTGCCGCAGCTGCTGCTGCTCCAAGGCAGCAGCAGCTGCGTAATGCAGCTGCTCAGCTGCTGCTGCTGCTAAGCAGCAGCAGCTGAGCAACATGGCAGCTGCTGCTGCTGCTATAGGCAGCAGCAGCTGCCCTGGTTACAGCTGCTGCTGCTGTTATAGACAGCAGCAGCTGCCTTGGATTACAGCTGCTGCTGCTGCCCATGGCAGCAGCAGCTGCCTTGGCTGCGGCTGCTGCTACTGCTATGGGTAGCAGCAGCAATTACTACAGCTGCTGCTGCTATCGAAGAAATAAAAAGAAGAAATGAAGAAAACAGAAGAAAGAAGAAAGAAAAAAAAAAAGAATTTTAAAGGAAAAGAAAAGAGAAGAAAAGAAGAGAATTTCTTTCTCTTCTCTTTCCTTCAGTGAGCAAAAATCATAATTGAGGGAATTGCTCAAATAGGGTTCTCTCTAATTTTTGAATGCAAATTCTTGATTTTCACCAATGTGCGAAATCGGTAAATTGGGGAAAATTGCTCAAATTGAGAATCTCTCAAATTTTGATAGCGTTTTGACCCCAGATCGAGTTGAGCAAGTTTCTTTTTGGCAACATGCCATAGGAGGATTATTCTCCTTTCATTTCTACGAACCAATCAAAAATTAGCCTTTTGGTGGGGGAAAATGACCAAATAGGAATTTTCCCCTTTAAGTTGTCAAAAAGGGGTTTAGTTTTATCGCCTTATTAAAATTAGTGAACCATGTAATAGCAATTGCTTTATCTTTTGCTTTCCTTATAATGTAGGGAAGCCTCACGGATCCAAGGAGCTGAGCAGCAGCATGTATTACAAGAAGTTGATTACTCTAAGTTTGACTTCTACATCAAAGTAAAATGTGTGAGCCCTGTTGAATGTAAATATTAAAAACATTGTTTTCTGATAGCTTAGGCTATTGGAGAAAAACTGTTGTTTCACATTCTTTAACATTGTATCTGAGTTCAAATTGTGTTAGGCTCCTAATGCTACTTAATTTTCAGTACGATCGGATTTCGAATCGTTGAGCTACCAGGTGGGTTTCCGAGCACATCAATCCTTCGATCTACTCACCCAGGCTATTAGAATCCAGCATGACATTGTTTGATTGTTGTTTTCTCATTCCTTTATGAATCATGCGTGAATGGATTATATTGATGATTCTTAGCCTATTTATGTGTGAATGATTATCATAATTATGTGAGAATGGTTATCATGCTTATGTAAGAGAAGTTATGATGGTTATGTGTGAAAGGTTATGTGGCTTATGTAAGAAAGATTATGATGGTTGTATGTGAAAAGTTATTTGGAATGGCTATCATGGTTATGTGTGAATGGTTATTATGGTTACGTGAGATTGATATTGTTAATGATCCTTCAGCCTACAACATATGAAATTAATATTGTTGATGGTTCTTGAGCCTACACCATGTGAGATTCTTATGTTAAATGATTCTTACCCTATCCATGTGTGAATGATTAGATTGGTTGATGTTACACTATCTCATGTGAAGTTGATCATAAGTGATACTTCTTAAACCATGCTATGTGAGACTACTTTTGGTAATTGATCTTTAGCCTACACTATGTGAGAATGGTTGATTGGTCTATGTGAGAATGGTGATTGGTTTATCATGAGTGATACTTCTTATTCTTTTGCGTGCATCACCTGCTAAACAACAAATTGTTATCTCCAAATATGTTGAAATTGGACTCTTATATTTGGAAAATTACTTTAGATAAAATGACTGAAATTAATTTGAATTTACTTTACAGGGTACTTCTCTACCTGCTGCTGGTAACATAATACAAGGACGAGGAAGACAAAAAAGAAAACGGTTACTGTAGCTGCTGCTGCTTCCAACTACTAATGCAATTTGTATTCTTTATTGCACATTTGCGTAAAATGTATCTGAACCTATTAATTCTTGATAAAAGAATTTGTATATAAAGAATTGCTAATTGAAATTAACGTTCCTGCATATGTGTATTACCATTTTGAACAAATCAAACTCATACTGATAAACGGTAGAACTTACTACCGATTTGTACCTGCTTGAAGAGAACTATGAATGCATAAGCGTAGAGAATAGCAGTTTTAAGTCTATACATTCAACATATTGCGCATGAATTGAAACATTGAATGAATTTATCGAATACAATCCTGTCAACAATTTGTTACCTTTTGTATTAAGTAACTGATATTTTTTTCTCCTATTTTAGGTGTTGCCTGCCGACAACTGTTGATGTTCTTTGGAGTAAAAAATTTGGTTAGTGATAATTTTCAAAATGGTATTTCAAAAATTGGTCACTCTCCTTTATGGTCAATTAAATTTCATTTTCTCAAATTCTTTTTCAAAGTTCTTTTTTCGTTTCCTGTAGTATGTCTACATTATTGAAAGATTGGAGAGAAAAAAAATTAATTTAATTTGAACTAAACTATATACCGATGGATTGAAACTATTATAATAATTAGTTAAAACCGCTGTTAAAATATATTTTTACAGACACTTATATTAAGTGTTACTGAAATAACTATTATTGCTGGAAATTTATTTTTTTTTGTAGTTGTGGCACGCTGTCGTGCAGTCTTTTTTTTTTTCTTTTTTTTTTTTTGGTGCAAATCCTTCCTGCGCTCTCTCTCACACACAGAGTTAGTTTTGATTTTTTTTTTTTTATTGTGGTTGATTTTTTTTTTCTCTCTCTCACAGTTAGTTTTGATTTTTTTTTTTTTTTTTTTTTTTTTTTTTTTTTTTGTGATTGTTTTTTTTTTGATGGATTTTTGTAACTCTTATTCGTTGTTGTTGATTTTTTATTTTCTTTTGGTAGATTCTTATGTCTCCCATCCATTTTTTTTTTTTTTTTTTTTGTTGAGGTTGGCCTTTTTATTTCCCAGTTGATTTTTTAAAAAAATATTTGAAATTTATAAAGTTTTTCTTTTAAGAAATATAAAATTAGGTAATTTTTTTATTTGTAGTTTATAAAAAGTTAAAAATAAATATAATTAATTTAATTATTATATAATCAAAATTTTAATTATTTTAGATAGATCTAAATTTTATATGAAATTTGCGATAAAAATATTTTTAACTTTGAAAATATTATTTTTGAATTTAAAAGATTGAAAACACTAATAAAATTAAAACATAAAGTGTGAGGATCCGAATTTCCACAAGAGTATTACTGTTGGGTCAGCAGAGCTTCTGCAATGTGTTTGGCAGCTTCTGGGGGCCTGTATTGTGTGTTGGAGGTGTTTGTGCACAATTTGGACACGAGTGTTGGACTTCGGGCTTAAAATGGATCACGCGAGTGATCGGAGGACCCCGTTGAGTGTTTAGAAGTGGTTTCGCGCGAAACGGATATTAAAATTAGACTCAGCGCGAAATTTGGGCTAAGAACACCATTTCGGATGCCTTCAGCAATTTTTAGAAGTGGAATTTGGAAAAACGGACGGTGGATTTGGATTCAGCGCGCGAAAACAGTAAAAATGGACTATTTACTTGTATTTTTCGAAGTCCGGATGCAAAAGTGCATTTTTCGTGGCTTGGGTACTGTTCCGGCGGTCGGCGGGCAGCGGCGGCGGCGGCGGGCAGCTGTAGTAACCAATTGTATATAGGTATTTCGGAAAGTTTTATTAATTAATTGTTTTTTCGCACTTTTTTAGTGGTCCAACGGGTGGGTTATTAATTCACTTTTTCTGGACAGACCATCGGGGGCTCGTGGGTATTTTTAGGCGTTAGAGCTCGCGAAACGGAGAACGGTGGCGCGATCGGATTTGAATTCCGACTCCGGGAGCTCCCAGAATAAATTTCAGAAGATTTCTAACAGTTTCGGGGGCTTGAAAAGGGGGGTCGGGCTATTGGCACATTTTTCGAGGTAAATCGGACCCTGGTTCGCACCCCGAACGACTATTTTTTTCTTTTAGTTTAGGGATTTAGGGTTCTTTCCCACTTCTCGTTCGCATCCGAACGATTAAAATTTTGAGTTTGGGACTTTGGGCTCTTTCCCACTCCTCATTCCCTGTGCGTTAGGTCTCTCCCGAATGCGTGCGAGGAAACCCAAAACCCCAGTTTTCCCCTCTATCGGTTGGCGTGAAGAATCGAGACGACGAGACGGGGAGAAGGAAGGACGATCGCACTTCCTGCGGAATCTGGCGAAAACGAGGTGAGCGTTTTGGGTCTTTCCGTTGTCTTACGGTATGAGGTTTCCCTTTTGTCGGGTCGCGTGCGAGGCAAGTTTGGTACTAAATGGGAGGCCGACGCCGCCGTGGTTAAACGGGAGGCCGCCGCCGCCGTTACCGTGTTCACGGAGTCATCGCCGCAGCCGCCGTGATCGCGGGGTCGCAACCGGAGCCGAAAAAGGGGGACGGAATATTGTTCATCAACAGGGGTTCAGGCTGCGGTCCATCGCGCCCGCGTGCACCCGGCGCACACTTCCGCGGCCCGGGGGCGCAGACCCGGTGCACGCATGCGTGCACCAGGCCACGCGGTCCACCGGACCGGCGTGCACCTGGCGCACGCCTCTGCGGCCCGGGGCCGCAGACCCGGCGCCGGAATGCGTGCGCCAGGCCGCGCGGTGCACGCCCTAGGCGTGCACCCGGTGCTCGTCACCGCAGCGGGGAGCAGTGAACCCGGTGCGCGCCCGAGCCCGTGCGCGGCCCGGCCCAAGCCGTAGTGCTCCACCGCTGCAGCGTGCTCCCGGCCCGCGCCGTGGCCGCCTGCTGTCGTGGACCCGATCCACGCCTGGTTTCGTGCACCAGTATTCAGAAAAGGATCCAGAAGCTCCTTTTTGGCCCGTTTTGCCCCTTTTTGAGTGTTTTTGAGCACGACGACGATTGTTTTTAACAATAACTCTTACTGTAGCTTTTCGGGCACAAGGCAAAGGTATTTTCTTGTTGGAGCTCCCGCGCGTCTTCTCCTTCGTGTCTGAGGTGGGTGTTCATTCTAAGACTTAGTGTGGGACTTTCGTAAATTGTACTCAAGTTTTAATAACTCGTCTAACTGTGCTAATATGAGTAATCTTTATTGCTGATACTATCGGGTTTTACTGTTGGGTACTTGGTTACCATGCTCGAGGCTGCCGCACGCGCACCCGCGGTTTGGCCACCGCAAGGGGTGCGCTTTTCCGGAAAAGTGGTCTATGACCCGTGTAAACCCACGAGGTGACGCAGTGGGGGCCCCCGTAGGTGTGGGGTTTTGAGGCACCAAGGTGTGAGCGGTGCGACCCGTCGGGGTAGGTGCTCGACGTGGTCAGGTTTTGCAGGTGTTCGTGTTTTATTTTCCCTCTTGAGAAGGTGGTTGCTCCGGATAGTCTTACGGTTGGATTTACTATTTTTTTCTGCTTTTATTATTATTATCATGTCGCTGACTCCCCACTCCGTGACAGGTCCTTTCAGAGGTGAGAGCTAGGCGATGGTGAGGCTGAGGAAGGAGTCTTTTGGTCCATGGATTCCCCAGACTGTATTTTTTTTTCTACTTCGCATTTCATTTACTATTGTAGACTACTGTGCGGTTCTCGATACCCTCGTGGGGTCGGTGTGGATGTCGGTACTTCACTTTCTAGATACGAGGATGTTGAGTTTTGGTTTTTACCTCTGTTCGGCCGTTTAAAAAAAAAAAGAAAGGAGAAAAACAAAGAAAAAGTATTGTGAAAATCGCTTTCAAAATCTGGGTGTCGTGTGGACACCGTTTTTCAAAACCCTGTGGATTTATGGATTTCGAAAAATGGATTTCAAAACCTGAGTGTCGTGTGGGGACTGTTTTAAAAACTCTGTGGATTTATGGTTTTCAAAGTTGTTTTAGAAATCTGGGTGCCGGGTGGGCGCCGTTTTCAAAACTGTGGATTTATCCTTTCAAATTGATCGGCCTTGAGAATTATTCAGTTTTGTATGTGTATATATGTTAGAAACTGTTGTGATTGAATAAATGACTGTGATTGGATGTTGTACAAGCCGCGACGCCGTACATATACAGAGGAGACTCTGTCCGTTTGCAGAGTGATTCTGTGTATGCGGCGGGTCTAGGCACGCGCCGGGGAAAAAGCGTTTTCAAAAGAAAAAATTTACACGCAAAGCAAATCCTCTTTTCATTGACTGTTTCCGCTGTTTGAAACCCCCGGGGCGTGACAACAGCGGCGGAGCATGGCGGGCAGCGGCGGAGCACAGCGGCGCGCGGGCGCTGGCAGCGCGCGGGCGCGCTGGCGCGACTGGGCGCTAACCGGCGCCACGTGTCGAACTCCGCGGGTGGCTACGCGGTGCAGTGGGAGTGGTGGCTTCAGCTGTTTCCTGTTTTGTGGGCTACGTGGAGGCCCAGTGTGAATCCGGGCTTGAACAGTGTTGGGCCGGCCCGACACTGTAGCAGCCCGAAAAATTTCGAGCGCCCGGAAATGGGGACCCATTGGGAATTTCCTGATTTGTTTTCTAGCTTTTATTTGTAGGCCCTGTTCAAGTCCGAATAACTCCTTCTCTGTTCATCTTTTCACTGTGCAACCTTCACGAGAATTTCTCCTCTCCCAGAGCTGGTTTCATCTGTGGATTCTCCGATTTTTTGTGGCACGCATCCCGAGGTTTTCATTTTTACGGCACGGTGCGACGCTCGTTCATTTGTGATCCCCTTCGTCGCATTTCGGTGCGTGGACTCTCCCGAGCTACTCTGGCAGTTTTTTCCAGCGATTCTTGCGCCTTCGTCTTCACGACAGGTGGGGCTACGTTTCTTGTGTTTACTGGTTTTTCCCATTCTGAGCTTTTCATGGGTTTTACGGATCATTTTGTGACCTCATTTTCTGGGGCACAGTTTTGGATAGCACATCGGTATTTCGGCGATAACTTTGCTCTCATGCATCGGATGGAGACGTGCCTTAAGTCGTTTTGCATCTACGCGACGCAAGGAACATCACCGTAATTTTTCTGGAATTTTTGGAGGTAGGCCCGAAGGTGAAAATCCCACTTTTTCTGGACGGAGTTGTACAGATTTTGTTCTTGGGAATTTCGGGATGGTTATCTTGTTGATTTTGTAACTCGGCCTACAGGTATCAGATTTGGGCGTGCGAGTACTCATTTCGATCGGCTCGACGCGAGGATCGCAGCGGTGATTTTTCGGGAATTTTTGGTCTCCATCTCGCAGGTAAAAACAGAACATCTTTGGGACTGAAATCTGGGACACCATGTATTTGGATACTTGTGTGCTTAATTGTGTGTATTTTGGGGATATTTTGTACAGTGATCGCGGCGGTTTATCTTTTGGGCGAGTGCACTTCTCGGACTTGGATTTAGCGATCGAGGTGGGTGATTGTTATTGCCTCTACTTCTGACTTGCTCACTAAGTTTATTAGAGAAGCCCTCTGTGACGCCCCATTTCCCAAGAGGTCACCCATCCTAGAACTACTCTAACTCTAGCACGCTTAACTCTCATAACCTTTTGGATCTTGCTACCATTCAAAATGCTATAGCCGGGTTAGAGATTTTAGTCCTATTATATCATTTATATATAGGACTAATCCAAATTCCGGGGGTGTCACATTCTTCCCCCCTTTAAGCCCTGACGTCCACGTCAGACTCAAGCACACTCACAAACACCAGGCGATGTGAGACTCGTCTCGCTAGCCTTAGCCGACCTTGTGAGGAGCTGCACTCAACTCACAACGGTCATTAGCCGGGGAGTCTCGCTCTACCCGCTATATAACCCTGGCTTAGCCGAGACTCATCTCACATTTCCGGCTGGTGAAAGGCTCTGATACCAACTGTGACGCCCCACTTCCCAGGGGGTCACCCATCCTAGAACTACTCTAGCTCTAGCACGCTTAACTCTCATAACCTCTTGGATCTTGCTACCATCCAAAATGCTATAGCCGGGTTAGAGATTTTAGTCCTATTATATCATTTATATATAGGACTAATCCAAATTCCGGGGGTGTCACATTGACTTCTTAATATTTCATGTTTATGTGAATAATTGATTATGCAATATGATTGACAGGCAATGGTGGGGGAAAGGAAGACTTCTAAAGCATCGGTGGGCTTTCAACCTCAAAAGCCATGGCTTAGATCACAATCTCAAAGATCAGAACCTACTCCACCAATCAGTGAAGGGGAACATGTATTCCAAGATTCTCCTTCAACTATAATTGAGTAGCCATCATCTCCAATTGTTGCTACTCCAGACATTAGCACTACAGGTTTTATCACATAATTAATTATTATTATTAATTACATTCTATATAAGTAGAGCATCACTTTTCATTATCTTATACTAAATTTGCTATACATTATGTTGTAGCCAAGAAGAAAGGTAGGGGGCCTACAACCAATCCAAATGCGAAAATGAGAATGGAGGGTTCTAAAGGCGAAGTGCACGTATCAAAGCGCTTGGGTCGAGCTGTGGGCGGTCAAGCGTTAACGGAATTCGTAACAGAAATGGGAGTGGTGTTGCGTCAATACGCACCACTTAATGTTCAGAAATAGGCTCAAGTGCCGACACATTATAAAGATCAGATGTGGGATGATTTAATGGTTTGATCTTTTACTTTAGTTTTCCTTTATCTTAGTATTATGCTTCTTGTTACCATTTTTTATCTTAATACTTTGGTTTTTTGTTCAATTTTTATCTTACTACTTTTTAGGAAAAATACAACGGCCTTGATGACTTTAGAAAGGAAGTAATGTCCAATTTAAATCATCTCCATTATAAACAATTTGAGGCAGATGAGGAAAGGTTGCAAAATTGTCCAAATGATATTTCAGAATCTAATTGGGCAACTTTAGTAGAATACTTTGGCTCTGAACCATTTAAGGTTGTTAAATTTTTTTATACATATATCTATTAGTTTAGAAGGATTATTCTTATATTCAAATATAACCATATTTAATTTCTTGTAGAGCATGTCGGAGCGAAATAAAGCAAATCGTGCCAAACAATCAACGAGTTCAATCTGTGGCAGAAAATCATTTGCTTCTATTCTACATGATATGGTAATATTGTTAATTAAGTTAATTAATGGATATATTTTTATACTATATCCATTTTATGACATAAAATTTCTAATTTTTAATTGCAGAGAGATCCAAGAACTGAGGATGATCCTGATTTGGCCGAATATTGGAAGGCTACACATCAAAGAAGAACTAATGGGACATGGTGTTCTGCTAAAGCTCAAAATGCTCTCGTACAACAACCTTATTTCATAACACATCTCTAGTTCGACCTTTGGTTTTATATGCTTAGACTAGTGAAAAAAAACATATTTCATGCAAATATATAAATGTTTCTTGTTACAAATATATTTTATTGAATGCAGGATCAAATTGAGCATGTAGCACAGTCCCAAGAAGAGTTAGGTGGTCCTCCATTATCAATAGAAGAGCATTTAACACAGACTTTTAGTGCACGTTCTGGATATCTTCGTGGTTTAGGATGTGGACCTAAGCCACTAAGTGCTAAGAATTTGATAATCAAAGCATCAGAAGAGTATATTGAGGGGCAAATTGATGTCTTGAAAGAAGAATTGAAGCAATCCCGAGTGGAAATTGAAGAGAGAGCACAAAGGGAGAAAATTGAAAGAGATGAGAGGTTCAAAAAGAAAATTGAAGAAATTGAAGGACGCATTAAGGCACAACTACAAACTGAATTTAATGAACAATTAAAGATAATTATTGAATTATATGGAGTGCCGCCTACACCACCGCCTTCTTCTAGTCGAGGAGTGCCGACTACATCATCCCCTCCAAACGAAGGTAATTATATGCTCAATTTTACATTTTTAATTAAAGTGACATTGTTGGAGGTGCAACTGATTGTTTGAAACTGTTTGATAATGTTTAGTTATTGCCAACTTGTAGGTTAATCGGAAACTGTTTGATAATGGATCTCCAAGGCTTCAGCTCGACAAATAACAAACTATGTCTTACTACTATCCTTTCATTTTGAGTCTTAGGTCTACTGTACATACATAGAGCAGAAACTTTGAACTGAAATTAGATAAGTGAAAGTGGTTTGTTGAGTTTGTTCAATATGTGGGGGTCATGTTCATGTTCAAGGTGGTAAAATAGTTTTTTTTAAACTACCTGCTAGTCTTCTAAGTTAATCGTGTTTTCTTTATTTCTTTTGATACTTTTTGTTAGCAACTTGCAATCTCTCATATGGAACTATAATTACTAGTTTTGTGTTGTCAGGTTTGATAGAAATAATCTTCCCCTTTGCCTCTTTGTGTAAAAGTCATAGATAATACTCTTTTAGAGAGGGAATCCAGTGGCTGCTATTGTAGAGAGGGAAGCTGGTTGGTTACTTTTAGCTTCTCTTGTAGCATCTATGCCAAAAAAGGTACTTGAATTATCTTTATAAAAAATTCTCTTTTGCCTTTCTTTTTTTCTTTCTCATACTTCCCTTTATGATTTTGGTGAGACTAGATACTGCCAAAGGTATACTCACCACAATGAAGTATGATTCTTACGCATACCTGAGATCAGTGCCATAGATGTCGATATAAATGGAAATTTTTTTGAAGCATCTCCTATGATAGTAATGCCATCATTTCCTTCTAATTATGGTGAGCCTCAATACAGGAACACAATTTATGGAATTGTGCATTTGATAGAAGGGAGGTATTTAGATACTGCAATATGTTGTGTGGGAGAAACAAATTTGCTAATGCATAGAAATTGGCAACACATTTTACCATGTTTGTCATACCATGTTTCTCTACAACAATGCAATTTTGCCGTGTTTGTCATACCATGTTCTAGCAGTGACAAAATCCGGATATGGGATATTTGAAGCATTACATCAGCTCCAGTATGTGATTGCTGGCATGCTAAATTCTATTAATGTATTAGGTCTCTGTGACAATAAAATTAAATATAAGAGTGCAATCTACTATGTCAATTTTTTGTTTCTTAAACTATTCCTTAGGATTTTGAAGCTGACAGGTATTCCTTTGTTCCTTGCTTTGTGTTATACTTTCTTATGACATTTGACTTTCCTATTTTCAGCACAAGCCAGAAACTTGTAGCATTCAAGCTCACAAAGGTGACCGGATTAAAGTCCACTATCGAGTAAGTTGTAAATTTCTTATATCTTCAGCTCTACAGGTGCCCCTATTTACTGCATATTTTTTTCAAAATTTGATACTTAAGTTGCTCTTAATAATGCTTAAGATGGCTTATGGACATGCAAATGCTCCTACCTACCGCGTTTGCAACAATGTATTGTATACCACCTCATTCACCTACATTACAAGTGCTCACACATTTTACTCATTTGCAAATGAATTTAGAAAGAATTTGTTTGATTTCATGCAATAAATGGAGATATATAGGCAAGCTGTTGCTCGGTCAAACGTTAACTGAGAGTTAAAGTTTTCCTTGTTTTGTTTGAAGGAAGTAAGAGGTCGTTATACAAAGCCAAAATGTCATTGTTAATTCGGGCAAGTTCATATTATGGCTTCGTAGATGCTTTTACATAAAGTAGGATTTCCAAGGTTATGTACCTGGTGCTGAAAAATGACTTGCTTATAGTCTTTTTTTTTTCTTTTATACTTTTTGGCCCATTTATTGCTAATTGATTGTCATTCGTAGTATCGAAGCCCACAATTTTGCAACAACTGTTGTGGATGTTATTTTGTGCATAGACGTGAAAGAACACATCTCTTGGCATCTATTTGTTTAGTGTCGTGCATGCTTTGACTCATATATTTGAAAATTCAAATTTTTTGATTTGTATATCATTTTCTTTCTTGGTCAAAAGTGCAATGGTTATCTTTATTCACAGGCTATTAAAACACTGCTCTGTAATATATTGACATTATGGATAATACGTATTTCATTTTAGCTCGTAAATGTCTGGTTTTACTTCATTTTCTAATGAGATGATGGCGCTTACAACAGGGAACTCTCACTGATGGCAAAGTTGTTGATTCCAGCTTTGAGAGAGGTGATCCGATTGAATTTGAACTTGGCGGTGGTCAAGTAATTAATGTAGTTTTTGGTACATTAGTTTGCAACTATGCATGCAGGGAAGGAAATGAGTTCGCGCCAATGGTAGGCTTCTTCCTTACTACTCATCCAACTGAGGTACTATTTTTCACCATTCACACCTCCAAGCTTACAGCAATGTTTGAAAAACAGTGTAATTAACAATAGTAATATTAAAACTACTAATAATCATAGGGCATGCACAACTTGTTATGTGGTATCTTAATTAATTGGTTGCTTGGTATGTTTTTGGTGGTTTAGTACCCTACAAGCTCGTTGTTAGTATGATGATTTTCTTTTATCTAAAAGCTAGTTTTGTTGTAGTGTGTGGGTGCATTGCTTAGGGTATGGCATTTTCTCATACTCTACTGCCGGTTGAGTTTCTTGAATGCGTATCGAAGTCAACTTAGCTGGATACCCACCCATAGTTGAAAAACTTTAACCAAGTAGTGGATTAAACATGCAAGTCTTGTTCAATTATAAAGATTTAATTAAATGCCTGTCTATGTGCTAATGTTCTCTCACATTAATTATTGAGGCATGGCAAGCTTCAATTTCAGTTTGTTTGATTGCCTGTTTGGTTTCGCTATTGGTTCATCTTATGTATGCCGGAAAGTAGAAGCGTCTGCAAAACAATAATTTTAGTTTCCATCTCCTTCTGTTTGCTCTTCGATTCGAAACGAATGGTTTGATTTGATCTCGGATCAGTGATAGAACCAATTTCTTAATGAAATTGAGATGAGCTTTTGATTTGTTTGATCGCGGAATTGGAATAGGAAGTGTTTTAATTCCTTTTTTATTGCGTGTTTAATGCTTCTGCAAGTATCGGATTGCCGCCGCTGGATATCTCTGCTGCTTTTCCTCAGGCAACACCTGCTTCGATCTTTCCCCCTTCAGGTTCGATTTAAGATTATACTGATACTTTTGATTTGTATATATATAGATGAAGATGTATATAGATGAACAGGAAAAATTGTAGAAACGCACCTCGAACTTTTGAGCTTTGTCAAATGACCTCCCAAACTTTAAATTTTGGCTATTAGACCCCCTAAACTAAATAGTTTGATCAGCCCTTTCGTTCAAGTGATGTTACTGATTGAACAACCGTGTCAGTGGGCATGTCTCACAGAAATTTTGTAAAGCTTCAAAATACAGGAAAAAGAAAAACTACTACTGCTCTCAGGGATGGAACTAAAGAAT
This sequence comes from Tillandsia fasciculata, assembly GCA_029168755.2. Classification (NCBI taxonomy): domain Eukaryota; kingdom Viridiplantae; phylum Streptophyta; class Magnoliopsida; order Poales; family Bromeliaceae; genus Tillandsia; species Tillandsia fasciculata. Next base: position 9,428,379 of record CM054948.1, read on the forward strand.
CCTAATTGAAGAATAGGGTGGCTCCTTAATTGATTTCTGCTCCTTTTCTTCAAGTGTTACAACTGAAAAAATAGGTTTTGTTCTATTTAATTGAAAGCTTCACAAGATCATATGAAAGGCATTTGTTAGGACCAGCTACTTAATTGTTAGCTTGCCTTCGCTTGAGAAGAAGGGCCTATTGAACTATTTAATAAACTTTGGGGGTCGTGTCAAAATCTACTACGGGCTTACAATTTTACCATGTATTAAATTCAAAAACAGTATTTTCAATGGTGTTGCTTTTTATCTCTTTAGCCTTTTTGCTTCTTGCTTCATTATACGTTATGGGAGCTTGACTACTGGAAAATGCAGAGTACATCTAATATCTTGTACCTGGGCTTATTAGTTGCCATATAAGGATTTTTTGGGGTAAAGCATACATACCTTACCTCAATTATTGCACATTTTAATATAGGTGCCTTAGCTTTAAAGATTGTGATTTTAGTTCCTAATTTTTTAGCATGCCTGGTTTAAGGCTGCTTAGTGGAAATGTAGTGTAGAACATATAACTAGTCCATGCAATCTCAGAATATTGCGATTTGGTCCTTATACTTTTCGCTTAACACTTCAGTGACTAAAAGTTTTTCATACATAGCAATTCCATCGTTGAACAATATAGAATCTAAATTTTCTTGTAAAATGACCATTTCACCATGACAAAAATGAAATGGTGTTGTCAGAGCTTGTTCGCCGTTGAAATGTTGTATGTCAGAGTTTGTTTTCTCCTCTTAGTTTTGCAAAGCAGCAAATGAGCTTTGAAAACTTAAAAATATTTATCTTGTTCTTTTGCCAGGTTGTTGAACTTGACTTCTTATATCCTAGTGAGGGTATTCATAGGAGGTGGGACAATGGCTATCGTATAACTGCAACTGCCGCCACATGGGACCAAGCTGCATTCGTTTTGAGTGTACCAAGAAGGAAGCCCACGGATGAAACTCAAGAGACACTAAGAACATCTGCTTTTCCTAGCCAGCATGTGAAGGTGGATGTGTTACATTTAATTGTTTAATCGCTTTGGTCTTGCAATTGATTTAAAAATTGCATATAAATTATATGGATAGTCAATGCACTCTCCTGTTGTCGCAACTTGATCATTGAACTTTCACTTTGGTCTTGCGAGTGGTTTAAAAATTGCATATAAATTATATGGATAGTCACTGGCATTCACTTTATTAGCCAATTATCGTCTGACTATGCTGCAACTGATAGCATTTGTGCTCTTCTTCCTTATGTTTTTGCATTTCAGAACTTTGGAATTTTATATTGAAGGATTAATAATTACTTGTTTGGCTTTTGTCTTATTAGCTGACAAATTTGGTTGCTTGAATATTCTCTCTATAGTATGAGGCTAGTCCTAAAGCATATATTGTATATTATCTTAGAAGTTTGTATAGTTATCTTGTATTTTCCTATTAAGCCTTGATATTGAGGACAATTGCCATTTTTCTACACATCCTGTAGGTTCTTGGAATTATTCAAAACCTGCAAATTTTTCATAAAATTAGATAGTGTTGCCACTATTTTTATTGCATTACATCTGAAATTTCTGGAGAAACAGCAATATTCTGTCTTTTGGAGAAGATATTGGGGTATCATCTTTTGAAACATCATGTAATATTGCTACAATATATGAAATTTCTTCTGTTCCCTGCTAGATTATTTAGTATCTATTTGGGTGATATATTGGTTCTTTTTTTTTTTTTTTTTTCCCTTTTCTGTATTTTCTCGAGATTGATATTTTTTTTAGGATGATAATGTCCTCCTTTGATACGTGAAAACATATCCTTTTATCAAGTATATCGCTATATATTTGAATCAGGGAATACTGCTCTTCAACACAATACTTTGGCATTTGGTAAAGGATGAAGTTTAGGTTCATTCAAAAATTTAGTCGCGACAATTTGTCGTCGCTGCTCGCCAAATCATTTCGCAAGAGGTACCCTTTTCTTACATTTGATGGCGACAGCTGCCGCCACCTTTTATCTAGACATTTGGTGGCGACAACTGTCGCCACCTTTTCTTCAGACATTTGGTGGCGACATTTGTCGCCACCGTTTCTCCAGACATTTGGTGGCGACAGTTATCGCCGCCTTTTCTACCATTTTTCCAGACATTTGGTGGCGACAAATGTCGCCACCATTTCTTCATACATTTGGTGGCGACAAATGTCGCCACCGTTTCTTCATACATTTGGTGGCGACAGTTGTCACCACCTTTTCTGTCGCCGCTATATACTTTAGGCGACATGATTTGAGGTGGCGACATTTAGTCGCCGCCAAAATTATTTGGTGGCGACTTTTTGGCTTATGGTGGCGACTTTTGTCGCCACCAAATGTCATGATTGTAGTAGTGTGAGTAATGCCTTTATCAAATCATCAATTTGGTAAAGAAAATGAAATACCAAGATCAATAGATGTTTGAAATCCCAAATATGTTAGATAATGTATCTAGTCAATTTGTTGAAGAGAGTGGCTCTTTGAGCATCTTTCATTAAAATTTCCACCTTATACCAACCTTGAAATTTGAGAGGGTCAAATATTCCAAAAAGCATTTTATTTAATCAACTTGAAAAACCATGCTTGGTATACATGTGGTAGCTGTACACAGTATTCGGACGACCGAGGTGGTAGCTCTTTCCTCTATGTGGTGATAGTTTTCACACTCCTCATTGGGATGTAACTCTTTCCACATCTTTTGAGCATAACAATTTGCATTAACTCCCTCTCAATTGGCTATCAATTATTTGAGATATGCGGTATTCAACCAAACATTGATCTCGATTTCATACTCGACTCAATTGTCAAATAAGATAAAAGCTATACCAAGAGATCATTGAGAGAGAAATTTACTTTGATCACTTAAAGATGACTTAATTGACATAAACGATCATTGCATCAAATGAATCATTATGATATCCAAAGCATAATAAATTTCTAATTATATGAAAGGATGCAATTAAAGTCAATATAACTAATGCCCAATTAATGTTCTATGTACAGACATAGATAATGAACAAAAACACAAAACAAAACCTAACCTAAGCAATGGTTTCAAAAAGAAGTTATTTCAAGGAAAGCATTCCTATTGCCTTACGCAGATGAATAAATCGTTTTTGATCCAAAGGTTTTGTTAAGATGTCAGCTAATTGATCTTCAGTTGAAATGTAGGAAAGTTGAAGAATATTTGATTCAACTAGCTCTCTTAGAAAATGATATCTAAGTTCAATGTGTTTTATTCTTGAGTGCAACACAGGGTTCTTGGAAATATTTATAGCACTTGTGTTGTCACAAAGAATTATTACCGAAGTTGCTGAAATTCGGAAGTCGCTCAACACGCTTTTCATCCAAATGAGTTGGGTTGAACAACTACCCGCTGAAATATATTCCGCTTCGTCAGTCGAGAGTGCAATGCAGTTTTGCTTTTTACTATGCCATGCAACAAGGCAATGGCCAAGATAAAAACATACATCACTCGTACTTTTTCGATCATCCACAAATCCTGCCCAATCGGCATCTGAATATCCTACAATATCAAAACTTGTTCCCTTAGGATACCAAATTTCGAAATTTACGGTTCCTTTGACTTACCGGATGATCCTTTTCACCGCTTTCAGGTGAACCACCTTTGGTGCTGACTGATATCTCGCGCAGATCCCAACACTAAAGGATATGTCCGGGCGACTAGCCGTGAAGTCGAGTAGACTTCCAATCATGTTGCGATAAAGCTTCTCATCTACATTTTCACTAAGAGATTCACTTCATAATCCCTTGTTGCTAGTTCCCATTGGAGTCGGAAAATCTTTAGAATTTTCTAATCCAAACTTTTTGACCAACTCCATTGCGTACATAGATTGGCACAGATGGATGCCTTCTTCATTTTGTTTCACTTGCAATCCAAGTAAGTATGTTATTTCGCCCATCATAGATGTGAGGACCCGAATCCCCACAACAGGGTTTACTGATGGATTAGTGGCTTCTGGGTCTGTGTGTGCTTGTGTCGGGCCCAAGAATTAGATTTCTGGTGAAATTGGAGCTTGTTTGCTTGTCAGGAAGCCCAATCGGGGTGATTGAGATTTTTGCGCGCTTATTGGAACCAAGAAAGTGACCCGGCATGAAAAATAGATCAAGTTTACTTTTCCGGGAATTTTCGAAAAATTTTGGAAGTGGAATTTGGCCAAACGGACTTCGGATTTGGATTCAGCGCGCGAAAACAAGCGGAATGGACTATTTACTTGATTTTTTCGGAGCCCGGATGCGAAAACACGCATTTCAAGGTGAGAGGTTACTGTTCCGGCGGCCGGAGAGGCTCCGGCAGCGGCGGCGAGCGGCGGAGCGCGGCGGCGGGCCGAGGAGAGGCCGACCGGTCCACCGCGGGAGGCGTGCACCAGGCGCGGGCCACGTGGCGCGCTCCGGTTGGCCGGCGCAGCAAGCGCGGTCCACGAGCCTTGGCGGGGTGCACGGTGGACCGAGGGTTGGCCACGTGTCACCTTGTGGTTGGCCGATCTTAGTGCGCGCGGTCCACACGACGCGCGGAGCAGGTACCGGGGCAGGAGACCGTACGCGGGCAGGTGGAGCGGGCGTGGGCAGCGCCACGTGGCGCCCGCTAATTCGCGGGTGCCACCTACCGCATTGACTGCGGGCAGGGGCACGTGGCGGGCGTTGGCGGGGCTTCCACGGCTGTCCCGTGTTCGGCGGACACGTGGCAAGCCCCGAGGCGGGTCGGACGAAGCCAGGATCCCGTCCGACGGCACGGTTTGGGCTGGGCTGCACTGTGCGTGCCTGAAAGTCGCGGGCCGGGCCGCACTGTGCGCGCCCGAAATCCGGGCGGGCCGGACCGGGCGCCCGAAAAATGGGACACATCCGGAATTTTGCAATTTGTTTCCCTCAGCCTATAAATAGCAGCCCGAGCTGCATTCTTGAGGGCTTTTCTCCTATTTTTGAGCCTCCTCTGCCCGAGCTCCCTTAAGAATATTTGTTCCTCTCTAAGTTCTTGATCCACCTGCAAAGTTTTGGAATTTTTAGGAGCTCGCATCCCGAGGTTTTAGATTTTACGGCCCGGTGCGACGTTGCATTTCCGGTGTTCCTCTTCGTCGCAGTTCGGTGTAAAATTTCCCCTGGGCTACCCCGACCCTCTTCTTCTGGGATTCTTGCGCCGACAGACTCCTAAGAGGTAGGGCTTCATCTTTCGTATTGATCGCACATTTTGATTTTGAGTTTGTGGCACGGATCCCGAGGTTCTTTCTTGACCCTTTTTCTGTGTGGATTTATGGGACAGCATCGAGGTGTTTTGGCCATATCTTTGCGCACGAGCGTCAGACGGAAACGAGCTTGTACAACTTTTTCATCTACAGATCACAAAGAACGCGCTCGTATTTTTCTTGGATTTTTCCGAGATTTTATCAGAGGTGAAAATCCCTGTTCTTCTGTGTATAGTGCTACAGTTTTTGACGCAGGAATTGTTTGAGTACACCACCTTGCCGAATTTGTATCTTGACCTACCGAACTCGGATTTCGACGTTTCAGGACTCTATCGACATCTACTCTTCGCGAGGATCGCCGTCATATTTTTTTCAGAATTTTTGGAGAATGTTTTTTAGGTGAAAATTTCGTGTTTATGGGACTGTTCACACAGATTTTTGGGGACTTGAAAATTGTATGGATTAAAGTGTAATTTTGGAATTTTGATGTACCCAGGACATTGTGAGCACTACTATCGTGCTGCTAACTTGGTGGATACTTTGTTTGGGCTGTTTTGGACTTTCTTAGCTGTATAACCCCGGACTGTTAGCGCTTTCAGGTGGGTGGCCCTGTCTCCAAGATTGATGGACTGTACGTTAAGCCTGCTATTGTAGGACTTTGCATGATAGCTAATTCTTATTTAGCTTGCTAGAATGTAGGAATTATTATTCCTTATGTTACCTGATGATCCTGTCATCTCCATGCTTCCTTTTATCTGTAAAAATTATTGTTATCTTGGAACTTGACCTAGCACCTTCGTCATATGCAGCATGTTCAACCAGACTTTAGAAAACTCCAACTTGGGCTAGGTTTATTCTGCTATAGACATCCACACTTTTATTCCTCCTGGACATAGTGTTTTACTCGCTCGGTTAGTGGGCCGAGTGGTCGGTTTTCTTTTAGTGTGGGATGCTTTCTACACTCGTGCTTGGGAGCAGAGTGGAGTATGGTAGAGGTATTTGACCGTTCATCTGTGGCGGGAGCCGTTTGGGAGTACGGCGGTCCCGAGATATTCCATTTTCTGTTTTATTTATCGCCGCTGTGTTAGTGGCAGCGGTTTACCAGTGTTAGCAGAACCTTGAACCGAGAACTGTATTTGGACACACATATGATTTTAGTCAACCAATGTTTTCTTCCAAGCATCGTAGGGTCGCCCGAGTCTGTTCTTGTTTGATTGGACAAAGGCTATAGCTCTACGAGGCTTGGGTATAAAACTTGTTTTCAATTGTTTTCCTAAAAAGAATTAAAAATGATTAAATATGGATTTCTTAAGATCAAATGGCTTTCAGTAAGAAATGTCACCTGTTTCCCATAAAATTAACCACTTGAGATGATTCAAGTGGTCTGGGTTCTAGGGTCTGCCTTTTCCTTTCGAACGAGAACAACGAGAGGCTATGCTTAGAGCCTGTTCTTGTTTGATAGGGTTGTAGGTTCTAGTCTTTCGGAGTTCTCGGATCCTTTATTATCGTCTGTTGTGGGGATAGTATAGCTATTTTGTTGGGTCATGTGGGTTGGCACCAGAGTATTGACTTGGGTTTTGTTTCGGCAACCGCGGATTGTGGGCGGTTGGACCGATTAGTGTTATGCATCAGTTGGGGCTGGGTTTTTGCATTGTGGATAGAGTGAGTCTCCACTTGAGCATAGTGTCGACTTATGCCTGTTTGACTGTGATATATGACAGAGATACTTGATATGGGCTACTTTGGACTCGAGCGGGTCGCTCCCCTCGAGTGCCACTCCGGAGTAGGCGAGACCGGGTTGTTGTAACCGGCGTTGAGATTGAGCTATAGACCGGGTTGTTGTAACCAGCGTTGAGATTGTTTTATACAGGCAAGTCTGGGCATATACAGGACCTTGTGATTAGGTTATACTTTGGAAGTTGTCTTTCCATGATGCATATGTCTATACATTTTGAGAGTTACTTGTTTGAGAGACCTTGTAGTGAGGTATAGAGTTGTACTTTTATTTCAGAGTTGAGCTACTCATGTACTGCTGGTGAGGATTGGATTGTATTATATTATTTTATTTTTAGCAGTTTACTTATAGCTCTGATATCTGTTTAGTATAGCATCTCTCTTTTGCAGGTTAGACGCTTCGCCTATACGGGGTTCACCGTATGGGCGGCGGATCTGTTAGCGAGCCCGGGTCGCAGTTTCGACCCCGGGGCGTGACAGATTAGAGTATATCAGAGCCTAGGTTTTAGGTCATTGAGGACTTAGGAACCCTAGGCTTGTGGTTGGACCCTAGGATGACTCACGTGAGAGCCGTGATTTTTAGCGAGAGTCCTGATTGGGTTCTAACTCTCTCGAGCGGATCGGGATGAGTGATTGATATGTCTTCCTTCGGTGGCAACTATGTTGGCTGCAGACAACATAGTACTTCGGGAAGGGGGACATGCCTTTTGACTTTCGCTGGATTGGGTCGAGTGTTGTTTGGTGCTGTCCTGATGTTTGCTTGTGGATTGCAGGTGGGCACGATGCCTCCCCGACGCAGGGTGCGGACGCGTTCTCAGCCTTCCTCCTCCCAAGGGTCCAAGCAGGAGGAGTTAGCACAGGGCCAGTAGAGTGAGGTGCAGGAGCTTCGGGCTCAGATGGCTCAGTTGTCGGAGACTCTCCAGCGTCGAGAGGAGACCGTGGGTCGGTTGATACTCATGATGGAGCAGAGAGCGCAGCCGGCGGTAGTACCCCCTGAGAGTTCGCCGGTGCCTTCTTCACCTGTTGTGGCGCCCCCTGTTGTGCATCCTGCACCAGCTGTTCCGGTCGAGTCGGTTTCTAGTAGGCCACCGTCTGGGATGACGGGATCGTTGACTTCAGCAGAGCAGCGGGAGGCGGTGGATCTTTTGATGAGGTTCCGCCAGTTTGATCCATCTCGTTTTTCGGGTATGAGTGCTGAGCCGTGGGCGGCCGAGTCTTGGATTACGGCCATGGAGCGCCACTTTGAGAGCCTTTTTATTGACGAGAGGTTTCGAGTTTTGTTGGCTACTCACTTTTTGGAGAGCAACGCCGAGGCATGGTGGCGGCGTGTGCGACCAGCTGGTCCGCCGGGGACGCAGCTTCTCTCTTGGGCAGAGTTTCGCAGTATGCTTCTTGGGGCTTTCTTTCCTGAGAGTGTTCGACAGAGTTTGGAGGAGCAGCTGAGGAATCTCCGCCAGGGAGATAGGCCAGTACACATGTACATAGCTGATTTCAATCAGCTGTTAGCTTGTATGCCCCACGTGGCCAGAGATGAGACCCACCGGATCTACATGTTTGAGAGAGGGTTGCGTCGGGACATCTATCAGTTCGTCCGCTCGCGCAGATTACAGACTTTGGAGGCTTCGATGGAGCAGGCACTTTTTGTGGAGAGTGGAGAGGCGGTGATGGATGAGGTAGCTCTAGCTCCCGCAGTGATTCCAGGGGCGAAGCGCCCAGCACCGGTTGATGAGGGACAGACGAGTCGGCAGGCACCTTCGAGACCTCCCCGACCTCACCCTGAGGGTCGTGGGTTTCAGAGGTGCCAGAGTTCAGGTGGGCACCCGCAGTAGCCACAGTATCGGCAGCAGCGACAGGAGCGGTGTGTCATCTGTGGCGGCCCTCATCCACCGTCGCAGTGTGACCAGAGACAGGGACGGTGTTTCCTTTGTGGAGATTTGGGACATTTTCGAGCAGCATGTCCCCGGGCCATTCTGTCAGTACTACCCCTTGCTGTAGCACCCCCCTTGCCTGTATACGAAGCAGAAGCCCCTCCGTTACACCGTCAGGCAGAGTGGGTTACGACATCGGGACAGACAGGACGACGATCTTCAGCACCCAGTGGATGGGTTTACGCAGCCCTGGTGGAGGGCACCCCAGCAGCAGATCCTATCGCCGCAAGTATGGTTTTATTTTCAGTCAGTTGAGTGAGCTTCTTGGTACCACGGCATCCTTTTGCATAATATTAGAGCATTTGCGTCTCTGCATGATTACGGGATAGGAATTTTGTGACATGCATGAGCGATCGGATTCTTCCCTGTATCCTACGAGCAGAGGTGAATTTTTGGGGGCATGATCAGGACAGCTGAGGCCTGAGGAAATACGCCGGTAGGTGTGCCAGTTCAGTTACAGCGGCACGACTCAGATTAAGCACGGGAAGGACCAGTTGGTGCGGTATCGTGCAACGATTGATTGTGGATTGAGAACAGTGACCTTTCCGTGAGTTGGACAACAGGAGATCATTTCCACAGGTTACCGAGGCATCCTTCCTGCAGCAGTGGCTTCAGCGACTCTAGGATAGGCGCTTTTTGTCGAGCGTAGGTGACGCCTAGGACTAGAGGTTATGTCTCTAGGGGTCTCGGATAGAGTTGTATTTTTCTTTTTAGGGGTACGGATAGATCGTAGCTTCCGTTTTTGTTGCCACGGCAGGAACGGCATCAACACTTCTCTCTCTTTTGCTCGTCCTTGTGCTGAAATTTGCGAACAGGATGAAAGATTCGAAAGACTACTCCAGAAATGGAGACGGTGCCCGAACCTGTTCTTGTTTGATTGGGGCGAGGGCACTGGTCTTTCGAAACTTTCGAACTTTTCGCTAATTTCAGTTGTTTTCTAAATTGGAGAGTTGGGAGTTGATGACTTCCTGCTGGTGGGGCCCTTACTCTTTCTGGTTGGTTGTGTTGGCGTAATTCGTGTAGTTTGAACGCGTAGAGTTGGCTGTTCTTCCTCGTCCCCAGTATTTAGAATTCCTGAGGTTTATCCAGCTGTTGGACTCGCCTTGTGGAGAGTGAGTAGCGACTTGAGAGTTGGAGTTGGTGTTAATCGTGTTGGGTTATATATGAATTGGATCTAAATAGGGAAAAAAACACCTAGAGGGGGGTGAATAGGTGTAAACAGTAAACACTCAAAAAATCATTGCGCAATAAAACCCAATGCGGAAATAAAAATAACACGCAAGATTTTTACGTGGAAAAACTCCAAAACCGGAGTAAAAAACCACGGGACCTATAACACGGCGAAATCCACTAGAATTTAAAACACGTACAAGGTGATTTACCGTACACACTTACGACTCAACCTTTTCCATACGCTCCTAGTAGATCTTCTCCGCTCGCTCCGCAACGCTTCTCGAATCCACGATCAGCGTCCAACGCCGAATCCACGGCGTCCAACGTCGAGTCCACGACGTCCGACCGAATCCACGGTCTTCACCCAATAGCACGTCTCGAATCCACGAACGTACCTCGCTCCGAATCCACGAGAGCGGTAGCACCTTGAATCCACAAGGCCACGCGAGTCCACGCATCGATTTGGGAAAATTGTTGTTTTTTGGGTGGTGATGATCCGCCGAATACTTAGATTAGAAATTGATCGAAAATACCATCTAAGTATTCATTAATTTGATTCTACTCAAAATCTGAGTTTGGAAAACCTAGAATCAAATTAATCAATATAGATGAAAAAACATAGAATTAAATCTATTGATTTCCTTTCTTCTCTATATGTGGATTTTTCTATTTCGGTCGTATATTCATCTGTGCCCTAAAAATGAATTGTAGGGTTTATTTATAGGTTAGAAACTCTTGGAAGAAGATAAGGATCAAAAACTAACAATTTTTGAAATTTTACAGGACGACGGTCCGGACTGGAATTGACGGTCTGGACTGTCTCAGCGAAACAGACTTTTTCCATAAAAGAGGACGTTCGGGGTCCGGACTGAAATTCCACGGTCCGGACTGTTCATGCAATTCCAACAATTTCCACGTTCGGGGTCCGGACTTAAATTCCAAGGTCCGGACTGGAATTGCGCATGAACCATCCTATGTTCGGGGTCCGGACTGTAATGCCCGGTCCAGACTCTGAACATGTAAAATATCCAGTCTTTGATTTTTATGCAATCAAACATTCAACCAAGTGTTTCTACACTATAAGAAGTATTCGGATCACCAAAGATATTTAGTTAAACGTACCTGATCCTTTTAAATACTTCTTTCTTGAGATTGAGGTAAATGATCCAAACTTCTTCATCTTCAATCTTCAAGACTTAAACAATTTCACGAAATACGCCAACTCAAATTCCGTAACAATCTCCCCCTTTGGCGGTTTCGTGACAAAACAAAAATCCACTCAAGAAAATTCAAAAAGATATTTTTGTTGATATCACCATACAACAAAAATTTACAATGGAGATCCAAAAGAAAAAATAAATACATGAGATAAACTCCTAGAATAGACTCTAGACTTAGACATCTGTACTTTCTGCAAAAGAAATCATTCTTGACAAAAGAGATCGTTAGATACCTCAAGAATTTTAGCATTCAAAACCAAACACAGAGATAGAGTTTATACTCACCATGACATTTATGCATTCAGATATGTAAGAAAATCACAATCAAAATTTGACATATCTTCTAAGCAATAAAAGACCCAAATGTCACAGAATAGTTAGTCAACATCAACTTGTTAGTTATATTACATGCCCAAATAGTTAGTCAAATAGTTAGTTGAGGCATGCATCAAATCACCATATAAAACCAAAAGTTGAAGTTATACTTACCTTCATAGTTTCAAGTTCTCCTCAAGTTCAAGTTCTCCACAAGTTTGTTCACTCAAACATTGTTCAAAGTTCAAAGTTCTCTTCTCTCTCTCCCCCTTTTTGTCACAAAACTTAGCCAAAATTACAAAAATGAAAGAGAGTTAAAAGTTTCAAAAATATGAAAAACCTGAGAACTAAATAACCGAAACTAAAAACTGAACTAAAACCTGCACAAGGAAAAAAAAACGAAATTAGAACAAAAACGAAGAGATAGGAAAAAAGATTACTCCGAATCGTCAGAACTGATGCATCCTAACTTTTGAAAAATCTTCTTAATCCTCTTGTTCATCGACATTTGTTCCTTTTTCACTTCCCGAATTTCTTCTTTCATTTCAATGAATTTATTTGAGAGACGCCGTTGTGTGGTGACCCGGATCGTTGCAGGGCTTCTACAGTGTGACCAGCAGCTTCTAGAAGTCTACGTGGCATGTCGGCGTTGTTCGTGCTCCAATTTGGACCCAAGTGAAGGATTCCGGGCTTAAAGTGGATCGCGGGGGTAATCGGATGTGAAGACCCAGATCTTTGGGGTCATTTCAGTGTGATCGTCAGCTTGTGGAGGCCAATTTCTGTGGATAGTGTTGGTTGCGCACAAATCGGACCCCGAAAACGGACTCAGTGCGAGAAATAGATCAAGATTGCCTAATATGGAGTTTCGCCAAAAATTAGAAATGGATTCTTGCAAAACGGACTTCGTATTTGGATTCAGCGCGGAAAAACATTGAAAATCGGCTATTTGGTTGTATTTTTCGAAGTCCGGATGAGCGAAAGCGGGCAACCGAAAGTTTAGGGGATTATTTGGGCGCAGGGGAAAGCTGTGGACCGGGGTGCCACGTGTCGGCACCCCATTGGGCCGGTTTTGGAGCGCGATCCAGCGAGTTTGCGGGAGGACTCGTGGCGGGCCGTGGTTGGGCTCGCCGCCGCGCGCACGTGGGCGCGCTGCGCGCTCCCCGCGCGTGGGGACACGCGGCGCGCACCCATTGGTGGCGCCGCGGCCACCCGGATCAATCCACGCGGCTTGATCCGGGCGGCTTGTCCCGGGCGACGTGGCGGCCCGGATGGCCGCCACGTGTCCGGCCCGCCAGGCCGAGCGGGCCGGGCCCATCCTGTAGCTGCAGGGGAGAGGGGGAGGGGATTAAGTTGTGTTTTCTCCTCCTTCTTCTTCCTTTCTTCTTCTTCTTCTTCCTCCTTCTTCCTTCTTTGGACTGGGATTTTTGGAGGACTTTCTACAGAGCATCACCAACATCTCTTCTACAGATTCATCACCATGGATGGGCCATTGGAGCTCCTTGATCATCATTTTCCTCATGTTGGAGCACAAGCACCATTGCTGGATTTTCGGAGCATCACCGTCGCAGTTTAGTGCAAAAATTCCCCAGGCTTCACTTCTTGGAATTTCGAGCTCATTTTTGGTTCTATGTTTTCACAAGAGGTAAGGCTACAATATTTGTATTCAACTCTCTCCTCAGATCTTATGTTTTAACAGATTTTTAAGGCCATCTTTGGGACCCTTCATTTCAGTCTGGAATCCTGAACAGTCCTCAGTGTTTTGGCCTTTCTGGGCAGTAGGATGGGAATTTTTGGATGATTTTCGCGGCATCAGACTCCTAGGAGGTTAAGGATTACTCATGCCAAATTTCAGCTTCAGCGGGCAGCGAATCATCAAGTTTTAGGTGGGTGGTTGTGCTTTGCTGAAAAAGACGATTTACCCACTCAGGCTATTGGTTTCCCTCATGGCATAGTTGATTGTTGTTCTCTTCTCCTTGGTATAATATGCTTGGATATCCATGTGTAGATTAAGTTATTTGATCCTTAGCTTATGCATGAGTAATTGACTAGTTGGTTGAAATTATATTATCTCATATAAAGTTGATATTAAGTGATCATCCTTAAACCTATTCTATGTGAGGGTAATTAGGAAACTAATCTTCTACCCACATCTTATGATGAATGGTTAACATAATTATGTGAGAATGATGGTGATAGTTATATGTGAATGGTTCATTGATTTATGTGAGGACTTGATGGAGTTATGTGAGAAGTGCTTGGTATGTGAGGACTTGATGGGGTTATGTGAGAAGTGCTTGGTTGCTTATGTGAGAAGGACTTGGTTGATTTATTTGAGAATGGCTTTTATGAGAGTAGTTGGTTTTGTTGATCCTTAACCTATAATGTGTGATGTTGGGCATAGATGTTGATTCATAACCTATCTATGTGAGAATAATGAGTTGATTGATCTTTGATCTAGTTATGTGAAAATGGGTGTTGATATTGGTTATTGATCTAGTCGATGTGAGAATGACCTATGCTTTTGATTCCTAGTTCATTCATGAAAAGATGGTTATCATTGTGAGTTGGGGACTATTTCTTATGAGACTAAGCTTTGTTCATGACTCCTAATTTCTCTAATTGAGATTGGATGTTGTTGGTAGATCCTATGTTCATCCTATGTGAGATCAATGAAAGTTGTTGAACCTTAGTCTATTCATTGGTGATACTTGATTGAATGTCCATGTTTAAGTGAAGTTAAATGATCTTTAGCCTATCCATGTGAGAATGTAAGATTTGATAAGTGTTGTACTCCTTTAGGTGATGTTAATGATTAATGATGTCCTTTAACCTACTTTCTGTGTGAGTTTTTCCTTATGAGAGTATATACTATTCATGAGCTAATCTGTGTATGAACACTGTTAAATGCCTTTCTTTCATTCTACATGAGGACACTTGCATGCTTGTATGGACATCTAGATAGGCCACCTTTTTCTGCTACACTTTCATATTGGAATCTGACTTAGGAGAAACCATGTTTAGCTGTTCTCCTTTTTATTCAGATGCATGTTGCTCGAGTTAGAGCAGGGGTTCGGGATAGTGTAGTTGAGGCCATTGAGTCTGGGACAGTTTAGACTCGATTATGGATTGTGGAGCATTGTGGTAACCGCGGACATTAGGCGGTTAGCCAGATGTTGATTACTTTATCAGATTTTGGACTTGTGGGGTGTTGCGGCAACCGCGGACTGTGGGCGGTTGACCGGATTATTATTATTATTATTATTGCATCAGATTGGAGGTGAGGGATCGGGCTACCTTAGTGGATGGTCTTACCCACTTACTTAGAGTCTTGATCCAGTCCTGCTATATCAGATACTTATGGTTACATACTTTACTCGTGTGGGTCGCTCCCCTCGAGTGCCACTCCGGAGTAGGCTTAGGGCCGAGCCGTGTGCCGGTCGATTGGATACTTTGGGATCGTGCCGTGTGCCGATCAGATACTGGGTTCTTGAGTTGACAGCAGAGCAGGCAGTACCAGTGTTTACTGGTGTATTGATTGGGTTTGGTCAGGCAGGCTTTGACATTTTGATGCATACATTTAGCTATCCTTTTAGCTTGGTATTTTAGAGGCATAGTAGTGGTAGTTTCTTTTTCCAGCAGTCTTTATTACTTACCACTCTTCCTTTCCATTCGCCTCTGGTAGACCTTGTGGGTACGTCGGGGTTTGAGGCTTTACCCACAGTGGGAGGCTACTGGTTTCACTAGTGGTTCTCACCCCCATTGTTGTTTTTTCCTTTTTCCTCCCTTTGTTTTGCAGTGTCTACTGCTGGAGTTGCTGATCTTTCGGTTGACGGTTCGAGGCGAGGGAGTCGCGAGATAGATCCCTACCAGTGTTGATTTCTACAGTGGGATAGATGTACCAACCCGAATTGTGGGTTTCACTGTACTCAGTTGTATTTTATTATTTTAGTTATCTCCCCTTTTGGATTTATAGATGTTGTATAGGTGGTTTTTACTTGTATTACAGTTTTTTTTAGAGATCGGATTATTGTATCATTATTTTTTGGAGATGGTTATTGTACCTTTATTTTTCAGTTGTACAGTGATTCAGGTTTTATTATAGCAGTTTTTCTTCAGCTCTGATATCTGTTTAGTTTCTTAGATGATACTTTGCAGGTTGGACGCTTCGCCTATGCGGGGTTTCGCATAGGTGGCGGATCTGTTAGCGAGCCCGGGTCGCAGTTTCGACCCCGGGGCGTGACACGTTGTTCTTTATAGATTGAAGTTACTGAGGCATCATCATCTGAGGAAGGAGGTGCTCGTTGTGCTGCAGGTGCTGTTGGGCCTGAAGCTGTTGCTGCCGGTTGTGCTTTTCTTCGGCCAGGAGGTGATGGAGGCTCATCTTGTTTAGTGGAGAGAGACTTTATGACTGTAGTCTCGTTGATCGTTCCCAAACTATGCATATAAGTCGACGAAGACGTATCGACTCTGAATTTCTTCAAAATTCGCATAATGATGATTGGGAAGGGAAGTCTCTCTGTTGGGTGGGCATGTTCCACATACCGAGCCATTATTGACCAAATAAGATAAGGAATATTTAAGTTTGATCCCATAGCTTCCGTGGGATTACCAAGAAGATAGAGGAACAACATCCTATCCCATCGAAGAACTTTTGTTTGCATGGTTGGTAGAATGTTGTAGCAAACAATAAAGTTCAAATAGCAATACTCTGGTCGAAGTTCTTTTGACAAAACTGAGTTTCCCGACGACAGAGTATCTGGAAGACAGATTCCATCTACAACCACTCTCCACGAGTTGGAGGAGAAGATTTGACTTTTCAGATAATGGGTTCCTTCAGCCCGTACCTTCATTCCTAACATCTCTCCAATCAGTTAAGGTGTGACTTTAATCTTAATATTTCTAACCATTGTTAGAAATTCTCGACGTCTGTCCTCCTGATCAACTAAGCTTGAAGCATTTTGATAGAACATCATGACGGAGTGAATACAGTACCCTGAAGATTCGGGGAATTTGCAAATTGGCGCAAGTCCTGCTTGATCGAAAAGTGTTCCAAAAACTGCAGAGCGTTCCTTCAAAGCTTTGACATTTACATATCGCTCCCCAATGCATTCTCTTTTCTCAAAGTCCTTAATCCTCTCAGAGCTTATGAAGTCTTGTGGAGGAGGTTGGCTTGCCAGAGGTTCCTCAATTGAAATACCGCGAGTGCTTCCTCTTTTCCTTGCTATGCTCTTTCTTTTTGTTCCGGTTGGACTTGGATCCATAGGGGCTTTCCCTTTTTCAGCAGCAGTAGGCGGAGCCTTTGAGGTTTTAGTAGGGGCTTTCCCCTTTGAGGCAGTAGGGATAGTTGCCTCCACCAAAAGCTCATCCCAATCAATTGATTCGGTGTCAGATTCTGTCTCAGAATCATCCCGTGCCTTCTTCGCCTTTTTTGCCCTCTTAGGCTTGATAGTATCTTTAGTATGGGCCATGGCAGCCAAAAGAAATACAATCCAAGCGATCACCATTGCTACGAGTCCTGTGAGCAACACCTCAAGAACACGAAAAAATTATTAATTTTCAAAAATTTGAAAAATTATACCCAAACAATCATTATCGTGTAGAGAGACTAGGAATCAAATTAGTTTTGCAAAAAGAATTTTAAAAATAGATCAATTCCATGATTTTCAAAAATTTCCATTATATGCCCTAAAACCGAATTTTTTGAAATCAAGGCCCAAAAATCCGTTTATCAAGAGAAAACCTAGCATATAATCAAAACTAATTTACCCAGAGTTCTTATTTCAAAAGAAATTTGATCAAAAACCATTCACAAACGAAATTCTTCCATGATTTCTACTCACGTTTTGAGCAAAGAAGAAAAAATAGTGAAAAACCGAGATTTTGATTATAAAAACTCACTTTAATTCGAAGAAAATGAGTTTGGAAGGCTTCAAGATCTTTGCTTTCTAGAGAGAGAAACTCATGAGACTTAGAAACGAAAGCTTGTGATGAAATAAAATCAAAAACTTTTTCGTTTCATATAAACCCTAGCCGCGGTCCGGACTGCCCGAAGAGTCCAGTCCGGATCGGCTGCCCGCAGGATTTTCCTGCATTCGGGGTCCGGACCCGCTTGTCCAGTCCGGACCGGCTCCAAACATTTTCTTCAGAAAAATTTAGAAAAATTTCAGAAAATCTAGAAAAAGATTGTAAGCACTTTTGTGTATCAACTTTAAATAAAAAGCATCGTTTCATACAACAAGAAATAGATTATGCAAAATCTATAAAAAAATATCCAAATAATGAAACGAAAATTTATAAAAATTAAATCCCTTAAAGTTGAACAACTTCAATTACATCTAACTTGATCTTATGAGTAATGCCTTTATCAAATCATTAATTTGGTAAAGAAAATGAAATACCAAGATCAATAGATGTTTGAAATCCCAAATATGTTAGATAATATATCTAGTCAATCTGTTGAAGAGAGTGGCTCTTTGAGCATCTTTCATTAAAATTCCCACCTTATACCAACCTTAAAATTTGACAGAGTCAAGTATTTCAACATGCATTTTATTTAATCAAACTTGAAAAACCATGCTTGGTATACATGTGGTAGCTACACACAGTACTCGGAC
Organism: Tillandsia fasciculata; assembly: GCA_029168755.2. Taxonomy (NCBI): domain Eukaryota; kingdom Viridiplantae; phylum Streptophyta; class Magnoliopsida; order Poales; family Bromeliaceae; genus Tillandsia; species Tillandsia fasciculata. The sequence goes on from CM054948.1 coordinate 9,446,599, forward strand.
GACCGAGGTGGTAGCTCTTTCCTCCATGTGGTGGTAGTTTTCACACTCCTTATTGGGATGTAACTCTTTCCACATCTTTTGAGCATAACACTTTTCTTTGACTCCCCCTCAATTGGCTATCAATTATTTAAGATATAAGGTATTCAACCAAAAATTGATCTCGATTTCATACTCGACTAAATAGTCAAATAAGATAAAAACTATACCAGGAGATCATTGAGAGAGAAATTGACTTTGATCACTTAAAAGTTGACTTAATTGACATAAATGATCATTGCAACATTGAAATATTATGATATCAAAAGCATAATAAATTTCTAAATGCATGAAAGGATGCAGCTAAAGTCAATATAACTAATGCTCAATTAATATACTATGTACAAACATAGATCATGAACAAAAACACAAAAACAAAACCTAACCTAAGAATTGGTTTCAAAAAGAAATTATTTCAAGGAAAGCATTCCAATTGCCTTTCGCAAATGAATAAAACGTTTTTGATTCAAAGGTTTTGTTAAAATGTCGGCTAATTGATCCTCAGTTGAAATATAGAAAAGTTGAAGAATATTTGATTCAACTAGCTCTCTAAGAAAATGATATCTAAGTTCAATGTGTTTTGTTCTTGAGTGCAACACAGGTTTTTTGGAAATGTTTATAGCACTTGTGTTGTCACAAAGAATTATTACCGAAGTTGCTGAAATTCGGAAGTCGCTCAACACGCTTTTCATCCACATGAGTTGGGTTGAACAACTACCCGCTGAAATATATTCCGCTTCGGCAGTCGAGAGTGCAATGCAGTTTTGCTTTTTACTGTGCCATGCAACAAGGCAATGTCCAAGATAAAAGCATGCACCACTCGTGCTTTTCCGATCATCCACAGATCCTGCCCAATCGGCATCTGAGTATCCAACAATGTCAAACTTGTTCCCATAGGATACCAAATTCCGAAATTTATTGTTCCTTTGATGTACCGGATGATCCGTTTCACCGCTTTCAGGTGAACCTCCTTTGGTGCTGATTGATATCTCGCGCAGATCCCAACACTAAAGGATATGTCCGGGCGACTAGCCGTGAGGTAAAGTAGACTTCCAATCATACTGCGATAAAGTTTCTCGTCTACATTCTCACTAAGTGATTCACTTCCAAGTCCCTTATGGCTAGTTCCCATTGGAGTCGGAAAATCTTTAGAATTTTCTAAATCAAACTTTTTGACCAACTCCATTGCATACTTGGATTGACACAAATGAATGCCTTCATCACTTTGTTTAACTTGTAATCCAAGAAAATATGTCAATTCGCCCATCATGGACATCTCAAATTCGCTTTCCATGGTTTCAGCGAATTTAGAAGCATCATTATCTCTCGTTGCACCAAATACAATGTCATCGACATATATTTGTGCTACAATGAAATTATTTTGATAATGCTTCACAAAGAGAGTCCTGTCAGCTCCCCCTCGAGTATAGCCCTTTTCCAAAAGGTGCTTTGTCAACCTTTCGTACCATGCTCGCGGTGCTTGTTTCAGACCGTAAAGAGCCTTTTTCAAACGAAAAACATGGTTAGGTAGTTTATGGTCCACAAAACCTTTCGGTTGAGCCACATAAACTTCCTCATTTAAAAACCCATTTAAAAAGGCGCTCTTAACGTCCATTTGAAATAATTTGATTTTAAAATGACAAGCTATCGCAAATAGGATACGAATGGACTCGAGTCTAGCTACAGGGGCGAAAGTTTCATCAAAGTCTATACCTTCTACTTGAGAGTAGCCTTGAGCAACTAATCTTGCTTTGTTCCTGATGATAGTACCATCCTCATTTTTCTTGTTCTTGAAAATCCATTTGGTACCTATCACATTGTGTTGCTTCGGAGGCTTCGTTAATTCCCAGACTTTGTTTCGCTCAAATTGATGGAGCTCTTCCTGCATTGCTTCAATCCAGTAGTCATCCTGAAGAGCTTCATCGACATTCTTTGGTTCGATTTGAATACGTAGCAAGCGAATCCGCAAACCAATTGTCTCCGAGTTCTGACTCCTTCTTGGGTCTCCAATAATGTTCGATTCAGGATGATCCTTGGAGATGCGTAACGTTTGAGGTAACGGAGTACTCGGAGGTACATGAGATGATTCCTGCACATCAGATAAACTTGAAGAACCGTTAGATGCATCATTATCATCGAAAGAATTGTTATGAGAAGATGCATTAGCAGGTGTATCATCATCAAGAGAGATATCGAGGGTAGATTTTTCAGATGCAAAGTGAAAAGCTTCATCTACTTTAACATTTATCGATTCTACGATCGTCTTAGATTCCAAGTTAAAAACTCGATATGCTCTACTGTTTGTAGAATAACCCAAGAAAATCCCTTCGTCACTTCGAGAGTCAAATTTTCCAAGATTTTCGCGGTCACGTAAAATATAACACCGACTCCCAAAGATACGAAAATATTTGATATTTGGTTTTCTACAAAACCATAGTTCATATGGTGTATTTAAAGTTCCCGGGCGCAAATACACTCGATTAATTACATAGACAGCAGTGTTCACAGCTTCAGCCCAAAAATATAACGGTAAATTCCGGCTATGAAGCATAACACGTGCCATCTCCTGTACGACCCTGTTTTTGCGCTCGACTACACCATTCTGTTGAGGTGTATAGAGTGCTGAGAATTCATGTTTAATGCCGTTGGAAGTGCAAAAATCAATGAATTTGGAATTTATGAATTCCCCACCTCTATCACTTCTAACACGAGTAATCTTTTCATTCTTTTCAATCATAATACGATGGCAAATCTCAGAAAAAGAATCAAAAGTATCAGCTTTCTCTTTTAAAAATGCTACCCAAGAGTATCTAGAGAAATCATCAACCAATAAGAAAATATACCATTTACCTCCCAAAGATGGTTGACGAGTTGGCCCCATTAAATCCATGTGCAAAAGTTCCAAAGGCCGTTTTGTACCAATGTGGTTCAAGTTCTTGTGTGCAGTCCTTAATTGTTTTCCCTTTTGGCAACCGCCACACACAATGTTTTGTTAAGTGAAAGTTTTGGAACCCCCTTGACCACATCTTTGTTTGAAATTCTAGCAAGTTCCTTAAAATTTATGTGACCTAGCCTTTCATGCCAAAGTGTTTCATTTTTCAAAGAAGCTAGGTTACAATTTTCAGAAATTTTATTAGGAACAACATAACAGTTGTTTTCAGATCTAACCCCCTTTAAAAAGAAAGCATGGTCTTTGTCAGTTACAATACATTCAACAGATGAAAAATTAACTGAAAAACCATTGTCACAAAGTTGACTTATACTTATGAGGTTAGTCTTAAGGCCTTCAACAAATAACACATTATTCAAAACCGGGCCATCTGGAATAGCAATAGTTCCCTTTCCAACAATTTTGGAAGAACGACCGTCTCCGAAAACTACAAGTCCTCCGGAGATTTTCTCAAAAGTTTGAAAACAATTTTTGTCACCGGTCATCTGACGGGAACATCCGCTATCCAGATGCCAAGACGAATTATCATAAGCATGCAATAAAATATTAGTAACAAGACAAGGGAAGATTTCACCTTTGCGCACCCAAACCTTTTTGGACTGCGTTGGTAATGATCGTGAAGTTATTCTCCTAGGTGAAAGCGTCTTGTTCGATTGATTGCTGCTCCTTGGTGACGTCGTCTTGCGAGATGAACTACCAAGGCTCTTTTCCTTTGAAAAGTTTTGCTTTGATTTTCGGGGAATCACCTTTTTGGTAGTTGTTGCAAGAGGTGGTTGAGTTGAACGTTTTGCTCCCATCTTGCAATTTCTCCTTATGTGCCCTGCAAAACCACAACGAAAACATACCATAGTACTTGACGATCCCGAAGAGGGTGAAGTAGGCTTGTTGTCGTTGTTAGTCCTGAATTCCGGTGTCGGAGAAGGAGATACCGACTGAGGCACAAAGACTGTCTTACTCGAACTTGGACTGTCTCCAGTTTGAGTGTATCCGAGGCCGAAACTTATTTGTTTGACCAAGACCAAGAAGCTTATCCAACTTACTCCTTCCAGAAGAAAATCGCTTTAAGTCATCTTTGAGTTGGAAGATGGTCTTTGTCATTTCCATATTTTCCTGTCGAGCCTCGTTATAGAGCTTCGAGAAATAATTCGCTTTATCCACCAATTTTACATGTTCTTTCTCGAAAAGCTCATTTTTCTCTTGAAGGGAAACATTTGCTTTAATCAGGTTATCCCTTTCCACTTCAAGAGCGTTTGAGAGAGAAGATGCCCTTTTTGCTTCTTCTTCGAGATCCTGCAATCTCCCTCTCAAACTCCGGTTTTGCTTTGCCAATTTCTTTGAATCCCTCAAAAGCTTATGGTAGGCAAGAGCAAAATCTTCACCTTCAGAATTGCTCGATTCGTCGTCCGTTGCATTCTTTTCAACATGGGAGGAGTTGGACAAAGAATCGGATGTACTTGCCATTAAGCACATGAAGGGTGAAGATGTGGACGCGTGGAATGCCGTCGCGTTGTCTTCTTCATCACTTGAGGATGACTCATTTGACGTTGAGTTGTCATCCCAAGTGACGACTTGCATTGCCTTCTTCTTTGCCGGATTCTTGTTGGGACACTCCGTTGCAATGTGGCCGTAGCCTCGACATTTGAAGCACTGTACTTGTCCCTCTGAACTTTTCTTATCCTTTGAAAAGTTCTCTTGCTTTCTTAACTTGTAACTTGATGAACCCTTGCCTTTCTTCGACTTTTCGAAGGATGGAGTTTTGCTTGAATTTCCCCTTCGAATGTTTCGGCGAAACTTCCTTGTCAAGAGAGCGAGCTGCTTCTCAAAGTCCTCCATAAATAGGTTCTCGTCATCGTCTGAGGAGGATGAATCCGTGTCTTCTTCTTTTGCTAATTTCAACGCAAAACCTGAAGACTTAGAAGAGGATGCTTTTCCAGAAGAATAGTTAGTAGGAAATGTCATTTCATAAGTTTGAAGTGCACCAACTAATTCTTCTACACGCATTTCGTCCGGGTGTTTAATTGTTTCAATGGCTGCGACCTTGGGCGAAATCGTTCAGGAAGAGTTCTTAGAATCTTTCTTACAACTTTAAATTCTGGAATCTTCTCTCCCAAGTTAGCACATGAGTTCACGATGTCTTGCAATCGTGTGTAATAATCCGTGAATGATTCATTTTCTGCCATAAAAATGGAGTCAAACTTGCTCGTAAGCATTTGCAGTTTTTGAATCATCACGAGGTTTGTTCCCTCGTGTGTAACTTGTAAAACATTCTAGATTTCTTTCGCAGTCTCACATGCCGAGACGCGAGAGAACTCAGTTTGTGACAAGGCATTAAATAGAGCATTAATTCCTTTGCCATTGTAAGAAGATGAATCAATCTCTTCCTTGGTCCATTTCGACCTAGGTTTGATGGTGCGAACATCAGCAATAATTTCAGTTGGATTAGACCATCCTAATTCAATTGATTGCCACACCCGTTCGTCGATGGAAATTAAAAATGGCACGCCCCGGGGTCAGAACTGTGCCCCGGGCTCGCCAACAGATCCGCCGACCCTACGGGAAGCCACGTAGAGACGTAGTGTATAACCTGCAAATAAACAACTATACTAGCAGATATCAGAGCTGAAATAAGAAAAGAACTAATTATATACATGAAGTAGAACTATCTCTCATAAACCATACATAACATCCTCACCAGAAATACAGGAGTCTCTCAAAGGAAAACAAAAAGTACAACTCGATCCCTCACTACATGATCTCTCAAACATGACACAACCAAAATGAAAATCAGGGTACCTCTATCACTTGCTGAAGCGGAAGGGGGAAAGGGATCTATCTCGCGACTCCCTTACCTCGGTCTGTAGGAGCTGGATCAGCAACTGGTGCAGCAGGAACTGGAGCTGAAGTCCCTGGGGAAAAGACACCACGACGGGTGTGAGAACTACCTCCCACAGTAGTTCTCAGTGGGTGCCGCCAACAAGCCCGACGGTCTGCCCACTAAGTCTACTAGAGGCATAAAGTAACAAAAGGAATGCTGTATAGAAAAACTGGAAAGTAAAAATCTACTGCTACTATGCCTCTATCTAAATGCTCAAGGGATAAGACAGAAGATCAATATGCCACTACTGAGACTCATCTCAAATCACCCAATCCACACTGACTGCCACAACGGGTCCAGTCAAACCTGCGCCTACTTACTGCTGTAGGTATGTCCGTAGCTGCCAAAACTGGCTCAGCCAGAGGGACGGTGTCCGTGACTGCCAAAACTGGCTCAGCCAGAGGGGCACCAGCATCGACAAGCCGCGATAGAAGTATCAAGCCCAACTCCGGAGTGGCACTCGTGGGTAGCGACCCCACCGAGCAAAGTATCAGCGCATCTCTGTCGAACTCAAATGTGGCTCCTGCAGGCTATGATCCAAACTACTGTCTCACTCACTAGCTAAGAATCCACACTGTCACTATGACCATCTCCCAAAGATCCCAGATCCACCATCACTATCACTATCACTATCATAATGCAAACTGGTCTACAGACTGCTACAGACTCCACTCGGTCCCCAGACGCGAGTGCAAATGCATCCACAGCTAATAAACCTCCCAGCCCACGACTCGGGGAAAAATCACTATGTCCAGAGTGACAAGAGTACAACCACTGTGGGGAAGCTAAAGTGATGAACAAATCTGATACATGTTCAAGTTTACTGTAGTTTAGTTGTGCATGATAATTAATTAACTGACAATTATGCTAAGTTAAGTTTTCATGTTGCAAAGTTTACCAAGAGGTCGTCAGATTTAGCAACTAGCAACGGTGGTTTCAACATACAGTTTGCACAGATTATTTAGCTCATATACTAACATGCATGCTTCTACATTCGTAGAATTAGAGTGCAGTCCATAGATTTTGAAAGCAGGATCACCCACCTGAACACGCTAACTGTCCGGGACGGTACAGATAAGAAACCCAGAAATCGACAAATCTTCGAATCCGCTAAGCAAGGAGCACAATAGTGGTGCTCACAAAGTCCTGGGTACAACAACAATCCACAATTACACAAAATTCCACATAAATTTCTATGTTCAAAAATCTGCATGAACAGTCCCCATTCACACGAAATTTTCACCTGAAAATAATTCTTAATAAATTTTGATAAAAATATCACGACGATACTCGCGAAGTGTAGATGTTGATAGGCTCTTGAATCGTCAAAATCCGATGTCCGGAAGGGGAGATAAAAATCTACGAAGCAGCAGCTGTCCAAAAGCTCAAGCAGTCACAAAGGGTGGTTAAAATATACCCCAAACCCCTGTATAAGCTCATTTCCAGGAAAAATGTCCAACACGGAAAACGTAGATATACCTCTTGTGAAACCGCTGTCGAAAAAATCGTCCAAAAATAGCATCGGGGTAGCTCTGTAGGTCTCCCAGACGAAAATGCGACGGAAGTGAGCCTCCAACAGTATATCGTCGCTCCGCACTACGAGGCAGGAAACGCTGTCGTTGCGGCCTCCAGAAAATCTGAAACTTCACCGGAAGATGCTCAAGAAGGAGAGGAAGAAATCTTATGAGGGGATGATAAGCTAATTCTCCCAGGAAGAGGTGCAAAATCGCGGCCCAAGGTGGCCTATTTATAGGCTCTAAAGAAAAACTGCCCAAAAAGCCAACTTATGAAGTTTCGGGCCCAACTTTCGGGCGCCCGAAAACTTTCGGGCGCCTACAGTGTTGGGCCCGGCCCAACACTGTTCACGCCCGAAAGTCCCACATGCTACCACGTGTCCGCCGAACAGGAAACACCGGTGCAGGGCCACTCAGCGACAGCCACGTGTCCCGCCGAACAGGAAACACCAATGCGGGACCACTCACCGACCGCCACGCGTCCACCCGCTCACACAGTAAGGCGGTGGCACCCGCCAATGAGCGGGCGCCACGTGTCCTCCCGGTTGACCCACTGCCCGCGCCGGTCGCGCGACGTGGGTCGCACGTGCGCACGCTTCCCGAGGTACCAACCACGCGCCCCGTGCACCGCACATGCAACACCCGCCAATCAGGGAGTGACACGTGTCCCCTGCATCCGGTCCACGCCTTCCGTAGGAATTCCGTGGACCGCGCCGCATGCACCGACCAACCGGAGGCTGCCACGTGTCCCCCGCTTGGTCCATGCACCGCCGCGCACTTCCAGTAGACCGCGCGCCCTGGGCCCGCCAATCAGGCGGTGCCACGTGTCCATGCGCCGGGTTTGTGCACCCCGCCGCGCTGCTCTGTGGACCGCGCGCCGTAAACCGGCCAATGACAGGCCGCCACGTGGCATCCCGGCGGTCTACGGCCCCTCCCATGCACCAAAAATCACAGAAAACTTCCGGGGGTCCGTTTTTGGGCATCCGGACTCCAAATTAAATAAACAAATAGTCGTTTTCAAGCGTTTTTTCGTGCTGAATCCATTTACGAACTCTGTTTGGCCTAATTCCATATAGAAATTTCGGCAAACCCAGCCGAAGGCCAATACAGCAAATAGAATCACACGGGGTCCATCAGTAGCATCCGATTGATGCACCGTGGGCCAGATACACCAATACTAGGTGTTCTAACAGTGGATTCATCGGAAGAACGCTGCATGGGAACTAGGGCCACTACAAAAAAGGCTTTCATCCGTACTTTCCAGTAGGCATAATTTGTTCCATCGAAGAATGGGGGTCTGTTGATGTTTCCACCTTCAACCATTGTTTACAATCCTATTCCCTCTCTGATACCACTTGTTGGGTTATATATGAATTGGATCTAAATAGGGAAAAAAATACCTAGAGGGGGGTGAATAGGTGTAAACAGTAAACACTCAAAAAATTATTGCGCAATAAAACCCAATGCGGAAATAAAAATAACACGCAAGATTTTTACGTGGAAAAACTCCAAAACCGGAGTAAAAAACCACGGGACCGATAACACGGCGAAATCCACTAGAATTTAAAACACGTACAAGGTGATTTACCGTACACACTTACGACTCAACCTTTTCCATACGCTCCTAGTAGATCTTCTCCGCTCGCTCCGCAACGCTTCTCGAATCCACGATCAGCGTCCAACGCCGAATCCACGGCGTCGGACGTCGAGTCCACGACGTCCGACCGAATCCACGGTCTTCACCCAATAGCACGTCTCGAATCCACGAACGTACCTCGCTCCGAATCCACGAGAGCGGTAGCACCTTGAATCCACAAGGCCACGCGAGTCCACACGTCGATTTGGGAAAATCGTTGTTTTTTGGGTGGTGATGATCCGCCGAATACTTAGATTAGAAATAGATCGGAAATACCATCTAAGTATTCATTAATTTGATTCTACTCAAAATCTGAGTTTAGAAAACCTAGAATCAAATTAATCAATATAGATGAAGAAACATAGAATTAAATCTATTGATTTCCTTTCTTCTCTATATGTGGATTTTTCTATTTCAATCGTATATTCATCTGTGCCCTAAAAATGAATTGTAGGGTCTATTTATAGGTTAGAAACCCTTGGAAGAAGAAAAGGATAAAAAACTAACCATTTCTGGAATTTTACAGGACGACGGTCCGGACTGTCTCAGCGAAACAGACTTTTTCCAGAAAAGAGGACGTTCGGGGTCCGGACTGAAATTCCACGGTCCAGACTGTTCATGCAATTCCAACAATTTCCACGTTCGGGGTCCGGACTTAAATTCCAAGGTCCGGACTGGAATTGCGCATGAACCATCCTATGTTCGGAGTCCGGACTGTAATGCCCGGTCCGAACTCTGAACATGTAAAATGTCCTGTTTTTGATTTTTATGCAATCAAACATTCAACCAAGTGTTTCTACACTATAAGAAGTATTCGGATCACCAAAGATATTTAGTTAAACGTACCTGATCCTTTTGAATTCTTCTTTCTTGAGATTGAGGTAAATGATCCAAACTTCTTCATCTTCAATCTTCAAGACTTAAACAATTTCACGAAATACGCCAACTCAAATTCCGTAACAAATGGATGCTTACTTTTGGGCTTGAAGACTCCCTTTTGAGCTGTGTTTGTTTCGAGGACGAAACTTTCTTTTAGTGGGGGAGGATGTGAGGACCCGAATCCCCACAACAGGATTTATTGATGGATTAGTGGCTTCTGGGTGTGTGTGTGCGCGTTTCGGGCCCAAGAATTGAATTTCTGGTGAAATTGGAGCTTGTTTGCTTGTCAGGAAGCCCATTCGGGGTGATTGAAATTTTTGCGTGCTTATTGGAACCAAGAAAGTGACCCGGCATGAAAAATGGATCAAGTTTACTTTTCCGAAAATTTTCGAAAAATTTTGGAAGTGGAATTTGGCCAAACGGACTTCGGATTTGGATTCAGCGCGCGAAAACAAGCGGAATGGACTATTTACTTGATTTTTTCGGAGCCCGGATGTGAAAACACGCATTTCAAGGTGAGAGGTTACTGTTCCGGCGGCCGGAGAGGCGCCGGTGGCGGCGGCAAGCGGTGGAGCGCGGCGGCGGGCCGAGGAGAGGCCGGCCCGTCCACCGCGGGAGGCGTGCACCAGGCGCGGGCCATGTGGCGCGCTCCGGTTGGCCGGCGCAGCAGGCGCGGTCCACGGGCCTTGGCGGGGTGCACGGTGGACCGAGGGTTGGCCACGTGTCACCTTGTGGTTGGCCGGTCTTGGTGTGCGCGGTCCAGGCGACGCGCGGAGCAGGTACCGGGGCAGGTGACCGTACGCGGGCAGGTGGAGCGGGCGTGGGCAGCGCCACGTGGCGCCCGCTGATTCGCGGGCGCCACCTACCGCGTTGACTACGGGCAGGGGCACGTGGCGGGCGTTGGCGGGGCTTGCACGGCTGTCCCGTGTTCGGCGGACACCTGGCAAGCCCCGAGCCGGGTCGGACGAAGCCAGGATCTCGTCCGACGGCGCGGTTTGGGCTGGGCCGCACTGTGCGCGCCCAAAAGTCGCGGGCCGGGCCGCACTGTGCGCGCCCGAAATCCGGGCGGGCCGGACCGGGCGCCCGAAAAATGGGACACATCCGAAATTTTGCAATTTGTTTCCCTCAGCCTATAAATAGCAGCCCGAGCTGCATTCTTGAGGGCTTTTCTCCCATTTTTGAGCCTCCTCTGCCCGAGCTCCCTTAAGAATATTTGTTCCTCTCTAAGTTCTTGATCCACCTGCAAAGTTTTGGAATTTTTAGGAGCTCGCATCCCGAGGTTCTAGATTTTACGGCCCGGTGCGACGTTGCATTTCCGGTGTTCCTCTTCGTCGCAGTTCGGTGTAAAATTTCCCCTGGGCTACCCCGACCCTCTTCTTCTGGGATTCTTACGCCGACAGACTCCTAAGAGGTAGGGCTTCATCTTTCGTATTGATCTCACATTTCGATTTTGAGTCTGTGGCACGGATACCGAGGTTCTTTCTTGACCCTTTTTCTGTGTGGATTTATGGGACAGCATCGAGGTGTTTTGGCCATATCTTTGCGCACGAGCGTCAGACGGAAACGAGCTTGTACAACTTTTTCATCTACAGATCACAAGGAACGCGCTCGTATTTTTCTTGGATTTTTCCGAGATTTTATCAGAGGTGAAAATCCCTGTTCTTCTGTGTACAGTGCTACAGTTTTTGACGCAGGAATTGTTTGAGTACACCACCTTGCCGAATTTGTATCTTGACCTACCGAACTCGGATTTTGACGTTTCAAGACTCTATCGACATCTACTCTTCGCGAGGATCGCCGTCGTATTTTTGTCAGAATTTTTGGAGAATGTTTTTCAGGTGAAAATTTTGTGTTTATGGGACTGTTCACACAGATTTTTGGGGACTTGGAAATTGTATGGATTAAAGTGTAATTTTGGAATTTTGTTGTACCCAGGACATTGTGAGCACTACTACCGTGTTGCTAGCTTGGTGGATACTTTGTTTGGGCTGTTTTGGACTTTCTTAGCTGTATAACCTCGGACTGTTAGCGCTTTCAGGTGGGTGGCCCTGTCTCCAAGATTGATGGACTGTACGTTAAGCCTGCTATTGTAGGACTTTGCATGATAGCTAATTCTTGTTTAGCATGCTAGAATGTAGGAATTATTATTCCTTATGTTACCTGATGATCCTGTCATCTCCATGCTTCCTTTTATCTGTAAAAATTATTGTTATCTTGGAACTTGACCTAGCACCTCCGTCATATGCAGCATGTTCAACCAGACTTTAGAAAACTCCAACTTGGGCTAGATTTATTCTGCTATAGACATCCACACTTTTATTCCTCCTGGACATAGTGTTTTACTCGCCCGGGTAGTGGGCCGAGTGGTCGGTTTTCTTTTAGTGTGGGATGCTTTCTACACCCGTGCTTGGGAGCAGAGTGGAGTCTGGTAGAGGTATTTGACCGTTCATCTGTGGCGGGAGCCGTTTGGGAGTACGGCGGTCCCGAGATATTCCATTTTCTGTTTTATTTGTCGCCGCTGTGTTAGTGGCAGCGGTTTACAAGTGTTAGCAGAACCTTAAACCCAGAACTGTATTTGGGCACACATATGATTTTAGTCAACCAATGTTTTCTTCCAAGCATCGTAGGGTCGCCCGAGTTTGTTCTTGTTTGATTGGACAAAGGCTATAGCTCTACGAGGCTTGGGTATAAAACTTGTTTTCAATTGTTTTCCTAAAAAGAATTAAAAATTATTAAATATGGATTTCTTAAGATCAAATGGCTTTCAGTAAGAAATGCCACCTGTTTCCCATAAAATTAACCACTTAAGATGATTCAAGTGGTCTGGGTTCTAGGGTCTGCCTTTTCCTTTGGAACGAGAACAACGAGAGGCTATGCCTAGAGCCTGCTCTTGTTTGATAGGGTTGTAGGTTCTAGTCTTTCGGGGTTCTCGGATCCTTTATTATCGTCTGTTGTGGGGATAGTATAGCTATTTTGTTGAGTCATGTGGGTTGGCACCAGAGTATTGACTCGGGTTTTGTTTCGGCAACCGCGGATTGTGGGCGGTTGGACCGATTAGTGTTATGCATCAGTTAGGGCTGGGTTTTTGCATTATGGATAGAGTGAGTCTCCACTTGAGAATAGTGTCGACTTATGCCTGTTTGACTGTGATATATGACAGAGATACTTGATATGGGCTACTTTTGACTCGAGCGGGTCGCTCCCCTCGAGTGCCACTCCGGAGTAGGCGAGATCGGGTTGTTGTAACCGGCGTTGAGATTGAGCTACAGACCGGGTTGTTGTAACCGGCGTTGAGATTGTTTTATACAGGCAAGTCTGGGCATATACAGGACCTTGTGATTAGGTTATACTTTGGAAGTTGTCTTTCCATGATGCATACATCTATACATATTTGAGGTTCATACAGTTGAGGTTACCATATAGCTCAGTAGTTGTCTTCCTATGAGTTATACATGTGTCTATTTGAGATCGCACAGTTGAGGGTATTATTGGTACATGAGGGTGGTGTTACCATTATTCATGCATACACTCTCTTTTTCGGTTATCTATGGCATAGTACCTGTAGTGTTATTCATTTCCAGCTCTTTCCTTCAGTATTCCATTTATTTCCTCATGCCTCTAGTAGACTTGGTGGGCAGACCGTTGGGCTTGTTGACGGCACCCACTGAGAACTACTGTAGGATGTAGTTCTCACACCCCTCGTGGTGTATTTTTTTTCCCCAGGGACTTCTACTCCTGTTCCTGCTGTTCCAACTGCTGTTTCTTCAGATCGAGGTAAGGGAGTCGCGAGCTAGTTCCCTACCAGTCGTCGTCGTCTAAAGAGTAGATGTACCCACTTTTTACATTTTGAGAGTTACTTGTTTGAGAGACCTTGTAGTGAGGTATAGAGTTGTACTTTTATTTCGGAGTTGAGCGACTCATGTACTGCTGGTGAGGACTGGATTGTATTATATTATTTTATTTTTAGCAATTTACTTACAGCTCTGATATCTGTTTAGTATAGCATCTCTCTTTTGCAGGTTAGACGCTTCGCCTATACGGGGTTCACCGTATGGGCGGCGGATCTGTTAGCGAGCCCGGGTCGCAGTTTCGACCCCGGGGCGTGACAATAGACATCTCAAATTCACTTTCCATGATTTCAGCGAATTTAAAAGCATCATTGTCTCTAGTTGTACCAAATACAATGTCATCGACATAGATTTGTGCCACAATGAAGTTATCCTGATAATGCTTCACAAAGAGAGTCCGATCCGCTCCCCCTCGAGTATAGCCCTTCTCCAAAAGGTGCTTTGTCAACCTTTCGTACCACGCTCGCGGTGCTTGTTTTAGACCGTAAAGAGCCTTTTTCAAACGAAAAACATGGTTAGGTAGTTTAAGGTCTACAAAACCTTTCGGTTGAGCCACATAAACTTCCTCGTTCAAAAACCCATTTAAAAATGCGCTCTTAACGTCCATTTGAAAGAGTTTTATTTTAAAATGACAAGCAATTGCGAATAAGATACGAATGGACTCGAGTCTAGCTACCGGGGCGAACGTTTCATCAAAGTCTATACCTTCTATTTGAGAATAGCCTTGAGCAACTAGACGTGCTTTGTTCCTGATGATGGTACCATCCTCGTTTTTCTTATTCTTGAAAATCCATTTAGTACCAATCACGTTGTGTTGCTTCGGAGGCTTCGTTAATTCCCAGACTTTGTTTCGTTCGAATTGATGGACCTCTTCCTGCATCACTTCAATCCAGTAGTCATTCTGAAGAGCTTCATCGACGTTCTTTGGTTCTATCATGGAGACGTAACATGCGACTCCACAAACCAACTGTCTCCGAGTCCTGACTCCTTTTTGTAGGTCTCCAATAATGTTCGGTTCCGGATGATCCTTGGATATGCGTAACGTTTGAGGTAACGGAGTACTCGGAGGTACATGTGATGATTCCTGCACATCAGATAAACTTGAAGAACCATTAGATGCATCATCATTATCGGAAGAATTGTTATGAGAAGATGCATTTACAGGAGTATCATCATCAAGAGAGATATCAGGGTAGATTTATCAGATGCAAAGTGAAAAGCTTCATCTACTTTAACATTTATAGATTCTACCATCGTTTTAGATTCCAGGTTAACTACCTGATATGCTCTACTGTTCGTAAAATAACCCATGAAAATCCCTTCGTCACTTCGAGAGTCAAATTTTCCAAGATTTTCGCGGTCACGTAAAATGTAACAGCGACTCCCAAAGATACGAAAATATTTGATATTTGGTTATCTACAAAACCATAGTTCATATGGTGTATTTAAAGTTTTCGGGCGCAAATACACTCGATTAATTACATAGACTGCAGTGTTCACAGCTTCAGCCCAAAAATACAGCGGTAAATTCCGGCTTTGAAGCATAACACGTGACATCTCTTGTACAACCCTGTTTTTGCGCTCGACTGCACCATTCTGTTGAGGTGTATAGGGTGCCGAGAATTCATGTTTTATGCCAGTGGAAGTGCAAAAATCAATGAATTTACAATTTATGAATTCTCCACCTCTATCACTTCTAACACGAACGATCTTTTCATTTCTTTCAATCATAATACGATGACAGATCTCATGAAAAGAATCGAAAGTATCTGCTTTCTCTTTTAAAAATGCTACCCATGAGTATCTAGAGAAATCATCAACCAATAGAAAAATATACCATTTACCTCCCAAAGATGGTTGACGTGTTGGCCACATTAAGTCCATGTGCAATAATTCTAAAGGCCGTTTTGTACCAACGTGGTTCAAGATCTTGTGTGCAGTCCTTGATTGTTTTCCCTTTTGACAACCTCCACACACAATGTTTTCTTTAAAAAAAAGTTTAGGAACCCCCTTAACCACGTCTTTATTTGAAATCCTTGCAAGTTCCTTAAAATTTATGTGACCTAGTCTTTCATGCCAAAGTGTTTCATTATCCAAAGAAACTAGGTTACAATTTTCAGAAATTTTATTTGGAACAATATAGCAATTATTTTCAGATCTAACCCCTTTTAAAAAGAATACATGGTCCTTATCAGTTACAATACATTCAGCAGAGTAAAATTTAACTGAAAAACCATTGTCACAAAGTTAACTAATGCTAATGAGGTTAGTCTTACGGCCTTCAACAAATAAAACATTAATCGAAACCGGGCCGTCTGGAATAGCAATTGTTCCTTTTCCAACAATTTTAGAAGAACGACCGTCTCCGAAAACTACAAGTCCTCCGGAGATTTTCTCTAAAGATTGAAAACTGTTTTTGTCACCGGTCATGTGACGGGAACATCCACTATCCAGATACCAAGACGAGTTATCATATGCATGCAAAGAAATATGAACAACAAGACAAGGGAAGATTTCACCTTTGCGCACCCAAACCTTTTTGGACTGCGTTGGCAATGAATGTGAAGTTATTCTCCTTGGTGAAAGCGTCTTGTTTGATTGATTGCTTGACATTGTCTTGTGAGGTGAACTACCAAGGCTCTTTTCCTTTGAAAAATTTTTCTTTGATTTCCGGAAAATCACCTTTTTGGTAGTTGTTGCAAGAGGTGCATGATTTGTTTGTTTTGCTCCAATCTTGCAATTTCTTCGAATGTGCCCTGCAAAACCACAACGAAAACATACCTTTGAACTTGACGATCCCGAAGTGGGTGAGGTAGGCTTGTTGTCGTTGTATGCAGTGAATTCCGTTGTCGGAGGAGGAGATACTGACTGGGGCACAAACACTGTCTTACTCGAACTAGGACTGTCTTCAGTTCGATTGTATCCGAGGCCGAAACGGTTTGTTTGACCAAGACCAAGTAGCTTCTCGAAGAAAAACGCTTTAAATCATCCTTGAGTTGGAAAATGGTCTTCGTCATTTTCATCTTTTCCTGTCGAGCCTCGGAGTAGAGCTTCAAGAAGTAATTTGCTTTATCCACCAATTTTACATGTTCCTTCTCGAAATACTCATTTTTCTCTTGAAGGGAAATATTTTCTTTGATCAAGTTATCCCTTTCCACTTCAAGAGCGTTTGAGAGAGAAGTTGCCCTTTTTACTTCTTCTTCGAGATCCTGTAATCTCCCTCTCAAACTCCTATTTTGCTTTGCCAATTTCTTTGAATCCCTTAAGAGTTTATGGTAGGCAATAGCAAAATCTTCACCTTCGGAATTACTCGATTCGTCGTCCGTTGCATTCTTTTCAACTTGGGAGGAGTTGGACAATGAATCGGATGTACTCGCCATGAAGCATACGAAGGATGAAGTTGTGGACGCGTGGAATGCCATTGCGTTATTCTCTTCATCACTGGAAGATGACTCATTGGACGTTGAGTTGTCATCCCAAGTGACGGCTTGCATCGCCTTCTTCTTTGCCGGATTCTTGTTGGGACACTCCGTTGCAATGTGGCCGTAGCCTCGACATTTGAAGCACTGTACTTGTCCCTCCGAGTTTTTCTTATCCTTTGAAGAAGTCTCTTGCTTTCTTGACTTAAGCTTGAAGAACCTTTGCCTTTCTTCGACTTTCCGAAGGATGAGGTTTTGCTTGAATTACCCCTTCGAAAGTTTCGGCGAAACTTCCTTGTCAAGAGAGCAAGCTGCTTCTCAAAGTCCTCCATAGAAAGGTTCTCGTCGTCGTCTGAGGAGGATGAATCCGCGTCTTCTTCTTTTGTTGATTTCAATGCATAACCTGAAGACTTAGAAGAGGATGCTTTTCCAGAAGAATAGTTAGTAGGAAATGTCATTTCATAAGTTTGAAGTGCACCAACTAATTCTTCTACACGCATTTCGTCCGGGTGTTTAACTGTTTCAATGGCTGTAACCTTGGGCGAAATCGTTCAGGAAGAGTCTTAAAATTTTTCTTACAACTTTAGATTCTGGAATTTTCTCTCCCAAGTTAGCACATGATTCACGATATCTTGCAATCGTGTGTAATAATCAGTGAACGATTCATTTTCTGCCATAAAAATAGAGTCAAACTTGCTCGTAAGCATTTGCAGTTTTTGAATCTTCACAAGGTTTGTTCCCTCATGTGTAACTTGTAGAACATCCCAGATTTCTTTCGCAGTCTCAAATGCTGAGACACGAGAGAACTCAGTTTGCGACAAAGCATTAAATAGAGCGTTAATTCCTTTGCCATTGTAAGAAGATGAATCAATCTCTTCCTTGGTCCATTTCGACCTAGGTTTGATGGTGCGAACATCAGCAATAATTTCAGTTGGATTAGACCATCCTAACTCGATTGATTGCCACACCCGTTCGTCGATGGAAATTAAAAAGGCTTTCATCCGTACTTTCCAATAGGCATAATTTGTTCCACCAAAGAATGGGGGTCTGTTGATATTTCCACCTTCAACCATTGTTTACAACCCTATTCCCGCTCTGATACCACTTGTTGGGTTATATTAATATGGATCTAAATAGGGGAAAAAATACCTAGAGGGGGGTGAATAGGTGTAAACAGTAAACACTCAAAAATCATTGCGCAATAAAACCCAATGCGGAAATGAATAAACAACACGCAAGATTTTTACGTGGAAAAACTCCAAACCGGAGTAAAAAACCACGGGACCGATAACACGGCGAAATCCACTAGAATTAAACACGTACAAGGTGATATAACGTACTCACAGACGACTCAACCTTTTCCATACGCTCCTAGTAGATCTTCTCCGCTCGCTCCACAACGCTTCTCGAATCCACGATCTGCGCCCAACGCCGAATCCACAGCGTCCAACGTCGAGTCCACGACGTCCGACCGAATCCACGGTCTTCACCCAGTAGCACGCTTCGAATCCACGAACGTACCTCGCTCCGAATCCACGAGAGCGGTTGCACCTTGAATCCACAAGGCCACACGAGTCCACGCGCCGATTTTTAGGGAAAATCGTTGTTTTTGGGTGGTGATGATCCGCCGAATACTTAGATCAAAGATAGATCGGAAATACCATCTAAGTATTCATTAATTTTATTCTACTCAAAATCTGAGTTTGAAAAATCTAGAATCAAATTAATCAATATAGATGAAGAAACATAGAATTTAATCTAATTATTTCCTTTCTTCTCTATATGTAGATTTTTCTTCTTTTTTTTTTTTTCCGGCTTCCACGGATCTGCCCTAGAAGATGAATCGTAGGGTCTATTTATAGGTTAGAAACCATTGGAAGAAGATAAGAATAAAAAACTAACCTTATCTGAAATTTTTCAGGACAGCGGTCCGGACTGGAATTTGGCGGTCTGGACTGTCGTGGCTAAATAGACTATTTCCAGAAAAACACACATTCGGGGTCCGGACTGAAGTAACCACGGTCCGGAGTGTTCATGCAATTTCTGCAAAATCCACGTTCGGGGTCCGGACTGAACCAGGTGTGTTCCGGACTGGATTTGCACATAAACTATCCTATGTTTGGGGTCCGGATTGTAGTGCCTGATCCGGATCCTGAACATATAACATGTCCAGTTTTTTATTTTTATACAATTAAAAATTCATCCAAGTGTTTCTACACTATAAAAAGTATTCGGATCACCAAAAATATTTAGTTGAACGTACCTGATTCTTTTGAATTCTTCTTTCTTGAGATTGAGGTAAATGATCCAAACTTCTTCATCTTCAATCTTCAAGACTTAACCATTTTAACGAAATACGCCAACACAAATTCCTTAACAAGGTTTACCGCCCAAATTGTTTTATGAGCATACTGGTCATATGGGTGTTAAATTGTTTGATGATGTGCAGTTTTAGTGGGAGTTTGTATTTTGATGTTCTTAAATTTCAGACACGCTTTGTGTTCATTTTCTGCAGAATAAAGTATATAGTCTATTTCATATTCTGAATGTATTTTGTCTGTTATGACTTAATATGATCTCATTGAAGAATAAATTAGGACCCGTTGAAAATAGGGATATTAAGATCACATTGCATGTAATTTTCATGCTACACATCCATACTCGATCTATGTCATTGAATATGTTGGTATGATGACCATTGATAAGTCGAGTTATGAATTTGTATAACAAAAACTGCTTTGATCTCATGCTAATATAGTAGATGGACCAGATTGTAATTAAGAAGATGTTTTAGAAAAAGATAGCTATTCTGGTGCGCACATATTATAATATAATTGTTTCAAGATATAATATGTAGCCCAAGTGGGAGATTGTTGAATTTAATTTTTTTATATATGGGCTAACATATAAATTTACAATTATATTATGGGCTATCTAATTTAATAGGGTCATTATGTGATTTAATATGGGCTCTGAAAACATCTATTGGGTATGGGCTATTAATATGTAGAAACCCAATACAAGTCTAATTAGGGTTTATGGGACTCTAATTAAACATAGTATATAAAGAATATAAAAGGGTTGTGGTCCCGAGTCGGATTTCTGCCGTCATTTTGTCTTGCCCTATTCAGAGTAAGATTAATTAGACAACGAATCTAGACTTGGAAGCACTCAATCCAGACGATTTTATTGTCGGTGTTTGAGAAACGATAAGATCTGAGAACGTGTTTCATCAAGCATGGATTCCGGTAAACGTTTATAATGTTTTCAAATAGATGAATGATTATCTAATAATTTACATGTATTTCTTGGGTTATTTCGTATTAATTTGCATAAGAATCTAACACATCCAAATTGGTTGTAGTTCCAACAACAATCGTTGGTAAGGGATAGAATCATCCACTAAATAACAATAATAAATAAATAAATAAATAGTTAAATAAATAAATAATTAATATATATATTTGCTTATATATAGATAAATAAAAATACTTGTAAATAAATAAATACTAATACAAGATTTTAAGTAATACAAGTTTTGTGTAAAATAATAATTATTTTTTTAAAATTTGATTTATTTAAAATATAAAAAATAGATTTATTCCTAAATTTTTATAGATAGTGATTGTGTATGTTAACTTAATAAATTTTAATTAATTATAATTATTAAATTTGATATAAAAAATAAGAGAATCATAATAAATTTTTTAAATTTTATTTATATATTAAAATTAAATAAATTGATAATTTTAAATTGTGCCAATTGATAAGTTAAAAAATTATTAAAAGAAATATAAAATATTACATATATCCACTTTATAGATAGCATATTTAAATGATTAATAAAATTATATAATTATAGTCTGCTCATTGGTTCAAAAAAAAAAGCGTGATTTTTTTTTCATATAATCATCTATAAATACATAATTTTAAAATATTAATTATTATTTATAAATATATAATTTTATAACATATAAAATTATATATAAATATAAAATTTTAATTAATAATTAGGAGATAATATAATTATTTTATATTTATGGGGTAATCTAACATTTCTATCTAAAAAATAACCAAATTTATAAATACAAAACTTAACTTCAACCTACCAAGTTATAAATTATATAGAACCAAATAAAAAATATAGTTACGATTGTAATATTTATTAATATACGTATTTTTAATTATATTGTTTTTACAACTACATCTAACCAAACAGTCTCTATTTTGTAGTGAATTATTCTAAACCCTCAAACTTTGGATTTATGGAATGCTCCGAATTCAAAGAACCTTGAAATACGAATAGTCAATATGTTATGTTTTTAGTCAAGTTATGCCGGTGTATTAATTAGAAGAATTCAATCAATTCAATTCTCTACAAATATTAACCATTCGGCTCGACGGAAACAACAGTATTGAGGAAATGTGAAGTTTTATTAATTCGTTAAGAAGCATGCAACTAACTTTTAAATTTGATAAAATTTTAATTAGAAAAAAAATAATGTCAAAATCAATTTACAGAAGTTCCGTGAATCAAAATAATCAACATTGATTAGTAATAAAATATAAACTAAAAAAAAAAAAAAAAAAAAAAAAAAAGTCCTTCCAATAAAGCTACACCGGATCGGGGGTTTCTATACATTGATACACACAAGAGAATCAAGCATAATTACAATAAATTAAGTTGGTCATGTTGAAACAGGAAGATCCGCACACGTGATCCGAATCAGGACTCTAAAAGAAATTCTCATAAATCCGTGTGGAGTGAACGTAGAGTGAACAGAGAAGAAAAAACGTAACTCCATCAATATGTTTATATTCCATTTCCGAAATTAACTAACTGCTTTCGGTACACAAAGCATTAGCTTTGTATGACAAGAATCTCCCCCCTTACAATTAGCAGCAAACATTAATTAGTTTTCACCGGCCAACAACATACTATACCTTAAACAGCGGAAGGAGATTCTACCAATACAAAGCCTAGCGATAATCTTTTAAGTAAATTAAAAGAAAAAAAAAAAAAAAAAAAAAAAAAAAAAAAAAAAAAAAAAACCCTTACAATGGACACACACCCAAAAGAAAAAAAAAAAATGGAAAGAAAATGTCATATCTCCGGTCGTTACCGGTTGTGGAGGGGATCGGGGCAGCTGGGCACCCGGCGCTTGCTGTCGGAGATGCCCTCGAAATGGAGGGGTGCTGGACGCCTTCCGATCGCAGTGCTGGTACTACTCATTTTATCATGATGCTGCTGCTGTTGCTGATGATGATGATCATGAGGTTGAGTTGCTGCAGGCCCTGCGCCGATCATCATGGTAGGATTACCGGTGATGGTGGAAAGAACTGGAGGCTGCACCGGAACTGCCCCTACGGTGGCGCTGCTGCCGATCAGGTTGCCGAACACCAAAGAAGCGAGAAACAACGTTGCTAGGCAGTAGACTGCGGCGCCTCCTCGATCTCTTCCGCCTGCCGGGGACGGGCGCTGCCCACATTGATTGATGATGCCTGGACTGCTAGCTTCTGCTGCCACCCGGCAACGTATCATCGATCTGTTGAGTGTGGACACACCAAGCTCAGCTCGATCGCCATTATTTGAAACAGTTACTAATGGGTAGAGATCAGGGTCACGAGAGAGTGTGGATGAGGGGGGGCGAAGGGTCATGAGCAAGATAGAGAAAAGGGCAGGCTGTGAATCGTCATGATGGTTGTCTGGGTACCGACACGTGATCGTGACAAGAAGAAAACAAAACAAAAACGGTAGAGAAGTCACTCGTATTTACTAATTACTACAACTATGCAAATAGCGGCAGCAGTAGTTTGGTCCTGTGGATTTATTAAAACTAAGAAATGTTAGTTTACTACTAAGATGGATTGTAATCTTTACAATTCCTTGTCCAACGATCTTAGGAATATTCATTCAATTTTTTTAAATACTTGGTAAGAAAAAAAATTAGCAAGACTTGTAGAAACAAGATAAATTTTGGATAACCTAAGTAGTAGAATTATAATCTGGACAAAAATAGTTTGGGGTCCATTTGGGATTACCTTTCGATGGACACCGCATTGCACCGCAGCCACGCAACGCCCTTCTACCGGGGGCGTCCACTACTTTTCCAATATTAGAAAAGTGCTCACCCAATATTGGGAGAGTAGTAGGCGTTATTGGGTGCACTTGCATCAAGTGCAACATATATTCAAAAATATATTTTTTTAAATTTTTCTTAGTATTTAGTGTTTAGAATTTAGGATTTTAGAATTTATGGGATAAAAATTTAAGGGTTTTAGGATGGTGCACTAACAAATTAAAATAAATTCTAAAATTCTAAATACTAAAGCTCTAAATTTTAAATTCTAAAAAATTAAATAAAAAATTATGAGTATATGGGGTGCACCCGGTGCGAGAGAACCAAGTGCACCAAATAATTTCCAATGCTCTCCCAATAATTATGGTACACTCTATTTTGGGTGTAAGATGTACACCCCATGTCACGCCTCGAATGTAAATCAGAATTCGGGCTCGTCAACAGATCCGCCATGCACACAGAATTTTTCATGTACACAAAGCGTCGGTAACCTGCTCAGATATAAGATATACAATAAAAGAGCATAATACATAGTTGAACTAAAAAGAACTACATAATATCTCAGACTGGAAAAAAAATAAAGCTGTAATAAATACAATAAACTCCCAGCTCTCCAAAATAGTACAACCAGCTGGCTAAAACCAGACCCTACGAGCCATCAAAATAAAATTCTTTCCAACAACTCACCTCACCGGAATATCCCAAGGAGAAGATGACCCCGCGGCGGCGCCCGTCGGAGCTGGGCCTCAGCTCGGGTCTCAGACGCACAGAAACACCCTCAGAAGGGGTTTGGTGCACTCCATCCTCCTCTGGTTGCTGCCTCACCCACAACCCGAGATCAAGTGTTCATTGCTCGGTCTTCCTCCTTCTCCGGCGGCGAAGCGGCGGTCGGTGCGCAACCTCCGGTGGGTGCGGCAGAGGGAGAGGGGGTTGTTGGAGCTGCGGCTGGGGGGGTAGAGGCCTCGGGGTTAGGGTTTAAAGAAACCCTAGCCCGAGCTAATGCTTATATAGTGCATTACCACAATTGCAGTTTAGCCCCTATAACCTCATTATTTTTAGTCCGGTCCCTCACAGCACACTTGTCTCTCACTCTAGTCCCTCTCCAAGGGGGTGGCACGCAATTCGGAGCATAAGATATAGGGGTATGTGTGCAAATTTCTGTATTTTTCACCGTTTTTCACTTTTTCAAGGCGTTCAAGTCGCCCAACAGAAAAACGTACATCGCCACGACGTCCGACTCGACGAAACCTATCAGGTAACGATTTTTGTTTTTCGAGAAAGTGCCCGGATAATTTCTCGGTCCAACAATACTATACAGAAATACAGCTTATCGCGCTTTTCGAGACTCTAGGGTCGTCAAACAGAAATTCCGTCAGCGCCATTGCGTTCAGGACGACGAAACTGATCAAATAGACTATTTGGATCGCTATGTTCGGAGTCTGAACAGCAAATCAACCTACGTTGCAACCGAGGGAAAATTCAAAATAGGGGGTACTGTTCATCTATAGTAATAACTTAATTAATATTGTGCACAGAGCACGGTTACATTGGTCGCGGTAATTCGTCCGCTTCTTCGCTGATTTCTGGAAGATCCGACCGTCAGATCGAAAAGTGCTGAATATGAATCTCGCTCAGTTCGACGAGACGATCGTAACGGTCAACTCGAATTTCCAAGATCATGTCCGGATTGGAAAATAGCCTTTTTGTCTCGTAAATCGTGCAACTTGCACACTGGCAATTGACTGAGTAAGTCAACAAAGGTCTTTTAAATTTAAAACCAACTCAAATTTTACTTTTAATCTATTTATTAAAAATAAAATATTTTGGATTATTACACACCTTGAATCCACAAGGCCACACGAGTCCACGCGCCGATTTTGGGAAAATCGTTGTTTTTGGGTGGTAATGATCCGCCGAATACTTAGATTAGAAATAGATCGAAAATACCATCTAAGTATTCATTAATTTGATTCTACTCAAAATCTGAGTTTGAAAAATCTAGAATCAAATTAATCAATATAGATGAAGAAATATAGAATTAAATCTATTGATTTCCTTTCTTCTCTATATATGTGTGGATTTTTCGGCTTACCCTAGAAAATGAATCCTAGGGTCTATTTATAGGTTGGAAACCATTGGAAGAAGATAAGCATAAAAAACTAACAATTTCTGGAATTTTACAGGACGACGGTCCGGACTGTAAATCGGCGGTCCGGACTGTTTCAGCGAAACAGACTTTTTCCAGAAAAGAGGACATTCGGGGTCCGGACTGAAATTTCCACGGTCCGGACTGTTCATGCAATTCCAGCAAATTCTACGTTCGGGGTCCGGACTGAAATATCCAAGGTCCGGACTGGAATTGCGCATGAACCAACCTATGTTCGGGATCCAGACTGTGATGTCCGATCCGGATCCTGAACATGTAGTATGTCCAGTTTTTGAACTTTATGCAATCAAACATTCAACCAAGTGTTTCTACTCTATTAGAAGTATTTGGATCACCAAAAATATTTAGTTAAACGTACCTGATCCTTTTGAATTCTTCTATCTTGAGATTGAGGTATATGATCCAAACTTCTTTATCTTCAATCTTCAAGACTTAAACAATTTCACGAAATACGCTAACACAAATTCCTTAACATTCGTGTTTATTTCCCTCTTGGGAGGGTGGTCAGGTTTTGCAGGTGTTCGTGTTTATTTCCCTCTTGGGAGGGTGGTCAGGTTTTGCAGGTGTTCGTGTTTTATTTCCCTCTTGGGAGGGTGGTTGCTCCGGATAGTCCTATGGTTGGATTTACTACTTTTCCCTGCTTTCCTTATTATTATCGTGTCGCTGACTTCCCACTCATTGACAGGTTCCTTCACGGGTGAGAGCTAGGCGACGGTGAGGCCGAAATAGGAGCTTTTGGGTCCATGGAGGCCCTAGACTGTATTTACTCCTTTATGTCGCATTTCATTTGCTATTAGTAGGCTATTGTGTGGTTCTCGATATCCTCATGGGGTCAGTGTGGATGTTGGCATATTACTCTCTTGTTATGAGGATGTTGGATTTTATTTCCTTCCTTGGTTTGGCTGTTTTCAAAAGAAAAAGAATTGCGAAAATCGTTTTCAAAAATTCTGGGTGTCGTGCGGGCACCGCTTTCAAAACCTTGTGGATTTATTGATTTCGAAAACGGATTTAAAAACCTAGGTGTCGTGTGGGCATTATTCTAAAAACTCTGTTGATTTATGGTTTTTGAAATTGCTTTAGAAATCTGGGTGCCGGGTAGGTACCGCTTTCAAAACTGTGGATTTATCCTTTCAAATTGATCGGCCTCAAGAACTATTTAGTCTTGTATGCGTATGTGTTTGGAAACTATTGTAATTGAATAAATCTGCTGTGATTGGATGTTGTATTAGCCGCGACACCGTGCATATACAGAGGAGACTCTGTCCGTTTGTAGGGTGAATCTGTGTATGCGGCGGGTCTGGGCACGCACCGGGGAGGAAGGACTTTCAAAAAAATTTACACACCAAAATTCATATTCTCCGTTGACTGTTTCCGCTGAATGAAACCCCCGGGGCGGGACACACAATGAGGGGATCGCTCACTGTGAGCGATCTCACTATGAGGGGATCTCTCACAGTGAGCGATCCCCTCACTGTGAAAGAGATCTCTTATAGAGAGAAAGAGATAGAGAGAGAGAGAGATTGAGAGGCTCACAGTGAGAGATAGAGAGCGAGAGAGACGGCGACGGCGACAATGGGCTTCCTCTCGGCGACGGCGACGGCGACGACGACAGCGACAATGGGCTTACTCTCGACGACGGCGAGAGAGGGGGAGAGAACTCTGCTTCGGCACTGTGCGGGAGAGAGGGAGAGAACTTGCGGGATTGAAGAGAGAAAGTGAGGGCACTGTAGCCCAAGCGGGGGGTTTTAGTGGAGAAGAAGGCGCTGAACCATTCAGCGTCTTTAACATTGATGCTAAAAGCGCTGAATGGTTCAGCGCCTTTAGCACTTATATCTGAGGACTTAGCCAATTTTTGCGAAAATTGGCCAAGTTCTCAGCGCCTTCAGCATATATACAGAAGGCGCTGAATGAATCAGCGCCTTCAGCACATACGCTGAAGGCGCTGATTCATTCAGTGCCTTCACAGGGTTTTTGTGAAGACACTGAATGATTCAGCGCCTTCAGCAAATACCCTAAAGGCGCCGCCTTCATATGTTCCCGCCTCCGTGGCGCCCTGCTAGCAAAAGCAGGATTAGTTTTGTAAAAAAAAAAATTCAAAGGATCATTTTACAAATTTTAAAAATTTTTAGATTATTTTTTAAAAAAGTCCAAAAAAAACAGAGGAAACCTAAATCGCCCAGAAATTTGGAACCTTGAGGCACTAGAATGAATTAACAAGCTTGACCCTTGTTTTCTTTCTCAATATAAACAAGCATCGTGAAAACTAATTGTACATAATAAATAAAAGAGATCAAAATTCAGTACAAGAGAGTTCTGTACATATGCTGGAATTAGATTATTTTTGTTTCATTCTTTTCTGCAAAAGAGAAAGGGAATGAGAATGAAGATTAAAGCGACGGAATAGAGAGAACAAATTGCTTAAAACACCTACAAAACTGTAGCCTCTACACCTCCAGCGGAAAGTATCAAACTCCATCCTTCGTTTTTTGTTTTTTCTCTTCTTTCTATTATATCTTTCTATATCGCTTGTACATTAGTTAGGCAGATAACTGGAGACCGAGATCGAGTCGAAATGAATCGGAACTGAAGGCGCTCGAGTCGCAGCGGGATTCCGTAGCTGATGAGCGGTGCGGCGGCCGGGTGGTTCCGGAAACCGGTTCCAACCCCAGGGTCAGCTCCAGACCCGCCGCCGCCGCCGTCTCCTCCACCTCCTCCTTCACCTCCTTCGTCTCATCTTCTTGGTTGGCTCTTCCGTCCGCGGTGGGGCTTGGCTCGGCCTGGCTCACGTGCGACCCCGCCTCCACCGTGTCGACCGAGAGCCGATCGCTATCACGGAACTCGACATCATCATTGGCCCTAGGCGCCGCGCCGTTCTCGTCATCATCCGAGGCGCGGCTGGCGGACGAGTCGGGGCTCTGCGGGCGCCGCTGCCGGCAGTCGGAAATCGGACCACGTGTTGTTGATGCGTCGGGTTTAGCGGCGGAGCGCTTGAACTGGGTGCGGGTCTTCGCAGAGACCCTGTGGAGCTCCTCCACTGCTTGGGGGTGATGATTCTTGATGGTATTCTTGGAGACGTGGCGGATGTCGTTATAGTTGTTGTTAGGCTTGTTATTTGCGTCAGCTGCGGTAGTAAGAGGGGGCGGGGAGGGCGACAGTAATGGAGCCGCGGCGGATTCGAGGGAAGGGATGGGCTTGACGGGAGCGCCTTTCAGCACGGCCTCTACGGCGCTCTGGCACACCTGCCAGTCCCCTGACCACAGCAGTCCCACCGAGCCGTAGATGGGGTTAGCGATCCGACCACACGCTTCGTACAGCAGCGACCGGAATATGGCTGCACACACACACGAAAACCAATTCATGATGGTTGATTAATTAATAATTATTCGTTAAGAAGATACGATCAATTGAGAAACTGGAGAGAGGCTAGCTAGACGGGGGGCCCGGTCAGGATCACGAAGGAGGCAGAAACTACAAATACTTACCGGGACGGAGGTGGGCGGAGCCGGCGTTGATGAGGTTGATGAGGCCGGCGCGGCCGTAGAACTTGGCGAGGAAGAGGGTGGCGTTGGCCTGCGATTCCGAGTTCTTGATCCACTGCAGGCACGGCCGGATGCTGCAGTCCTCCGTGCACCCCTTCCGCAGCACCCGACACCCATTGCAGCTCATCCGCATCTCTACCGGCTGTTAGTGGCTGGCCGGGCTGGGCTGGGCTGGCTAGAGATTCCGACAATTCGAGAGCGCACACGCACGTCGATTGGAGTACGGTGATGTGACGGAGAGAGAAATGGTTGGAAGACCTACTAGGTGGGTTTATAAATTGGTTTGATTGGTTGGGAAGGCGGAACCGCGGATTTGGCGGTGCCGCCGCTGGTTTCTCAAAACTGGGAAAGCGGGTTTACTCACCCTCTCGCCCACCCTTTTTAAATTAAATAGGAGAAACACGCATCCATCCAAGAGTCCATACTCCATACAAGAATGAGAAAACAATGCCTGAACCCGCAGTCGCATTATTATTGCTTTAGTCCGAGTAGTTGCTACTAGTCTATATGGCCGTAGATTTCATTAGTTAATTTCGACAAAAAAAAATAAAAAAATTAATAAAATATAATACGAATAAAATTTATATTTAAATTTGTAAGTTCTTTAAAAATTATTATTTAAAACATAGGTTCATCAAATTATATCAAAAATTATACGTTTACTAATTAAAAAATTAGAATCAACTATTAAATTAATTATTTTTTCTATAATTTATTCTTTTAGTATAAATAGTTATAAGAATATAAAAATAATGAGTTACAAAATAAAATAAGTGAACAAAAAAAATTTTAAGTGAGGGATTTTTTTTTTTTAGCGTGGACGAGCAAACGGAGAGTTGGAGATACAAAAAAAAAAAAAAAAAAAAAAAAAAAAAAAAAAAAAAACACAGGAACTCGTGAGAATAAAGTATTCTATAGTTATAGGCCCTATTTGGAATGGGCTAGAACAAGGAATAAGAGGGATATTCTCCTTATTCTATCAAAAGCACTAGAAATTATTCGGTACAGTAGTTTCAGTACAAACAGAATAAGCTGGAACAACAGTTCTTACTCATTATTTTATAAATTTTTTTTTTACCAAACTATCACTCCTTCCCTCATTTCTCTCTTTCCAATACACTCTCATCATCACAAATCCCTCTCTCTCCTCTCTCTCTCTCTCTTCTTCCCAATACACTCTCATCATCACAAATCCCTCTCTCCTCTTTCTTTTTTCCTTCTTCCCAATACACTCTCATCATCACAAATTCTTCTCTCTTATCTCTCTCTTTTTAATTCTTCTCAATACACTCTCATCATCACAAATCCCTCTCTCCTCTCTCTTTTTTCCTTCTTCCCAATACACTCTCATCATCACAAATTCCTCTCTCTCCTCT
This sequence comes from Tillandsia fasciculata, assembly GCA_029168755.2. Taxonomy (NCBI): domain Eukaryota; kingdom Viridiplantae; phylum Streptophyta; class Magnoliopsida; order Poales; family Bromeliaceae; genus Tillandsia; species Tillandsia fasciculata. Next base: position 9,476,918 of record CM054948.1, read on the forward strand.
CTCTCTTTTTTTAATTTAATTGGATGTTAAATTAAATATTATTTTCAAAATTTTAGAAATTTTGTTTTTGATTTTGATTTTATCATAATTTTTGTAAGGCTTTAAATTTTAAAATTTTATATTCAAAATTTTAACTTTAATTTAAACAAATAAAATGTTAAATTAAATATTATTTTTATAAAATATAATTTGAAATTTGATTTTCATTTTGATTTTGATTTTAATTTTATCTTAATTTTTGTAAGGCTTTAATCCATTAATTAAAACGAAGAAAATAAAAGTTATTATTTGAAAATTAAAAAATTTTATATTTAAAATTTATAATTTAAAATTAATATTATAAAATTTTAAATTTTAAAATTTAAATGTTGAAATTTTATATTTAAAATTTTAAATTTAATTTGAGAAAATAAAATATTAAATTAAATATTATTTTTAAAAAATATAATTTAATTATGATTTTGATTTTATCTTAATTTTTTTAAAGTTTTAATCTATTAATTAAAACGAACTAATTAGATTTTAATAATTTTTATCATATATTAAATCTTAAGGGCAAAAAAGTAATTTACCCAACTTAACATCTTTATTCCTCTTATTCCTCATTATCATACCAAACACAAAATCTCTTATCCCTGTAATCATCCCAAACGCTTTTTTGTTCTAGTTTCGTACTTTATACATCCCAGAATTGACTAGTTCTATCTTAACCCATTACCAAACGGGCCCATAATATATTATTACACAATCTGTCCAAGAAGCAATTGCTTTTTAATTGTAAAATACTTGGGCAAATAGCTATAACAAATAAGAATTGTCTTTACATGATTTTCAATAAAATTATTAGATAAAGGAGATTCAAAACTAATATCCGATTTGCTATATCAAATAAGAATTGTCTTTACATGATTTTCAATAAAATTATCAAATAAAGGAGGTTCAAAGAATGATTGAACGGAATTTCCCGGAGAATGAACTCCGAAAAGATATAGAATAAAAATAAATTAAGATAAATAATAAAAATTAACGAATATGTTTCAGTAAAAAAAAAATATTTCTTCTCTCTTATTTTTATTTCTTATATTATAACACAAGAATCAAATCCTTTTCGAACAAAATTTAAATTTCATGTTGAACTTGGCACACCTCAATCTCTCCCGCTTACGTGGCGGACACATGTGACGTACAGTTGACAAGTATAGGATCATTTTTGCAAATATAAATTTTGTAGGTCTATTTTTATAAATATAAATTTTTAGAGAGTCATTTAAAAAAAAAAATTCAAAATTTAATCAAAAAAATTTCAGAATTTTTTGTCAAATAATTCGCATCCGCCGAATTATTTGCGAATTATTGAAAATACATAAAAAATTTACATACAAATCGTTTAATTTGAATTTTAATAATTCGAGAATAATTCACAAATCGTTTAATTTGAATTTTAATAATTTGAGAATAATTCATGTGGCGGACACACGTGGCGCACAGTTGGCAGGTATAGGATTATTTTTACAAATACAAATTTTGTAGGTCTATTTTCAAAAATATAAATTTTTAGAGTATCATTTTCAAAAAAAAAGCCCAAAATTTAATCAAAAATTTCTGTCTGAATTTTTTGTCAAATAATTCGCGTCCACCGAATTATTTGTGAATTATTAAAATAAATCAAAAATTTACATACAAATTGTTAATTTGAATTTTAATAATTGGAGAATAATTTACAAATCAACTAACCATGTTCCAGATCCGCCTCTTACTACTTGTCCAATGAGACCTTCCCCTGCAAAAAAAAAAAAAAATAAATAAAAAGAAAAATATTTTAGTTTGGAAAAATTGCACATTTGATTTTCAAAGTATAAAGTTAAATGATACTTTGATTCTCAATTTTTAATTTATTATATTTTTTTAATTCAAAATTTTAAAATTATTATTATAAAATTTTATAATTTAATTTAGTTGATTAAATATTAGAGTATCACTAACGTTAATATAATAATATTATGATTAATAATACACCAGTAATTAAAATATTATATTATTTTTATATCACCGATGTGTCAAATATTTAATTAATTGAAATAAATTATGTAATTTAATCATAATAATTTTTAAAATTTAAATAAAAAATATACTAAATTAAAATTTAAGAATTAAAGTGTCACCAATCTTATAGTATAAAAACTATAGATGCAGTTTACCTTTTTAGTTATTATGGGCCCCGTCGGGATTTGGGCAAAACATCGGTAGAGCCCCCTTAATAATGGGCTAGCTGTTTTTAGATGGAGAGCTCAAATATCTTTCGAAATTGAGGCTCCGTCATTTTACAACTGATATAATTAAGGAAAATGCTAAATGTAGATCCCACCCTGCGTGTACATCTTATATCCCCACCCATCTAATGGGTGGGGGTGTGATAACGGTTACATCAAATAACCCCTAGAGGCACCATACCCATTAGATGGATGGGGTGTAAGATATACACTCCTTTCGAAATGTATATGTAGCATTGTCCGAAAAGAAATCATATGTGTGTTTGGTTCGGATATAAGCGAAAACTGATTATTTTCGGAATATGTATAAGTTCAGATATAAACAGGAATTAAAATAATTTTGCGTTTGGTTGAGTATAAGAGTTGTACCGGAGATAAGAAGAATTGTGTTTGGTAAGGTAAAGAGGAATAATAATAATAGAGGAGATTAAAATTTTAATTTAAGATAAAAATTTTACTGGCATGATTTTAAATATTTAATTTAAGATATTTATTAAAAAAAAGTTTATTAAAATTTATATTTTACATATATATAAAAAAAGTTATTAAAAATTTTTTGGTTTTTGAAACTTTATAAATTTTTAAAAATTCAATATTTTGTATATACAAATTGGTATAAATTTTTAAATTTTAAAAATTTGGTATAAATTTATTAAAAATTAAAATTAAAAATTTGTATAAATTTTAAAAATAATAAATTTTAAAAATTAAAAAATTTGTAAATTTATTAAAAGTTAAAGTTAAAAATTTTAAAAGCTATAAAATTTAAAAATTCTCTAAAGTTAGAAATTTATAAATGTTAAAAATTTTAATTTTAATTTTCTCAAAAAATTACAAAAGTGGGAGCAAAAATTTTAACTTTAAAATTGGTATAAATTTAAAAAAAAATTATAAAAAAATTTGTATAAATTTAAAAATTTTAAAATCAATAAATTTTAAAAAAATTTTAAAAAAATTAAATTTTTAGATTTATTAAAAAATAAGTTAAAAATTTTAAATTTTATAAAATAAAAAAAAATAAATTTTAAATTTTATAAATTTAAATATCTTATAATTTAAATTTTTTTAACAGGTGGAATAACTGAGGGGTGGAACAGCTATTCTCCCCATCTTTTTTATTAAATATTTAGAGGGGATAAACCCCTTATCCCCCTTATACTAGGTTCCAAACGGAGCCTCAGTCTGATGGCTTTGGAATGTGGCATTTTACCGCACTAGTAGTAGCATCTGTTGACTAAAAATATAAGAAATTCACTTCCTCATTGTTGCTCTCTTTTTGGCATCATGGCATTTTAAGTGGAGAAACAATATTGGACTGTATTTTATGGGGTTATATTTGTTATACCATATTTAAAATTAGATCGTACCTTTTGCTATGATTTTAGATTTTCAAAATTGGTTGTAAACAACGATTTTTCTTTATGATTCGTTCTTGTTCACGATTTGGAAAAGAGTGAGATGTTTACGGTCTATTCCCTTATCTTCGGAGATGGAGCCGTCACAGAAAATTCGAACTAGAGTTAGACCGGAATTTCCGTTATATTATATTTTATATATATATATATATATATATATATATATATATATATATATATATATATATATATATATATATATATATAATTGAGCTCCTATGCTTTTAAAAGTACAAAGTTATTGGTGCTTGTAGGTTTTTAGCGCTTGGATGAAAAGATGTGTGGTTAGGATGATAGTAGGCATCTTTGGTTAAGTCAGTGGTTGATGGAATAGAATGATCTAAGAGATAAAATTAGTTAAAGGGGTAGATCTAACGGTAGAAAACTTACAAACACCAATTGCTTGGTGCTTGTACAAGCATAGTAGCCGGATTATATATATATATATATATATATATATATATATATATATATATATATATATATATATATATATATATATATTGATATTTTATCACGTCCGTCCATTAAGAACGTGTCCAGATACATCCTAACCGATTAGATAGATTGTATTATTAAAGACCGCTTTGAATAATATATATATATATATATATATATATATATATATATATATATATATATATATATATATATATATATATATATATATATATTGATATTTTAATCACGTCCGTCCATTAAGAACGTGTCCAGATACATCCTAACCGATTAGATAGATTGTATTATTAAAGACCGCTTTGAATAAATCACGTGGGTCACATCCAACATTCTCCCACTTGGCCTAGTGATGTTATCACGCCAACAGATCTGCCACCCATATGGGAAACCCCGTATAAATAAAACGTCTAACCTGCAAAAGATAAGTATAACACATATATACAAATATCAGAGCTAAAAAGTAACTACTAAAAACTCACAACACTGTACAACTGTCATCTCTTATACAAAGCCATCTCTCAAATACATAGTCATCTCTCAATACAGTAAGGTGAATTAAAATACAAATTGTACAGTACTATCAGCTCCAAAAACTAAAATAGCCATCTACTCTCCTCAAGCATGGATAGGGATCTAGCTCGCAACTTCCTATCCTCAATCAGAAGGAACTGCTGGTGCAGGAACAGGGAAAGGGACCTCTGTAAAAATAGTCACCAACGGAGGGTGTGAGAACTACATCAAACAGTAGTTCTCAGTGGGTACCGTCTCCAAGACCAATGGTCTGCCCACTAAGTCTACTAGAGTCATAAGATAACAGAACTACTGTAAGTTAAAAAAAGATAGGCTAGAATAAAATCTATAACTATCATGTCTCTATCTATGATGCTCAAAGGGTGAAACAGATGATAATATGCAACTACTCAATCTCGAGGTGCTCTGTCGATCCAATCGTGCTAACTGCCACACCGGGTCCAATCAAACCTGCGCCCACCTACTACCACTATCCACACTGAGCAGGATTTACGTAGGGCATCCCATAAGGACTGCATCGACAATGCGCAAACAGCGAAAAAAGAAATCAAATAATCAAATATTTGAAAAACTTGAGATCCGATCTAAAAAACCACGCAAAAAGGATCCCTCATGTATTTAAGATTAAAAAGGAAGAGAATCCCTCATGTATTTAAGATTAAAAAGGAAGAGGAAGATCTAATCTTCACCTTTGCGCGGGGAGATTTACACCGCAATGTGATGATCGTGGAATTTGGTTCTCTTGAAGCCGCACATGCGTTCGGCCTCTACGGGTATCCACACGAGGTTGTCGATCTGATCGAAATTCTCACCGGGGTGCTAGCTCCCTTGTAGAGAATGTCTTTCTTTGAATGTGGATATTTAGAAAATAGGAAGACAGGAAAGAGATGACGACTAGGGTTTTCTCTTTTCTTTTTTTTTTTCTCTTAAAAAAAACTCGTACGTATAAAGAGGGATATAATCCCTTTTATAATCATTAAGATAAACATTAAGATAAACTTAAAATTAGATTTAAGTTTATCTTATTCCTAATCGGTTCAATCGACTAAATCCTAATTTAATTCGACTTGAACTCAATCTTAATTTGATCAAATCAAATCATTAATGCAACATTTGCACTTAAGTCCTCTTACAACTCACTAACTATTAGTAAGTCCTCTCTTGCAATATTTGCACTTTAATATCCGTTATTTATAATAATTACAAATTAGTTCAATTATCAACATATTGACAATTAAGTCCCCAGGCGATTCAAAAATCGCGATCCAACTATCCGATCAGTCATAACCTCTTATGTGTGTGACCCCATAGGTTCTATTCTATCTGGTAGTGAGACATATTGTGTCACGCCCCGAGTGGAAACCAGAACCCGGGCTCGCTAACAGATCCGCCGTGCACATGGAATTTTCCATATACACGAAGCGTCGGTAACCTGCTTAGATATAAGATATACAATAAAAGAGCATAATACAAAGCTGAATTAAAAAGTACTACATAATATCTCAGACTGGAAATATGACATAAGCATAAAAGGTACAATAAGCTCCCAGCTCACCAAAATAAAATACACCCAGCTGGCCAAAGCTAGACCTCAAAATAAAAGTAAACTACTACAGTTTGAGTATAAGGGTACAATATCTGTCTACCTGCAGCTCACAGTCTCTCAGGAGATCTATCTACTTCGCGATTTCCTTACCTCGATCTGCTGCTGATGGCCTAGTAGCTCCTGCAGACGACTCTGCAAAAACAAAGGAAGAGAAAAAAGACAAATAATAATGGGGGTGAGAACTATCATAAAATCAGTAGCCTCCCTAGTGGGTAAAGCCTCAAACTCTGACACACCCACTAAAGATACCAGAGGCAAAAGGGAAGAGAGATGTGATAAGCTAAGAACAGAACTGCTGATAGAATGAAGCTACCACTACTATGCCTCTAAATGTAATGCTAAAATGAACGACGAAGGGAACCCGCTTGTTTCCTCCATCAGTAGGTCATCAAAGAGTTTTTCCATGGTATCCACCCATTTCTCAACGACCCAAGGATCGGTCGTCTCTCCCTCGAAAGTAGGCGGGTCATGCTTCTTAAATTCCGCCAAATTTGTCCTGACCCTCTCCCGTTCTGTCCGTTGGTCCGTAACTCCCCCTGCAGCGGCGGACCCCCCGAGAGTAGGGGTCGTCCCCGCTTCTCTTGCTGAGTCCCCTACCGTCGCTCCCAGTATGGGCCTCGAAGCTGTCGAGGTGGGTACATCCCTTGGGGCTGCGGGCTGCTCTGCCGACACGCCCGTCATCGAGGTCTGACGGGGTGCGGTCGCTGTTGCACCACTTGCCCCTGGCGGTTCCGTAGTGGGGGCGGTGGATTCGGGCGGAGGGGTCGGGGCGTGCTCCGCTGACGCGGTTGTCGGTCGCTGCATCAACTGACGAACTTGCTCTGTCAACGTCGCCAACTGTCCGGTCATTTCTCGTAACTGTTGTCGGAGAAGCTGATTCTCCGTGGCGGCCAGGGCCGTACCGTCTGCACCTGCGTTTTCGGTCGATGACCTAGTCCGGGCCATTGTCTGCTGTAAATAAAGAAACCGCGTTAACCCTAAGGTTATCACCCTAGCACCTTGACCTACAAACACACCTACGTTAGGTCCCCGTTTTCCCCGTACTCTCACGTACTACCGCACCTACGCCTTGGTTATCTCATGTCTAATTTGCTTGTGGCATCATGCACTGTGGATAAGGATCACCGACTACTGTGGTTAAGGGTGTTTTCTCTGATACCATATAATCTGTCACGCCCCGGAGGTCCTAGGAATAAGCGGAAAAGCGTACATATATATATATTTTTCTTTTAAAACACCGACCTCTCTACTGGTGCGTGTCAGACCGCCACATATACAAATTCACTCTTCAAACGGACAGAGTCTCCTTTGTATATGCACGGCGTCTCATCTACAATGTCAACCCATAACCACACAGTCATCAATCACACATCAGGGAATAACTACAACAACGGGTTTTGCAAGCGGTGTCCACTCGATACCCATTCTTTAGAAATAATTACATGCTCACGAAAGACAGCGGCTACAACCTTTGAAAGGATAAATCCAGAGGTTTGCAAAATCTGTGCCCACACGACACTCGGTTTTGGGATAACATTTTCGCAATCGTTTTGTTTGAAGTTAAAACATGCCGCACACGAATTCCATAAAAGTTTATCTAAATCATAAAAGTATGTCCAATCCACAGTGCAACTATTTAACTATCCACATTCAACATGATCCACAAGATTTGCAAATTAAACTAACAGTTAACCTAAAAGAAGAGATAAACCAAAGGCACTAAAGAAGAAAGCCTCCTACGGCTACAATCCTCGCGACGCAGTCTCACCGCCATCCCGGCTATTACACCTAACCAGACCTGTCACGGAGTGGGTAAAGTCAGTGACAAATAAAGTAGATGATATATCATTTAACACAAACATTAGAACAAACCGAGTACACCGGAACCTTTCGCTTTTTCCTCTCATAAGTTTACCTCACCTGTTTTAATTTCCTTGAGTACCTGTCGGGGAGTCGAAGATCTCCCCTCGTGCACAATCACCTCACCTTACGTGATGCTTTTACCCCAATCACGGTACTAGTGCGGCACTTATAGCTGGCGTGATGGGGTCCCCACCCTACACACGTGGGGCACACGGGTCGTTGTTGACCACTTCTCCGGAAAAGTACACCCATGCGGAGGACAATCCGCCTGTGTACGTGCAGCATCCAAAAAGAGAATCGGTTGCCGGAATCGGCGTGTATGATGCACCGCGACCTTGGTCGCCACAATTAATCATGTAAAATGAAATACATATATGCGAAAGGTTTTAACAGTTCATCTACTTTATTAGACCGGTTAACAATCTTTTTATGATGACATGGTGCACTTACAGCACTTGTTGCACTTATAGCAAGGGTACCCACCTGTTCGCGGGAAGATCGGAGCACCTGGATCTGTCGCACAGTCCCGCTGCGCACTTGGACCTAAGGAAAGTCCGCAAGGGTAAAGTATGGTCAAAACCACGCACTAACATCGCAAACCGGAAGTCCGAAAATATCTATTTTACGAAAACCCCAGAAATGACAAGTCCCCGTCACCCGACGGGTCCCCGCACGAACGCCGCCGCCCGCCGATGCCCCGCGCGGCCCGAAGCCGCGCGGCACGCATCCGCGGGCGGCGCCCGTGCGGTGCCCGTCCTCCCCGCGGCACCGCCGCCGCGGGGTGGGTTGCTCGCGTGGCGCCCGCGCGGGTGCTGCCTGCGGGCGGCGCCCGCGCTGGTGCGCCCCGCGTGGCACCCGTGGGTGCGGGCCCGCGCGGGTGCAACCCGCGCGGCGCCCTCTCGCCTGCGGGCACCCCGCGTGGTCCGAGACCGCGCGGTATGCGCCCGCGGGCGGCGCTCGCGCGCGGTATCCGCCTGCGCGGTGCCCTATCAGCACCGCGCGTCTCCCCCTCGCCCGCGCGGTGCCCTAGCGGCACTGCGCGTCTCCCCCGCCCGCGCGACGACGGCGGCGGCCGGCGGAGACGACGGGGGCGGGGGAAAGGAAAACCAAAAACAACAAACCTATCTGGAAAAACCCCAAAAATACCACAAACGGAAAGATTACTCAGCGGATGATCCGACGGGGAGTTCGTTCGGTCGCATCCTTGTTTTCGGTACGTCGTTCGGGACGATCGGGCTCCTCCGTCTCCTTCCTCTTTCTTCTTTCTTTCCTCCGGTTAGGGTTTCCGCCTTTTCCTTTTCTTTTTCCCTCCGCGTGCTCTCTGGCTAGGGTTTCTTTTTTGCAAAAAGTGAATTTTCCCTTTTCGTACGTACTAATATATCCCCCTTTTAAATCTTGGTCACCGATTAATTAATTTCCTAATTAATTAATCATAGGAAATAAAATCCAAAGATTCCTCGGAAAGCGTGCCACCGATTAATTAATTGCCTAATTAATTAATCATAGAAAATAAATTTCGAAATTCCTCCAAAAGCGTGCAGGATATTTTGCACGGATTCCGATGCACACCAAAACACCGCAATCCTAGAAACCCTGTTTCGGGAGATCCCAATGTCGGATTTCAGATCCGATCACACCGTCGGTCTTCGTTTTTTGTGCTCTTTCACCGAAAAATACTCATAGAACGCACCGACCGACTTACGGAAGCTCGATAATTAAAGGTCCACTAACAATAACACTTTATTATAAGGAGGAGGAAAATACAGAAAAAGTCATGTCATTACAATTGACTAATAGTTCTCACCCCCATTTGGGTTGTTGATTTTCAGAGCCATCCACAACGGGAGGGGCTCGGGACCGTGGCAAGGGGTTATCGCATAGCTAGCTTGTCCCCGTCGCGCCACTCAAGGTGGTTACAGGGTAATTTTTTTTTTTTGTTTTGTGGGAGAGGTGTTGGTGTATTTTGTTATAGAGACTACCGATATATTTTGTTAATATGTACTTGAGAGGACTGCATTTGTATATTGGATTTTAACTTCTTGTATGATAGTTGTTATCTACTCTTCTCTTTTATGCATTGTTTAGTTGTGTTGTACTCTGATTACTAGTAAAATGTGTATTTTGCTTCATTTCCACTTTATTATTGCAGACGCCTTGTGTGTACCAGGGGGTACCTTGTGCACACGGCGGGTCTGTGCACGTGCCGGGTAGGCTTCCGCTGGGGCCGGGTGCGTGACAATCAATCCGCATGTTCTCCACTTCAAGTTTTAGTTGTGTATCAACTATTCCAAGAGTCCCAAGCTTCGAAATGCCACCAAAGTCCAAGGAGAAGTCGAAGCCACCAAGGATGCCAAAAGCTGTTGATGCTGTTGGAAAGGACCAGTAGGGAGTAAAGGATGAGGAAGATGGAAATTGGAGTGAAAACCTTAGCAAAAACCTGATCTCTTGAGCTAGGGAAGTAAAAGACTCCTTGGGGGACGCAGGGGCCTCTTTTGTAGAAGTTCCAAAGGTGTAAAATGAGTTCAAGGACCAAAATAGAGCTAATCTGTCCAATAGTGAAAATCCGAGATTCGAGTGCTCGGAACTCAACTCGAGCGTCCAAAACCTCAAACATAAACACCTTCGGGCATCAGATGGGCGCCCACCTTCCTCTCAACTGCCTCTAGTACTTTGGGGCATCTAGAATCTACGCTCAAAACTCCACCAACCAGCTGCCAAATTTTAAAAAAAGGTCAATACGCACAAGGAGAGTTCACCAACCACTTTCGAGCGACTATAAAAGAAACCGGGCGTTCGAATCTTGAGCCCAAAATGTTTTTCAACATCTACGCAACTCTGCACCACATCCGAGTGTCCGAATCCCATATTGGGCACTAGAAACCTTCCAGAATTTTAGTTCAAGTTGCAAACCATGCATTAAGTCCATTTTTAAGTCCATTTTGCGCTAAAACGACACCGACTTGTCCCGACAACTTATCGAGATGTCAATCTGTAGTGTCCCAGGTTTTCCTGTGGCTTTTTCCCTGTTTCGGGGTGTAGAACACCTGTTAGTGGTGTGTGGGGCCCCAACATGTCAAAGTGATGTGTTGTTTGGACTTAGAGTGGATTTGGAAGCAAGCCTGACCTTCGGCTGACTTTGCCGAATTTTTGGAGTGGAATCAGGCTAAACGGAGGCCGTAGTTGGATTCAGCGTGGAAAAACGCTTGAAAATGGCTATTTACTTATTTAATTTGGAGTCCGGATGCCCAAAAACGGACCCCCGAAAGTTTTCTGCGCAAAATGGTGCATGGAGGGGATCTGTGGACCGGCCGGGACACGTGGCGCCTTGTTATTGGGCCGGCGCACGGCTCTCGGTCCACGGAACGGGCCGCCGGTGCACGGTGCAACGGCGGGCCACGTGGCCGGCGCTGGTTGGGCCGGCGCAGCGCACGCGGTGCATAGACCGCGCGCGGGCAGAGCGGGCAGGCCGGGCAGGCTGGGGCAGCGGCGCGGCGCACGGTGCACCGGGGCGCGCCACGTGGCGGCCCCGGGTTGGCGGGCGCAGGTGCGCGCGGCGCACCCGCAGGCGCGCGCCTGCGGCCGTACGCGCACGCGCCGCAGGCGTGCAGGCGGCGCGCAGGGCCGCCGGCGGCGGTGTCGGGCGGGAAAGCGGGGGGCACGTGGCGCCCCGCCATTGGCGGGCGCCACCCACCCCGCCGCCCCGCAGAGGGGACGCGTGGCGCCTCCCCGCTGGGCCCGCACGGCTGCCGCCTGTTTGGCGGACGCGTGGCGGGCCCTGGGCCGGGTCGGACAGACGGTCGGACGGGCGGGGGATCCTGTGTGCGACCCGGGCTGGGCCGGGCCGCACTGTAGCCGCCCGAAAAATGGTGGGCCGGGCCGCACTGTAGCAGCCCGAAAATGGCCATGCGCCCGAAATGGGGACAATTTGGGTATTTTCCCAATTGTTTTGTGGGCCTATATATAGGCCTCCCCTCCCCTCTTCTCTTGCTTTTTCCGAGAGCTAGAGAGAGAATGGGAGGGAGGGACCTTTAGGAAAGTTTTTCCTCTCATATTTTTCTACCTCGTGGTGCGTTCCCAGATTTTCGGGAAGATCGACAGCGGCGTTTCGGATTTTACAGTGTGCCTCGGTTTTCCCCCATTTCGGCCCGTTATCGTCGCATTTCAGTCCGAGGAGTCCCCTGCGCAGTACAGGAGTCCGATTTCGACGATTTCTTCGCCAGTGTGTTCCTAAGAGGTAGGGCTTCGTTTTTCGTGTTGATGGTTTCTCTGGATTCCGATTCCTTGGCACGATTCCCGAGGTGATTTGACCCCCTATTTTGCTGTTTGGATTTTTGGACAGCGGCAACTTCGACGAATTGTTTCTCAGCGTAGGAATATCGGATCGAGGCGATTCAAGAGTCTATTTTGGGCTATTTTTCGCGAGGAACGCAACCGTGATTTTTCTGGGATTTTAGGAGCTCGGGACAGAGGTGAAATTCCTCGTTTTGCGTGCTGATTGTAAAAACAGCAATTATGTGTTTGGAACTTGTAGTTTTTACACCGTGTACACTTATGTGATGTTGTAGGATATTGTTGCAGCTGACGGTGTGTTTAGAGGACAGCGGGTATTTTCTGGGTGTTGTGTGCACGCTTTTCGAGGTGGGTGGTTGCGTATCCCTCTTCTTTGACTTGCACACTAGGAATAAAAGAGTTTCCAATTATACATGTGATAGATAACTTGTGGTATATGAACCTATTGCATTTGGCCCCTAAATTAATTTAGTAGCTTCTATGTGATAAATCTGGGACAAAAAAATTGGACAATTGCTATATCGTGAACCGCATGCAAATTAGTAACCCAACAATATTTTTAAAATAGTTCTAAAATTATTCTTCACATGAAACTTAGTTCCTTTCTAAATGTTTTTAAAAGAGAACACTTGCATGCTCATTGGACATCTAGTTAGGCCACTATCTTACTGCAGCACTATATTATGGGACTTGACTTAGGAGAAAACATGTGTTATTGTTATTCTTCTCTATCGATGCATGTTGCTCGAGTCTGATCGGGATTTTGAGATAGTGGTGTCTGAACCTTGAGTTTGGGACAGTCGGGATTGTCTTAGGGGATTGTGGGGCATAGTGGCAACCGCGGATGATAGGCGGTTGACCAGATGTTTTTACTTTATCAGATTGGGGTCTATGGGTTCAGCGGTAGCCGCGGATTTTGGGCGGTTGACCGGGTGTTATTATCACACCAGATTGGGGATCGGGGTTGCATTAGTGGATGGAGTATTCCCACTTTGATCATGGTCATGATCCAGTCCTGCTATTATGAGACATCGGTTACAGAGATGATTGATACAGAGATACTTTACTCGTGTGGGTCGCTCCCCTCGAGTGCCACTCCGGAGTAGGCTTTTAGACCGTGATGGGTGCCGGTCAGTTGGTGAGTTGTGAGTGATGACAGAGCAGGCAGTGCCAGTACTTCCTGGCCCTCTGATTGGGTTTCTTTGGGCAGTCAGCTTTATAGTTGCATATATACAGTCATCTCTTGGCACTGCATTTAGAGGCATAGTAGTGATAGTTTCTTTTCAGCAGTCTTTATTGCATACCACTGTTCTTTCCTTTTGCCTCTTTATTCCTAGTAGGTGCGTCAGCATTAGAGGTTTTACCCACTAGGGGAGGCTACTGGTTTATCTAGTAGTTCTCACCCCCATTGTTGTTTCTTGTCCTTTTCCCCCTTTGTTTTGCAGAGTCGACTGTGGGAGCTGCTGGGCCTTCAGCGGCAGATCGAGGTAAGAGGATCGCCGACTAGCTAAATCGTCTACCCCGAGCGAGAGATTAGCTAGACTATTACTGTACTCCCCTTTTTGTATCTCAGACTATAGTAGTTTACTTTTGGGTCTAGCTGTGGCCAGCTGGTTGTATTATTTTGGTGAGCTAGGAGTTTATTGTACCTTTATTTCAGTTTTTACTGTATTTCAGTCTGAGATTACTTGTAGTTCTTTCAGTTCAGCTCTGTTTGTGCTCTTTTATTGCATATTATATATCTGAGCAGGTTACCAGCGCTTCGTGTACATGGAAAATTCTGTGTGCACGGCGGATCTGTTGGCGAGCCCGGGTTCTGGTCTACACCCGGGGCGTGACACAATCAGCTTATGATACTGTGATCATTTTGCTAGTTAAGATTCCCATATTGGGCACTAGAAACCTTCCAGAATTTTAGTTCAAGTTGCAAACCATGCATTAAGTCCATTTTTATGTCCATTTTGCGCTAAAACGACACCGACTTGTCCCGACAACTTATCGAGATGTCAACCAGCTTATGATACTGTGATCATTTTGCTAGTTAAGATTCCGAAACACCAGAGAGAGAGAGAGAGAGAGAGAGAGAGAGAGGAGTGAGGGGAGTGAGAGAGAATGAGAGAGATAGTGAGAGGGAGTGAGGGGGAAGGGGGAAGGGCGAGCGTAAGATAAATACGATGAAAAGCAGTAAATCATTCATTGTTTTTTAAAGTGTTGAACCCTTCACCATGTTATTCACCGCTTTTAAACACGATGAATGGGTCATCACTTTTAAAAGCAGTAAATGGCTCACCGCTTTGTTGATTTTTTACTTTTTTAGAATAGATTGAATTTTTTTAAAAAGTGGTGAATGATTTATCACATATATTTGTTTAGAAATACGGTAAATTATTTACCCTTTTTTATATTTTATATCCGAATGTGCTGATCTGTTATAGTTAAGACATTTTTATAATTAAATTTTATAGAAGATTAATTTTGTAATTATAAAATTATGTCAGATTATTATTTAAAAAATTAACAAATAAGTCTATTTTTAAAAATAAAAGTTTGGAATATTCATTTTTTAGAATGCTACCCGTACAAGTCTATTTATAATCATTTTCCTTTTAAAATTACAAATTTTCGTATGACTAGTTGGGAAAAAGCCTGCGTGGTGAATCTGATGATTGCGAGAGAGTGGTGATCAGGGCTCACAGTCAGGCCGCGCACTGCATTCCCTTTTTATTTATTTTTATTTTCTTATTTTTATTTTGCTCGTCGGATTTGGGTCAACGGTGGCTCTGCTTCTCTCAGGAGATCGATGTCGGCTCTCAACTCGTTGTTCAACCGGGCTACCTTCGGAACGAGATGGTTCGCTCGCTTCTCTCCCATCATTACTCATATATGTGTGTGTGTGTATATATATATAATTATATATATATATATATATGCACCCTTCCGATCCTTCACTTTATTGAATTTCTCGCAGAGTTCAATTGATTTTGATTTTTTTTCTTCGCAACTTAATTTGAAATTCGAGACGAATTTCACCCGAATTTAATTGAATTTTGTACCTTCTTGCTGTTTGGAATCAGAAATTTTGCCCAATGAAGATTTAGGCTATTGGTCATTGATGTTTTATAAGGGGATTGGATTTTCATTCGATGAACTAAATGGAATTCCAGTCTGATTTAGCCTCAAGATCATTTGATTTGGTACTAGTTGTAGATTTTCTTTTCAATCCAGCGTTTTGAATTGAAATTCTAGGTTCGTCGTTCCGATCACCTCAAATAGGAAAAAAAACAAGTCTTAGAATATTGAGTTCTTCTATATCTTGGGGCTTTCACAGGAGCACCATATTCCACCATTTTTTTTTCATGTATTCTAGATTTCAGTGAACTAGCTTTCCTGGTTCTGAAACTTTCTTCTTCTTCTTCTTCTTCTTTTTTTTTTTTTTTTTTTTTTTTTTTTTTTTTTTTTGGCTGGTTATCCGTGTAGCCTTCTTAGATGTGGTTCTTCATTGACTGAAGCGTCACTATTCTCATTTTACTTTAGTCACCATGTAATATCAGAATCACCAAAACAAGCATACTTGATTTTTCTTTTTTGTAGATTATTTCTTTACATTTCTAGACCAATGTAGATTGCTTTTCTTTTTCCATTCCCAGTTCATTTTCTTCATTTCCTTGTTTCTGTCCACTAAATCTTGGGGTAGATGGCCTTTGCTTCAGATCTTTCCGAGTTCAAATCCCACAAATGCATGTGGGGCTTTGTCCAAATTCTTATGCAAATGAAGGTCCTCTTAGAGGACAAGCCAATGATAGTGGGAAAGTAATGCACCCAAGAGTGATGGGATTTTGTTTTTTTCTTAAATACTAATTATAGAAATTGAAAGAAAACTTGGCATCTGGTTGAACAAATTGAACCTGGAATTCAAGTTTTCTTTGCAAATATTGTGCAACGTTAATAGGAGGCCGGGTTGTCGACAGAGACGAGTAGCAGTAACACCTCACAGAGCAATGTTTTGTTGTTATGCTATGGCATCACTGATTAATGTGGTTACCGTTAGAAAAAGGTAGCATCCCCTGTAAAATTGACATTTTCTTTTGATAATTGGATGATGTCCAGGAAATGTTGGCACTAGTATAGAGAAGAAGATGAAACATATGTTGAACTATGAAAGACTGATTAATATCACTTTATTAACCAAACACTGCCAATCTACACTTTATTTTTTGAGAGAAAGGTAGCATGCTACCCGCTTCGTTTATTTTTGAAATAACTTAGCTGGAAATGTGAAGCAACTAGGCTTCGAACTTGGGTCTCGGATATCAACCACCAAGCCCTTTGCCACTTGCGCTAGGGACGGTTGATATCAATCTACACTTTATTATTAGTGATGGCTTCAGATTGTGAATCTATGATTGCCTACTTGGTTGATCTTTTATTTACAAGAATATGATATTCCAAGCTAGCCACATTTCCACTTTGCAAATATCCCCACACTTCTTTTGATGGAAAATAAACGGTGCCCAGCCTGCTTCAAATATATATATAGAATTAGGTTACTATACTATTAATAGCATCAAGTCATTGATGCTATTAGGTTTTCGGCCCTTTGATGAAGGGATGTGTGGTTAGGATTATAGTGGTCCCCTAGGGTTTAGTGGGTGGTTGGTGGAATAATATGATCTAAGAGATGGAGAGATGGAAATGGTCAAAAGGATATATCTAATTGCAGAAAACTTGATAGTACCAAGTGCTTGGTGCTATTAATAGTATAGTAGCCGGACTCTCTCTCTCTCTCTCTCTCTCTCTCTCTATATATATATATATATAGAGAGAGAGAGAGAGAGAGAGAGAGAGAGAGAGAGAGAGAGAGAGTCCTGCCTTATGCTTTTAGAAGCATGGAGGCCTTCGTGCTATCAAGTCGGTTTCCAATGCTGGTACTTTCGAATCGACGATTGGCTCCGTTAGACTTGATCTAGAGTATTTGAAGTACTTAGAAAATAAATTTCATTATTTTTCGATATCGTTTACCTAGTGATCGAAATGGCTCAAAATAAACGGCTGAAAATAAAAATCTCACAAAAAGTGATGATATGACACTAAAATTTTAGATTAAAGATATTGATCTTGTTTTATATAGTATTAAAAAATTTTCTATCAAAATTTCACGTGATTTGAATATTTCTACACCGTTAAACTTGCAAATCGCTCGCTACGACCATTAAAATTATTGACTTTGCGCCCCTTCGATCAGTAGGTAAATAATATTGAAAAATCGCCAAATTTATTTTCAGCGTACTTTAAATATTCTAGATCAAGTCTAATAGAGCCGATCGTCAATTCAGAAGTCACAGCATCGAAAATGACTTAATAGCACGGAGGCCTCCGTCCTTCTAAAAGCACACAAGCTCTCTCTCTCTCTCTCTCTCTATATATATATATATATATATATAGAGAGAGAGAGAGAGAGAGAGAGAGAGAGAGAGAGAGAGAGAGAGAGAGTCCAGCTATTATACTGTCAATATCACCAAGCACTTTGTGCTATCAAGTTTTCTGCCGTTAGATCTACCCTTTTGACTATTTCTACTCCTTAGATCATACTATTCCACCAACCACCCACTGAACCTTAGGGGACCACTATCATCCTAACTACACATCCCTTTATCCAAGAGCCGAAAACCTAATAACACCAATGACTTGGTGCTATTAACAACATGGTAGCCTAGTTCTCTCTCTCTCTCTCTCTCTCTCTCTCTCTCTCTTTATATATATATATATATATATATATATATATATATATATATATATATATATATATATATATATATATATGAGAAGAGCTGCTATGAGGAGCATGAATGTGGTGCAGGCTCGATAAGAATAGGCCGTAAATATTGTAGCGTAGGGAAAAAAAAGAGGAAGAATAAAAGAAGAAGAAGCGAGATAAGTCACACAGGCTAGATATAGGCCACACTAAGAAAGATCACATAAATCTAAAATAAATTTTCATTAACCAAAAACTCTCCTCTTTACAATAGATATCCAGCCTATTTATATTAAATCAAATTCTATTTCTAATCCTAATCAAATCCCGTGATTTTAGGGACTTTCCTAAAAACAAATATATCTAATTCTAATTTAAAACTTCTAAATTCACATCTGTAATTTTTAGGAGATTATTTCTCATGACAATTCTAAAATAAAAAAGAAACATATAAAATAAATTAATAAAAATTTTAAAAAAAATTTAAAAAATTATAATTAATTATTTTTTGACTGCATCAGAGTGCCTCCGTGCTCCTAAGTCGTTTTTT
Source organism: Tillandsia fasciculata (assembly GCA_029168755.2). NCBI lineage: Eukaryota > Viridiplantae > Streptophyta > Magnoliopsida > Poales > Bromeliaceae > Tillandsia > Tillandsia fasciculata. The sequence goes on from CM054948.1 coordinate 9,495,654, forward strand.
ATGATGGAACTCCTAAATAGATGATTGGCCCTATTAGACTTGATCTAAAATATTTGAAGTATCTACAAAACAAATTTTGCAATTTTTCTGTATTATTTACCTAGTGATCGAAATGATTCAAAAGCAACAATTGAAAATTAAAATCTTATAAAAATAAGATTTTAATTTTAGATTAGAAATATTGATCTTGTTGTAAGATAGTATAAGGGATTTTGTATCAAAATTCCATCTTTTACACGGTTAAACTTGCCAATGACATACATCGACCATTAAAATTGTTGCTTTTGAATCCTTTCAATCACTATGTCACGCCCTGAGACCGCCAATTGGGCCCGCTCGGGCACGTAGAACAGATCCGCCAAACGGACAAGGTTTTACCCTACCCGCACGAAGCAGAACACATATCAACCTGTACAATCATACATGATTTGGATACATGGTGCATCAGAGTATTTCTACTAATACTAAATGAAACCATTACAACTTAAATTCTTTACAGTTTACAACATTCGTTTTCATTCAAAATATTACATTGTTTTTCCTTTACCAAAAAGGGGTACACGCTAGACCTCTCCCTCGATTTAACTACTTCACGACGCCTTTGTCGCGGTCCCGTGCCTTTTTGGCGATAGTTGTACGTGCCCCTCACTCCTCTGAACGCCTGCAGACAGGATAGCTCCCTCGGGCACGTGCTGCCAGATTTCTGCCGATCGGACCGGACATAGTTTCTCCTACCCGCCCAAGGTCGTCACAACCGATTCTGCACAACTAACATCCAATTCATAGGATATAGTTAGAGATGTATACAAGAATTGTTATGAGATATAGTTGTATATAACAATTATCAACATAAGTGTACAACTAGACTATTCAAAACAATATCTTATTTTTCATTATCATTACGTGCACGTGTCGGCATTACCGTACATGCCATTCGAACCTTGCTTTTTGGCGATAGTTGTCACTCCCTGAGCCTGCAACGGAAGCTCCCTCGGGCACGTGCGCCAGATCTGCCGAACGGACATAGTTTCTCCTACCCGCCCAAGGTGTCACAACCTGCACAATCATAATATTCCAACTAGGAATAGAGTGTATACAAGAATTGTATGAGGATATAACAATAAACATAAACAACTAGCTATTATATCATTTTTCATTCATTACAATTTCATCCATTACATTTGCCTCAATGTTTCCAAAATACAATCCCAAAATGGTACATACAATTTTTTTTTTTCTTTTCTTTTTTTTTTCTTTTCTTTATTTCTTTCTTTACCCTTTAACTATGTTCGTGTAGAGTGTAACTATTGGATCACCAAAAAAAGAGAAATGCGCTATCTATGGTGCTACACCCTTTCCACGCGCCGCTACATCCTCGGTGAAAGGGCCTTGAAAAATGTGGAGTGGGTACTATGAACATAGTTTCCAGTGGGTATGGCCATTGAAAAGAGAAGCTTGACCCACCAGGTCCAAAGGAGGCAATGTCAGCATAATAGATAGATAGATAGATATCTGAAAGCATATAAATCTCTACTATATACGGAATGCGAAGTACATGCTCATGCCTCTACTTATGGTAATGATGTCCACAATATAAGTTTTACCCTACATACTATCACATTACCCTATTACTTGCTCACTCGGTCTCGAGTCAATAACTAGCAGAAAAACCGCTTCTTTTGGCATAAATCCGCAAGCCACGTGTCATGCCCTGGGGTCGAAACTGCTATCCGCGCTCGCCAACAGATCCGCCACCCATACGAGAATCCCCGCATAGGCGAAGCGTCAAACCTACAAAAGATAGAGTCTAAGAGCTAATAGATATCAGAGCTAAAATAAAAGCTGCTATATAAAAAAAACTCAAATCCACTGTACATCTGTAAAATCCAAAATACAAAATCCGCCGCACAGAAGGGTAAGATAAAAGATACAACACAGAGTACAGGACTACTACCCAAAGGTCTGGGTACATTGTACATCTATCCCACCAAAACTCAGGTAGGGATCTAGCTCGCGACTCCCTTACCTCGATCAGAAGTAGCAGGTGAAGGGACAGAAGCAGATGTCTCTGCAAAAAAAACACCAACCGCGGTTGTGAGAACTACATAAATAAAGTAGTTCTCAGTGACTACCGTCTCCAAGACCAACGATCTGCCCACTAATTCTACTAGAGGCAAAAGATGGCTCAATGCTAAAGAAAAGCAGATAAGAAAGTTGGAAAAGGTCTACAGCTACCATGTCTCTATCTACTATGCTCAAGAATAATAAAGCGATAAAATGCAACTACTCGCTCTCTAGGTGCTCAATTAACCCAATCACACAGACTGCCACAAAGGGTCCAGTCAAACCTGCACCCACCTACTACCACACATCCACCGAGGACGGGATTTACGTAGGGCGTCCTACTCGGACTACATCAACGTCATGCAGAAAACAAAGTAACAGGCCCAGCCCGGAGTGGCGCTCGAGGGGTGCGACCCCATCGAGGAAAGCTGCGCATCTCAGTTGAGCTCAATATGGCTCATGCAGGCTATAGTCCAAATCCATGATCAACCAGATCGACAAGCTCACAACTCACGACAAGCTCACAACATAGGCCGGAAGCACTCAACGGCCCGGGACCACCGTCAACCCGAACAACTCTCAACATTAGAACATAAACTAGCCACAGCTATCAAACTCCACTCGGCCCCCAAGCATGAGCACAAATGCGACCTACACTGCCTCGCCAACTCAAACCTACAACCCAGGGCGAGAGAAAATCACTAAGTCGAGAAGAATGCAACGATAGTGTAGAGTGTCCAAATATAGGTTAACATACCAATATTGAGAGTTTTCTAGTGACAAAAGGTCTCAAACATGCCACATATGCCAGGGGTGCTATTCAGAGTTCCACAAGTTTCCCGATCACTATCAGATAAATAAAGTGCTACAACTAGCATGCTGGACATTTATAAAATAGACGTAAAGGGAAACTCGCTTATTTTGGAAGAAATCCAATCCACCTGAATTGCTCTCCAACCAGGGGAAGAAGTCGAAGCGGCGGGGCACCGAACTCACTGTCAGAAAAAGCCTCGCACAGTCGGGAAAACACGAATTCAGCAAACGAGCTTCGCCCACAGCTAGCCCACTGCCAGAAGCTCCACAACACCCCACAAGCTCCTCTGCTCAAGCCCTCTGTTCAAACTCAACACACAAGAAATCCTCAGCTCCCTCAGCTCAGCACAATGCACGCACACACATAGAACACAGCATAACACACTCTTTCGCGGCTCCTCAACTCCACTCTCTGCTCTAACTCCTCCAGCAACAACAAGAACACACACACACAAGAAAAAAATGGGAAGATCCAACCGTCAAGAGCAACACCAACACACTGAGCTCATGAAGACTAAAATTTTGAAAACACAAAATCGGGCTCCTACCTCAAATCCAGCAGGACAAGGCACATGTCACGCCCAAGGTTTTAAGTATCCATCGGTACGGGCCGTATCTACCGTGCCGTACCGTGCCAACAAGATACCGGCACGATACAGCTCCCGTGCCGGTGACACAGTTCAAAACCCTTTTTTTTTAAAAATTACTAAGTAATTTTCTTAATAAAGTTCAAAATATTTTATAAAGATATATAATAAGCAATTAAAAAATTTTGTTGCTAAAGAAATTAAATATTTCATGCCATTATGTGTCGGCACGTATGTATTTTTGTGACCGGCACTCATCGGCACGGCTCGGCACGTACCGTGCCGGCAAGTTTTCGGCACAACCCCGTGCCACGACACTTAAATCCTTGGTCACGCCCCAGGAGTAAACCAGAACTCGGGCTTGTCTACAGATCCGTCGTGCACACGGAATTTCCCGCGTACACGAAGCGCTAAAACCTGCTCAGATATAAGATAAACATATAATAGAGCAAAAATACAGAGCTGAAAACTAAATAATCTCAGACTAAAACTGTATAAATAAAAACATATGTACATCAACATCTTCCAGAGTACAAATAATACATGGCCAACTCTCAAAAGCTGTAAAATACAACCAGTTGGCTAAAGCCAGACCCAAATATATAATAGTCTACTCAACTAAACTATAAACAAAATAAAATAATACTGGGTCCATCGCTAGCTCACAAATGTGGTAGGAGATCTATCTAGCCCACGATCCCCTCACCTCGATCCGCCGGTACTGCAATCGCCGCGGAGAAAACTGAAAAAGGAACTGAGCAACTACGGGTGTGAGACCTACTAGATACAGTAGTTCTCAATGGGTAAATCATCAATACACTGACGTACCCACCGAGTCTACTAGAGGCAAGAAATAAGGTAAAGTGGTAAAGCTGAAATTAAATATATTGATAAAGAGAAACTACCACTACTATGCCTCTAATGTTATAATGAATGATAGCAACTGAATATGCATGCATCAGTGAACGATAACTGCCGAGATAAACCCAATCTAGTGGACCAGTATAAAACCCATCCTGTCTGCACAACCGTCACAATCGGCTACACCCAGTAGTGTACCACCGATGTGGAAACGTAATCAAGTATCAACCCAGTCGCCTACTCAATCATCACAATCGGCTACACCCAGCTATGTACCTTCGACGTGCATGTAATAGTCATAACTATGCTCAAAGTGGAAGACTCTATCCACTAATGGAATCCCGGCCCCAACGTGATGCAAAATCAACAACCGGTCAACCGCCCAATATTCGCGGTTGCCGAAACATCCCACGAGTTAACAATGCGGCGATATCCCACCCCGACTCGATAATCTCAACTACAGTATCCCCAAACCCATGCTCATAACCCCGAGCAACATGTGACATGCAAGGAGAGTAGAAATGGAAATAACAAGTTTTCTCTCAAGTCAATTCCAACATGATAGTGTAGCAATAATAAAAGTGGTCTATCTAGATTACCATACAAGCATGCATTTGTCCTCACATGGAATAAGTTAAGGTTTATCAACAATGTTTGTTCTTACATAAAATGGACAATGAATTATCAACAATATTCAATCTCACTTAGAATGGATTAGGAATCATTAACAATACTCATTCTCACATAGGTGGAATAAAGATCAATCAAACTAACCATTCTCATATAGGTGGAATAAAGATCAATCAAGCTAACCATTCTCACATATGTGGAATAAAGATCAATCAAACTAACCATTCTCACATAGGTGGAATAAGATCAATCAAGCTAACCATTCTTACATAGGTGGACTAAAGATCAATCAAACTAACCATTCTCACATAGGTGGAATAAGATCAATCAAGCTAACCATTCTCACATAGGTAGAATAAAGATCAATCAAACTAACCATTCTCACACAGGTGGAATAAAGATCAATCAAGCTAACCATTCTCACATAGGTGGAATAAAGATCAATCAAGCTAACCATTGTCACATAGGTGGAATAAAGAATCATCAACAATAATCGATCTTACATGAATAGGCTAAGAATCATCAACCATGATCAATCTCACATGAATAGGCTAAGGGTCATCAATTATGATCAATCTCACATGATGTAGGCCTGAAGATCAACAACAATAATCAATCTCACATGGATAGGCTAGAAACCATTAAACATAACCATTCAAGCATGATTTACATAGGAATAGTGAAAATATCATCAAACATAATCATGCTGAATTCTAATAGCCTACGTGAGTAAATCGAAGGTTTGATGTGCTCGGAAACCCACCTGGTAGCTCGACAATCCGATCGTGTTGAAAATCGGCGTGCACGATCCCCTGCCTCTTACAAGTCCAATGCACCAAAAATCACCCCGAGATCACTGTCGGATTGATCGCAATCATCAAATCATTATAGCTGCGCCGAATTCTCGGAAAAATTCCGGCAAACAACTACTTTGAAGATAGAATCAATTTCTGTACATTATACCTCAAATGAAAGCTCCAAACAGAAATCTTAAGTCTTCCTCTGTCCAAGGATCATCACCCAAGTCTCAAAAACTCATCTTAAGGTCCCCTTAATTATCCAATTAAGCAAAGTGTTCAATGTTGTTCATAATTACATTGAAATTTCAGCAAGTAATACCATGAGGTGTGGAGATCAATCCAAAAGGAATTTTAAACTGAATCCAAAAGAGGAATTGCTCACCTTGATCTCTTAAAGATGCTCAAACATTAAAATCCCCAAAACAGCCAAGAATTACAACAAAATCTGCATCCCGAAAGTCCATATATCAAAACAACACCAAAACAGGATTCTGCTGCAAACTTTATCACAGGGTCTAAAAGACCAATAAAGTTACCTGGGCAAACATACTCCAAATCCAGAAAAAAGGGTATCACTGCGTTCCTCTAAGAGAGTAGATGCAAATCAAGCCTTGATGCTCCAAAATCCATCCACAAATCACAGAGAAAACCCATAAATACTAAGTATTGCCCAAAACTCCGCCTTGTGCACAAGGGCTACAAAAATGAAGTAAAAACCCTATGAAAACTCAAGATCTGGGAGGGGCGATCAATATCAAAGTTGTAAGCCTACCTCTCGTGAAGATCCCAAATCAAAAATCAGCCAAAAACTCCAAGGGATCTGTCCTGTAGGGGCTTTGCACTGAAACGCGACGGAGTTGGCTAAAAACAGCAACAATGGTGATGCTCTCCAACTTGAGGAAGAAGATGGTGAAGAAGCTCCCTTGGATCCTTTAATGGTGGTGGAGATGAAGAAGAAGTGAGGGGTGAAAGCTCTGTAAAAGTGCTCCAAAAAAACTAAGTCCAAAAGTCTACAATGGAGGAGAATGAGAGCTATTTATAGCCCAAAAAACACACCAAAACTCAGCATTTTGGGTACACTTTCGGGCGCCCGAATCATTCGGGCCCATAGCATGGACACGTGGCGGCCATCTGCGAGCGCTCGAAACCCGAATCGGCCGCTCCAGAGCACGCCACGCGTCCCGCGCGGAGTGGGTGAGCGCAACCAACGGGGAACCTGCTCGCACGTGCTACCATGTTTTCCGCCGTTAGATCTACCCCTTTGATCATTTCAACCCTTAGATCATACTATTTCGCCAACTACCCATTAAACCCTAGGGGCCTACTATCATCCTAACTGTACATCCCATCATCCAAGGGTCAAAAACCTAATAGTACCAATGACTTGGTGCTATTAATAGTATAGTAGCCTAGTTCTATATATACATATATAAAGTAGGGCTACTATACTCTTATGAGTATAGACCACTTTATACTCATAAGTTGTTTTCGATGATGGAGCTTTCAAATCGATGATTCATATCGTTAAATGTGATCTAGAGCACTAAAAACTTCTAGAAAATAAATTTTGAAATTTTTCGAAATTATAGTAAAGTCCATCAAGTGAGCATAAAATGAACCGTCAAAATCGAACGACTCCCAAAAATAGAGGATCGGATTCTTCAATTTAAGATCGGATTTGTAGATCTTTATCTTAAAAGTGAATAGAATTTTTTATCAAAAACTCAACATATTCTGATTCTTTTACACTATTAAACTAGCAAGCATTCTATACCGGTCGTTAAAAATTGTCAATTTTGAGATCTTTTGATTGTTAGGTAAATGATATCGAAAATTTCTGAAATTTAGTTTCTAGAAGTTTCAAATGCTCTAAATCATATTTAACGGTATGGATCGTTGATTCGGAAACTCTATTATCAAAAACAACTTATGAGTACGAAGTCGATTGTACTCATAAGAGTATAGTAGCCGGACTCTCTCTCTCTCTCTCTCTCTCTCTATATATATATATATATATATATATATATATAGAGAGAGAGAGAGAGAGAGAGAGAGAGAGAGAGAGAGAGAGAGAACTAGGCTACTATACTATTAATAGCACATAGTCATTGGTGCTATTAAGTTTTTGACCCTTGGATGAAGGGATGTGCGGTTAGGATGATAGTGGGTCCCTAGGGTTTAGTGGGTGGTTGGGGAAATAGTATGATCTAAATGATAGAAATGATCAAAAGGGTAGAACAAACAACGGAAAACTTGGTAGCACCAAATGCTTGGTGCTATCGATAGCATAATAGCTGGATTCTATATCAAGGTTTTAAGTGCCGAGAAATGCCACAGCACCCCCCGTGCCGCGATACCCTCGCGGGTATCGCGCGAGACAATACGATACCCACGTGGGTATCGGGCGGCACGGGCGGCACTGCCGCCCGTGCCACTCTTTTTTCCTTTTTTTTTTTTTTTTTTTCTTGCCGCTCTCTCTCTCTCTCTCTCTCACACAGACAGTTTTAATTTTTTTTTTTTTAAAATATTTATTTATTTATTTATTTGTTTATTTGGTGGGTTTTTATATTTTTTATCTATTTTTTTTTTCTTTTGGCAGATTTTTTTTTATAAGTTCTTATGTCCTTCATTCGATTTTTTTTTTTTTTTTTTTTTTTTTTTTTTTTTTTGTGATTGGCCTTTGTATCTGTAGTTTTTTTTTATTTAAATATTTTTAATTTGTAAAACTTTTTTTTTAAAAAATATAAAATTAAATAATTTTTTATATGCAGTTTATAAAAAGTTAAAAATAGATATACTTGATTTAATTATTATATAATTAAATTTTAATAAGATTTACGATAAAAATAATTTTATTTTTAAATTTAAAAAATTAAAAATACTAATAAAATTAAAAGTTAAATTAAATCAATTAATACTTAAATTTGTTTAATTTATTTGTTATATAATTATTACTCATATTTTTTTTTTTTTCATCATGTTGTTTTTTTTCTTACTTTCTTAAATAAATTTTACTTGTAAATTTTATTATTATATTTTAACTTCTATTTTCTATGAGGTATAATTTTTTTTTATATTTAAAAAAACTTATCACTATATTAATTGATTTGTATAGTAAGTTATATATAGTGAATATTTATAATTATTTGATTAAATCTTTCAAAATAACATTATAAAAGCTGATTGGGAACAAAAAAAACTATAAAAAAAGCGTGCCAGAGTGTGCCACTGGGAGGTCATGCGTATCCATCGGCATGCAAGCGTGCCGGTATATACACACACACATGTATGTATGTACATGTACATACATATACATATACATATATACATATATAACATATATAATGTAAGATAATAAACATTTTGGCTTTTTGATGAATGCATGCAAGATCTTTTTGGATGATGATATAAATAAACTTAGTATGGTGGAGAATTTCTTTCTTTAAAATATATGAACTATCAATGAGAATTTTATTAATTTTCATTCATATGAGAAATGTAGCAATATTATTTCGCATAATTAATTTTTTATACATAATAAATAAATATTATTACATTAATAATACTATATTTTATTATTGGTATCCGTGTCCTTATGTTTTTGAAGTTGTTGAGTCGCCGCGTCCATGTCCTTAAAATAAGTATCTTCATTTCATTCTTCCACTTTTTTAATGTACCATTTGAACATACTAGTTGAACTTCATCTAGAGTTTAATGGTTCAAAATATCTCTTGTAGTTAACCGGGTTGACCAACCCAACCATTCAACTTGACAGTCTTAGCTAAGTACCATGATCTGAATCGTGTGGAGGGTCAAATCCAATACTGACCCGAAAATTTTGAACTGATGCCTTTTGACTAGTACTGGCCCAAGGTTGCCACCCTTAGTAATAGTATCATCCATAAGTCGCTAATTCCCTTTTATTTGTGTATTTGGATTATTTACTACCAACCTTGAGGATTTGAGGTATGTGAGAGGAACAATCAAATGAGAGAGCAAATATGAAGTACTCCAAGTTGGCGTATAATTCTCACGTACTTGATTTATCTGGTTCAATATTACATATCCGAAAGGCTGTGTGGTTATGAATTGTTATCTAGCCGAATAGTGATTATTTATTAGCTAGAAAAGGTAGAGTTGCATGTTTGAAATTTTAGAAGGTCTTTACTTCAAGTATAGTTGTTTCATCAAAATAGTAAAATTAAGTTGTTCCGGTTGTTTCTCTTACTTTTGAAAAGTATGCTTTCAAGTATTATGATTGCCTGTTTGGCTCTTATTAATTACCCAAAAAAAATATACATTCTATTTTATTGCAAGCCAAATGAAAATGCCCCTAAGATAAACACTTTCCACTATCTATGTAACTGCTCTTTATAAAGCTTGCATTCAATTTTGATTAACTTATTTGTAGTTCATACATATTGCTGCTGGCTTGAGTCTGACTTGAATTCAATCTGGAGAGATTTTATCCTTTGTATTCATATATTGCATCAGTAAAACAACAAAATCTAGATGTAGGCTCGGCCATTACAATTGCTTCGTCACCTTCTGTAGTGATATTGTCCCTTTCTGATTACTATTCGATTGGAAAACCATGTTTTTGAGGAAGGAGGTGAAACCTAATTAGAAGGAAGCTATGTGACATAATTTTTCAGTGTGTCAATTGGCAAAACTGCTGATTTGTTTGCTTTAAATGTGTTATGCAATTTGTAGGATTTGTCACTATATATATATATACATATATTATGTAACTATACTGTTCTATTTTAATGAGATAGTGCAACACAACATATTGCTTGAAAAATTAGAGTGGTACTGTTCTTTTAATTGGGATTTCTTATTATTTTGCAGTAAGACTTGCTTGAATCTGGCTATTTCACGAATTAAACTGCTCCGTAATAAGAGAGAAGTGCAACTAATAAATATGCGCAAGGAGATTTTTCAATATCTTCAGACTGGCCAAGAAGCCATTGCTCGAATACGAGTAAATATTTTACTTATCACTCCATTGGCAGTCCTCTTCATTTTTAAATCCTCTTTCATTTTTCATCTCTTTGTTCTATTGATTTATGGAAATTAATGATAGGTGGAGCATGTCATACGTGAGCAGAATATATTAGCTGCCTACGAGATTATTGAGCTCTTCTGTGAATTTATTCTTGCACGTGTCCCCATTCTTGAAACCCAAAGGTAAGTTTCTTTTGCATGTCTGCACATTTATTTAACTATAAATTATTTATCATATGATTTTAGTTTGAATAATTTTGAGCCATCGTCATACTAGACAAATCTAGAAAACCATAATCCATCTTGCTAGTAATGAGCTCAAATTTAAAGAAAACTAAATTTTAAAACTTTTTTAGAAAATTTCAGAATTTTTTTTTTTAAAAATAGAGAATAAGGATTAGAAGGAAAATAAGAAAAGAAATAGATGAAGAAAAGAGAAGAAAGTGTCACGCTCCGAGCCCGTAACGGAAGCACCCTCGGGAACGTGCACCAGATCCGCCGAACGGACAGAGTTTTCCCTACCTGCCCAAGGCGTCACAACCTGTACAATCATAAAATTACAACCAGAAATAGAGTGTATACAAGGATTGTATGAAGAGGTAACAATAAACATAAATAACTAATCTATTACATCACTTTTTCATTTTATTTCTTTGCATTTACACTTTGTTCTCCAACACAACCCAAAATAATGGTTACAAATTTTTCTTTTCTCTTTCTTTACCCTTTAGCTATACAATGTCTAAGGGTGTAATTGATGGGATCACCAAAAAAGGGGAGCGACGCTATCTGCTGTGCTATGCCTTTTTCACGTGTCGCCGCGTCCTCCGCGAGAGGTCCTAAAAAACGTGGGGTGAGAACTATAAGTATAGTTCCCAGTAGGTATGACCATCCAAGGGAGAAGCCCGACCCACCAGGTCCAAAGGAGGCAATGTCAGTATAAATAGATAGATAATCGATATAGTATATAAATCTACACTATATGCATGAAAGAAATCACATGCTCATGCCTCTACTTATGGTAATGATGTCTACAAATGTAAGTAAGATCTACAAATATAAGTCAATAACTAGCGAAATTGCCTCTTCTTTTGGCATAAGTCCACAAGCCACGGTATCGCCATGCCCACTTAAGCTAGGGGCTGTGGGAATCACTGCCCCACTGCGCACCAAGATCAGGGCCGCGGAATCGCCGCGCCCTCTTGGGCCAGGGGCTCCGGAATCGCCGTCCCACTGCGTATCAAGTTCAGAGGTAACGGTATCACCGTTCATAGGGTCTCATCAAGGGTCATATGATTCTCCTATATTGTCAACCTTTCTAAGTTCAATGGCCATCATGTCCAAGTGGTCACTCTACCACTATGTTGTTCAGCCTATGTCGTATGGCACTAGGTTTACTAGTTTGTTGAGTTCTCATGTCCCTAGAGAAATGTCAACCTACAACTAGTCCATACATAGGTACATATAAGTTTTCTCACATGGATATATATATCTCATGGTAGTTATACAATTTAAATCCTACGATTTATTCACATGCATTTATTCTTTAACTACCAATTTAATTAATATGCATATAATCCTACAAAATGCTCTCTAGACATGACAGGTGATCTACTCCGTTCGGTGCACACTAACCCACCTTAGAATATTCCTAATTGCTCGTAGTCACTTGCAATTAGGCTCCCTCTAGAGGTTTGCTCGCCTTTAGTACTAACGAGCCCAAATTTGTTTAAACCGGCTTGTTTCTTCAAATTGCTCGCCGGGACTTCACCATTCTCAAATCAAAGTTGTTGAGTGTGTTTCTCCAACCTTCAATTAAGTTTTCAAAGGATTAATTAAGTTTTAAACCCCTTAGAAACAAAACCTTCAATCCTAACCCCAGATTCTTATCCTTCTCAAGAGCATTCAAAAACTATGGTGTTACCTTGATTAATCTAGGTTAGAATGGTGTAGGGAGCACAAGAATCTTGATTTTAAAGGATTTAACACAATCCAAGACTTAAAACCAAAACCCTTACCTTTGCCCTAAACTCTCTTGCCTTCTTCTTGCTCCAAGAGGCTCAATCCACCCCTTCAAGGTCTTCTCCAAGCTTTTCTCCTAAAAAATCCATTTTTGGGAGGGATCCTTCTAAAGGGAGAGAGGGAGAAGTGAGGAGGAGAAAAGAGAAAGTGTTTTCTCTCTTTTGTTGAGTGTGCACGGTTGAGGAAAAGAGGGCTGAGGGTCCTTTTTAACTGGGTGTAACAAAATGCTACAAGGTCCCCCAACAGATCCCTATACCTTAAACACCCATGTCAGACAGTGCTAGGTCTCAGGCGCACGCGAGAAGATTCGAGCGCCCGAATCTTCGGAACACTGTTCCTCAGTGTGCCTGCAGGATCTTTTGAGCGTCTGATTCTTAACGACTGCGCATTGGGGCGCTCTCGGGTTGAGGATCCTATTGTACGGCCCTGGGCTCCCGTCATGCGTCCGATTGTGATTTCAGATGCCCCCAGGGCATTTCGGGTTCTCGAAAACTCTGGAGCAATATTCCAGCTCTCGGGTTAGCCCTCTGCGCGCGCTTCCAGACGCCCACTTCACTTTCCGGGTGTCCGGAAACTCTGGAGTTCAGTTTTCTCAAGTCTTTCAACTCTATTTTGATCCGAATTTGTTTTGATTTGATTTGAATTCGTTCTAAACTCATACAATCATATTTTAAACATGATCAGCCCTCACTTTGTCACTTTAGCCCAAGCCGGTACACTACATCCTTCCATTCTTTAAAGAAGTTTCGTCTGCGAAACTAAAATCTTACCTCAACTTGATTCGGTGAAGAGGTAAGAGTAATGCTCCATCATTGAGCTCTCCAATTCGCAGGTAGCTTCGCGATCTCCGTAATTGCTCCATTAAACCTTAACATATAGAATTGCCTGGTTTCGTAGTTCTTTTTCCTCACGAGCGTGAATGCACACCGGGAACTCCTTATAAGTCATATCATCTTGGAGTTCGAGCGGCTCATGATGAAGGATGTGGGTCGGATCATGGACATACTTGCGGAGTGTAGATATATGAAACACATTGTGCACTCCCACAAGCCTTGGTTGTAGCACTAGTCGATAAGCTAATGATTCGACGTGCTCCAATATCTCATATAGCCCAACATACCGGGGACTTAACTTGCCCCGCACTCCAAATCGCTTTACCTCTCTCATAGGTGATACTTTAAGAAAATGCGATCACCTACTGTCACGCCCCGAGACCGTCAATTTTGTCGGTTCAGGCCAAGGAATTAAGTGCCGTGGCACGGGGGCATGCCGCTCGCCGCCTGGCACGGTACGGTACAGACACGCTTCCTTGCCGACACGTGGCACGCTTGCGTGCCGATGGATACGCATGACCTCCCAGTGGCACGCTCTGGCACGTTTTTTTTTTTTTTTTTTTTGTTCCCAATAAGCTTTTATAATATTGTTTTGAACTGTTTAGTCAAAAAATTATGAATATTGGCTATATATAGCTTACTATACTCACCAATTAACATACTGATAAATTTTTTTATATATAAAGTACAATTATATCTCATAGAGAATAGAAATAACAATATAATAAATAAATTCACAAGTATAATAAGTATTTAAATTTATATATTTATAGAGAGACGACTGCTTAATTCCACATAGATTGTCGCGGTTGATCATATGGCATAGTGTGATCTGTAGATATCAGATTTATTTGACAATGTTGGTATAAATATTCCTAGTTTTGTGGAAAAGTCATATATTCGTGATATATGTCATTGTATTGGCGTACGTAATGTCCATATGCAATTGGATTGCTAATATGATCGGCAATAGTCACTTGTACTGGCATATGGACTGCAACATTATAAGGATAATGTAGATATGCAGTATTATTACTATACGATTCGGCATGCGAACTTTCACTATATGAAGGTATGGATGGATCATAATCATATCTCTCTCCATAAAAGCCATGTTGATATGAGGGATATGATGAAACCGAAGTACTATCAAACTGTGTGCACAAATTATCATCCCTTTGTGGGTGCCCAGTTGACACCGCTTCCAAACCCTCTCTCATCTCCCTATAATCTTGTTGTGATGGCCTATTTCCTCTTCTGCGATCATATACCACTCCAGATGTTTGACGTGGTCTCGACCCATGATCAGCATCTTGAGTGGCATGAGTGAAATTTTGCTCTTCAATAAATATAAGACCACCTCTGCCCTCACCTCTACCCTCCTGTTGTGTTGGTGGAATGCATTCACCACCATCCCCACTGCTATTGGTGGTGTCATTGTCATCGCTACATTCATTTTTGGACTGTGGTAACCCAGAATCTGATGGTGTCGATGTATCGCTATCATCATCAAGCGAGATTGCATCAGCTGCATCTAATGGATCCTTCGATGTCATAATTTTTTTACCCTTACCACTTATGATTGTTGTTGAAGGTCTCTTTGCAATAGGCGTTGTCTTCTCTTTTTCCGATTGACTTTGAGTACGACGTGGAGGTCCCATCATAAGACGCTCAAATTCTGCATCAGAGTCATCCGTAGGATTTTGTGATTCTTCGCCCAAAGATGCTTGTTCTTGTACATTACCAGACTGATTATGAGACCTCTATATTCTCGTTAGCCCATCTTCTGCATCACTAACTCCTGCTTCCTCAGCAATTATCCTGAATAGTCGTGGTGGATCTCCAGGCTCATCGAGCGAAGGGTCCTCTTGATTCTCTTTGTCTTGTAGCCAATCAAATATGGAGTCTGATTCATCATTGATAAAGCTTGCATCTAAAGGATCATAAATTTTTTAATTCCTTTTCCCTATTATATTCCGCTCGTATGCATCTTAAACGGAGCCTCATTGGGCATAAACTAGCATACGCTAATCGGTTACGCACTTTGGTATGTATCAATGCAAAGGTACTCCAGTTGCGCTCACATCTACTAGACGTTGTTGTTTGAGATAAAACACAGACAGCAATTTTCTTTAAATGCTTTGCTGATCCACCGTATGGTAGCCACCACTCGGCTGTCTAATTAAAAATTAAAATTATATCAAAATAGGTTTATCGTTAGATATAAAATATGTAAATTATTTAGTTACTTACTGGCAAGGATTTAAGTGCCGTGGCACGGGGTCGTGCCGAAAACTTGCCGGCACGGTACGGCACGGTGCGTGCCGAGTCGTGCCAATGAGTGTCGGTCACAAAAAATACATGTGGGCCGACACATAATGGCATGAAATATTTAATTTCTTTAGCAACAAATTTTTTTAATTGCTTATTATGTATCTTTATCAAATATTTTGAACTTTATTAAGAAAATTACTTAGTAATTTTAAGAAAAAAAGGTTTTGAACTGTGTCATCGGCACGGAAGCTGTATCGTGCCGGTATCTTGTTGGCACGATACGGCACGGTAGATACGGCCCGTGCCGATGGATACTTAAAACCTTGCTTACTGGGATTGGTATTGTGTCTCCCGTTAATTGCACTCGCATCGCCAAAAGTTCTAGCAGATTCACGAAATATTTTTTCCTATATTATGATATTATAATATATTATAGTAATGAGGAATTAGCATATTAACATATAATAAATTAATAATATATTAAAAAAGCTATTGTACCTCATTTATGGCTAGAGCGGCATGCATTGGATTCATTTCCAATCTATTGATGACATTTCGTAATGCCTTTAATAATTCATCATCATATCCAAGATTATAACGATGGTGGTACGACGGATTAAGATAATAACCTATCATTAAGGAAAAAATAACTCCATCAACAATGCAAGAATACAATTGAATAATCACTAACAAATAGTTTTGTTATAATTTATACTGGCCTGCTAGGTGCAGATCCCGACCCATATGAACTTCCCAACGTTTGTCGATAATTTTTAGATAAGATTAACATCGCAATGGATTGACTTTCTTGATAGTCTCTTTAACCATCCTCAGTTTATAACAGGCGTGTCCCATTTGAGGTATTTTTTCCTGATCCACCAATCGAAGGACCACGTATAGCGGCTCCACAATATCAACAATCTCTTTCACATAATCCCAAAATTTGTTGGACTGAATTATTTGCTCAATACACTTTCCATCAGTCTTGGAGGCATAACGAGATGTTTGCCATTCATCTGATGCAAACATAGACTTTAAACCATTTTTATTTTGAAGGATACTGTTTAGAGCGATAAAATTTGTGGCAAATCGTGTGATACCAGGACGTAAGATCTCTCGCCCAATGAATTTTGACATTAAAGCATGGATTCAATTATGATCATACAAATACTTAGATACACTTTGTGCAGTATTTATAATCTTTTTTACCCGATTTATCGTACCAAAGTCAGACATCATTAGACTAATACAATGCGCCACACAAGGAGTCCAAAATATGTGTGGATGCCTTTGCATCAGTAGTTTGCTAGCTTTCTTGTAGTTTGAACCATTGTCTGACACTACCTGTACCACATATTTCTCATCAATCTCACCTAGAACTTGCTCCAATAATGCATATATATAATCAGCATCTTCAAATCGACCGGTTGCATCAACTGACTTGTGGAAGACCACCTTGCCATTGCAATAAAATAAAAATTTATGATGCTCAAATGTGTATGTGATGTCCAACTATCACACATCAAGGTAACACCATACATCTCCCACTGTTGTTTGAAGTTTTTTACCCATGCATGGATATCATTGACCTCCGTATCAAGGTATTTGCTGGCAATCTCATACGGTGTTGGGGGTTCAACTCCTGGACCCTCCTTTTGTACGGTAGTGATCATTGATCTATAATATGGATTGTTTGCTACATGGGAAGGAATATGACTAAAGTGAAAAAACTTTGATATTGCTCGACCAATTCTGCCTTTTTTATCTTTTTTTGAGCATTGTATTTGTGCGCTGTTGTTGAGCATCTGGACCAAGAAATGCCATTCGGTCTATATCTATAATATTTGGAGCTTTTCACTTTTTTGTTTTGGTACTCTTTTTAATCTGTCGAACATGCGACCAACAGAACCATTTCGAGATAAACCTGATGGCGCAGAGCCAGATCTAGACCCGCCACCGGCATCAAACTGAGAGGTCGTAAATTATGCTTTATGTCGTTGGACTTCATCTTGCTGCCATCTTTCCTGTAAAGATGCTTCCATGGCAGCTCTAGTATCAAAATCAAATTCATCATCTGTACCTTCATATGGGTCAACAGAGGGATATTCGGCTGCTCGTTTATCTAATTCATCTCGGTCATCCCTCGTTTTCTGTTTTGTTAATTTTGTAGATTCTAACTCAATTTTCATTGCACGTCTTATCTCCCGAGGAACTTTAGTGCATTTCAATACTTCAGAAAAATCTCCCACGATATGTTTCTTTAAGCGGGTAACACCTCCGCCCATTCCGACCATATTACACTTCCAATGAAATCTGTTTTCACCAAACATTTGTCCGTGCTGCCAACCATAATCTTCTGTTTTCTTAGGTGTCATTATGATCTACATAATTTTTTTACATACAAATAACTATCCTAAAATTCATTCAAAATAATAAGAAAAATAACAACATGATGAGAAAATTATATATATCAATTTTGAAAATTATTTTGATTTTATCATTTTTTAAATTTTAAAAATTATAAAATATAAAATTAGGAAATATTATTTTTTTTTTCAAAATTTTTCAAGATCCATTTATTGATCCATTTAATTTTCAACTATTTATAAATTATAAAGAAAGGGAATCAATAAATGGATCCTGAAAATAGTTCAAAATTAAATAGTTAAAAATTAGTTCAAAATTAAATAATTTATAAATAACTAATTTTAATTTTTTTTTTTAAAAAAGAGCTTTATAATTATGAAATATTCAAAAATTCTAAATAAAAACTTAAATTATAACAATTTTTACTTACCTAATAAGTAGATCTTTGATTTCCACTTCCTGTGCCTCTTTCTTTAGCGATGAAAAAAGAAAAAAAAAATTACGAATTGCGGGAGAAAGAAAGGAAAAGAAAGGAAGAAAGAGAGAGAGAGAGAGTATAGAAACTTGATGCCTGGGAATTAGGAGGGGGAGGGAGGAAAAGGAAAAAAATATTCCTTCCCTCCCCGTTCACGGGTGGAAAGAGAAAGGAAAAAAACAAAAAATAAAAAAAAAATTAATGTACAACATGTGAATTTAAAAAAAAAAACAAAAAAAATATTGTACGCATGTGATTAAAAAAAAAAAAAAACAAACAAAGAAGCTGCCGTGCCGTGCGACACGGCACGGGCGATACCCAAAGCGATACCCTTTGGGTATCGCCCGAGACCGGGCGATACCCAAAGGTATCGCCAACACTCACGGAGGGGTGATACCCCCCCTATACCATGCCCCCATTTGAGGGGCACGGTACGTGCCGTCCTGTGCCGAGCGGCACGAGCGGCACATCAATCCCAGGTTCAGGCACGCCAATCGGGTATGACCTCCCCTATGCCCGAAAGAAACGGAAACAACACAACTACAAGGAATACAGTGTGATAACCAAGAGTATTGGAGTGCGAATAACTAATACTTTCAACTGTAAACATAAAACACACTGAATAAAGCTGAAATGTAATATACTAGAATGAACATTAAGTACATGCTTAATTACAGGTTTTTCTTTCCTCTTTCCTCACCCAAAATACAATATTCACACTGTGCTCAAAATATAAATACCACTATACCCTCTAGGTCCTCTACTCTGCCGGGCCCTTGCCCCTGTCGTGTGCCTTACTGGTTGTGCCTGGATCTGGAAAAGTGAAAACCACGAGATGTGAGAACTACAAAAAGTGAAAACCAAGAGTATTGAGTGTTTTTTACCACGACGATATTTTTAACAACGATGTAGTTCTTCGGGACAGTTTTTGGTTCAACGGTTTTTTTGTGGGACGACACGGTCCGCTTGGCACAGTGATTTTCATTTTTCGTCGGTCTATTGTTACAGTGGTCGGGACCACTGTTTTGCCTATTTAAGGTAAAAGTGTTAAAAGGTGTTTTTGATTATTTTATTAGGCCAAGTGAAGTTCGGATTCGCCTAGGAGGAACATGGGAGCGGTCGTTTATTTTCATTCAGGTGGGTACTTTTGGTTATTACCGGTGTAGAGTCGTTCCCGAATATTCG
This sequence comes from Tillandsia fasciculata, assembly GCA_029168755.2. Taxonomy (NCBI): domain Eukaryota; kingdom Viridiplantae; phylum Streptophyta; class Magnoliopsida; order Poales; family Bromeliaceae; genus Tillandsia; species Tillandsia fasciculata. Next base: position 9,515,572 of record CM054948.1, read on the forward strand.
TTTTGATAAAGTAGATCTGTTTGGTAATTTGACTAACCCCGTAGCATGTGAATCCCTTTTATTATGTTAATCAAAGCGGCTGCGGTCGCAAGATCGTTATACTATTCTGACTAAAGCGGCTGAGGTCGCAACGCTATTCTTACACTCATATTGCTTACACGCACACCGGCAGTTTGGCCACTACACAGGGTGTATTTTTCAAGAAAGATAGTAAGTTGTATTACCCGTGTACCCCACAAGGAGAGGTTAGTGGGGACCCCTCAAGGAGAGGCGACTGTTACTTGGGCAGTGGAGGGGTTGGAGGCACCAAGAAAATGAGTACGGTATTCTGGGGTTGGGGCCCAGCTTGTTTCGGTATTTTAGGGTTGGTGCCCAGCTTGGTTTGTGACAGGGATTTAGCGGTACATGAGGGGGAAGTAAATGCTCCGGTGTATCGGTTTGTCTTTCCAGTTATTGCATTTACTGTTTATATCTACTTTATCAGTTACTGACTACCCACACTGTGATTGGTCCGAGCAGGGATGGGAACCGGGACGACGGTGAGGCAACGGTTAGAGGACCTTAGCTCTTGGGGGCTATTAAACTTTACAGTGTATGGTTATCTTTTATTGTGTATTGGTTAGTCTAGCTGTGATTACTTGTGCATGATTTCTTGTGGATGTTGAAATGAGGACTTCGAGTAGGATTTTCTTCTCTTATCTGTGAATGTTAAGATGTGTGATTGCGGCTCGTTTTCAAGTACAAACATGGTTTTAAATGTATTTTCAAACCAGGTGTCGTGTGGGCACTGATTTCAAAACCTGTGGATTTATCCTTTCAAGCATAATGGCCGCCAAAAAAGGATTTGCGAAAACGTTTTGTAAAACTGGATGTCGAGTGGACACTGAGTTCCAAACCTATGGGTTTATGCTAGTCTGAATGTGATAGATGTAACTGTTTGGTTAAATCTAGTCTCTCCTCGTTGTCAGTCATGGTTTGCATGGTTAAAGTAATTGTCGTGTTTGGAACGCCGTGCATATACAGAGGAGGCTCCGCCCGTTTGGGGAGCGAATTTGTATATGTGGCGCGTCTGGTGCGCACCAGAGGCGAGGTTCATTTAAGAAAAAAAAAAAAGGATACGATTTTCTCCGCTCTTTTAGAACCTCCGGGGCGTGACAGATTATATGGTATCAGAGCAAACGACTTTAACCAAGGTGATCATGACCAACATCCACAGAGTGTAATAACACAAGTAACTAACCAATTCGGTAACCAAGTTGTAGGTGTGTAAAGTACGAGCGTGAGCACGGGGAAAAAGGGATAGAGTCACAGTATTCGTAGGTCAAGGGGCTAGACCAATTAAGTCTAGAACTAACATGGTTTCTTTGTATGCACGGTTAATGGCCCGAAACCGCTCTTCAATCGATGGTGCAGAAGAGGATACGACGGTTCCGGCAACAGTGGAGAGTCGGCTACTCCAACAACGGATTACGCGACATGGCTTAGCGCTTTCCCTTTTTTGTTAGGAAAGACGAACCCCACACGGCTCGCCTTCACAAGGATGGTTTACATAGCGACACTATTCGGGTAATACCGACGGTGGGTTTACTCGCTTACCGAGAAGTGATCGACAGGACCACTGTGGTGGGGCGGGAATTGGCCATTTCACGCACCCGGCAGAAGAATCATGAGCCTGCCGGGGGCCGAAACGACCCCAGCCATAACCCGGGAATGACTTTCCCAACGGGAGCCGACCACCCCAGTATCCGAAGATACCGCAAGGAACCTGAAACATATCAGACAAGGGAATCGATACGTCATGGAGTATCGACAAGAATATGTAGGGTTGGCCTATTGTGTTTCCTTTGTTATAAGGGATGAAGCTCACAAAGCCCGCCTCTTCGTAGACGGATTGCGAAGCAATATTTTTAAAGTTGTGCAAGCGGTGGAACTTCACACCTTCTAGAAAGTGGTGGATAGGGCCACCATAGTGGAGCGCGGATTCGTGGTGACGCGCGCCCGACGAGAGGACTCGGAGTACAACAAGGACAAGAAACGACCCTAGCCCTTCTTCGGAGGGGGATTTTCTAGCAGGGACCGGCCATACATCACCTACAGAGGGGCACCCCGGGGGATTATTCGCTTTCGGAAGCACGACCGTTGCTTCTGATGTGACAAACTGGGACGGTTCCGCTTTAACTGCCCGAACCCGGGAATAATTCTTCGGAGTCGCGACACGGATGAAAGGTCCTATGCGACGACACGACAAAGGACGCACTACCTGAGGGAAGTAGTAGCAGGAAAGAGCCCTTACGAAGAGTAATGTTGGTCTTGACCCCAGGAGAACCCTTAGAAGCAAATACTTTGTACCTTCCTGCCCAATAAGGTAGCGAAGACTTAGTTGTCTTTGGTGTTGGCCCTTTATTTATGGGTCAAATAGGTCCAACTTCCTGCCTTGAGACAATAGGCCCAGGGGACTCGTAAGTTGAGTCGGGTGAGCCCAATAGGTTGAGTGGGCTGCGGTCCACAATAGACCTAACGGCAAGAGGACAAACAATAGACCCAACGACCAGGTGGGTTGAGTCCGGTCGAGATCTGTGGCGCTGTGTATGTACACTTTAAGTGAATCGGTTGCGTACCTCTAAGAGCTCGAGCTTTTGGGGTTAATGGTTGGCGCCAACGATCCGACATTTGTGACCTGGTGGTGTCACTGCTAAGAGAATTGGAGGGGATACTCGGAAGGGATGGGCTTACCGAGTAACAGGTGCTAGTCGATTGCGAGAAACCGAGCGTGCCGTCTTGGGGCACACCTGTTCTATTCGTACGGAAGAAGGACGTGAGTCTACGATTGTGCATCGACAATCGGGGAATAGATAAGGTCACAATATAGAACAAATACCCCTCACCTTGGATTGATGACCTATTCGACCAACTACCAGGAGCGACGGCATCTTCAAAGATTGATCTGCAGTCCGGCTATCGCCAGGTTAGAGTCCGGAGAAATGACATACCAAAAACAGTCCTTCGAACTCGGTATGGTCATTACGAGTTTATGGTTATACCGTTGGACTCATAGTCGCTCCAGCGGTGTTCATGAAAGTGATGAACAGGATCATGGAACCTTTCTTAGACCAGTTTGTAGTGGTCTTTATAAATGACATCCCGATCTGCGCTCGCACAGTCAAAGAGCACGAGGAACACTTGCGAGTGATCCTCCAGACCCTCCGGTACCAGAAATTGTATGCCCAACTCAAAAGGGGTGAGTTCTGGCTCCGCGAGGTAGACTTGTTGGGACACATAGTCTCAGTGTCGGGAATAGTGGAGGACCCGAGGAAGATAGAATCCGTGACCGACTGGGCTCGGCCAACGACGGGGACAGAAATCCGAAGCTTTCTAGGACTGGCGGGGTACTACAGACATTTCGAGGAAGACTTCTCAAAGATAGCCGCTCCCGTGAATCGACTAACCCGGAAAGGGGAGAAATTCGTCTGGTCAACCCAATACCAGAAGAGCTTCGAGGAACTTAAAGACAGACTCACACGGGCACCGGTACTCACATTGTCGCAGCCCGGTGAGGACTACGAGATCTTTTGTGATGCATCTCGAAGCGATCTTGGAAGCATATTGATGCAACAAGGGAAGGTCGTAGCTTACGCATCAAGACAGCCCAAGGATTACGAGCAGAACTACCCTACACACGACTTGGAGCTCGCGGCAGTCGTGGTTGCCTGAAAGCTCTGGAGACATTACCTCTAAGGGGCGCACTGTAACGTGTTTTCCGATCAGCAGAGCATCAAAAACCTGTTTACGCAGAACGAACTGAACTTACGGCAAAGGCAATGGCTGGAACTACGAAAGGACTACGATTTGTCCACCCACTACCACCCCAGGAAGGCAAATGTGGTGGCCGACGCCTTGAGCCGGAAGGGACAGACGGGGGGAAACGGCATTGAGCACCCTTACCCAACAAGATCGTCTAATTGCAGAATTCTCGCAATTGAGACTGGAGGTAGTGCCAGCAGGTGCAGTTGGGAAACATCTGTCCTTAGTGATAAAGCCTACACTGATAGAGAGGGTCGTGGAAGGCCAAGCAACGGACACGCAACAACAGCAGGTACGGAACTGTTTATCCTCGGAACCAAGTGGGGATTTTGTGATCAGCGCTGATGACGTGATGAGGTTCCGGGGACGAGTCTGCGTTGAGGAAAGAAATTCTGGCGGAAGCGCATAATGCCCCTACACTGCGCATCCCGGAGGTACAAAAATGTACAGAGACCTGAGGCAGACCTTCGGGTGGCCCAAGTTAAAGAGTAATGTGACGCAATTCGTGGCACGATGTATGGTGTGCCAGCGGGTGAAAGCGGAGCATCAGCGACCGGCGGGAAAACTACAACCATTGCCCATACCGGAGTGGAAATGGGAATGGATTACTATGGACTTCGTAACCGGTTTTTCGCGATCGCAACAAGGATATGACGCGATATGGGTCATGGTGGACTGTCTGACGAAATCGGCCCACTCCCTACTGATTCACACGACATGGAGCAAAGGTCGGCTGGTGCAGACCTATATCGACGAGGCGGTGAGACTGCATGGAATACCGTCATCGATAACCCCTAAAAGGGACACGCGCTTCGTGTCGAACTTTCGGCGGAGACTGCAGCAGGCACTGGGGATCAAGCTACAGTTTAGTACGGCATTCCACCCGCAGACGGACGGGCAATCAGAACGAGTAGTCCAGATCCTCGAAGAAATGCTTCGAGCTTGTGTGCTAGATCCGGGTGAGGGATAGTTGCGTTACCTACCCCTCGTGGAATTCGCCTACAATAATAGCCACTAAGCTAGTATTCAGATGGCCCCATACGAAGCCTAGTACGGACGCCGGTGTCGATTGCCTATTTGCTGGGACGACTTGGGAGAACGGAAGCCTTTGGGGGCCAGACCTCGTAGAGGAAACAGAGACAAAGGTGCGCCTTATCAGGCAGCGACTATTGACCGCCCAGAGCCGGCAAAAAAGTTACGCGGACCAAAGGCGACGGGAACTGGAAAGTGAGGTAGGGGACCATGTGTTGCTACGTGTGTCACCGTCTAAGGGGACAAGACGGTTCGGCATGCGAGGGAAGCTGAGCCCACGGTATGTGGGATCGTTCAAGATCTTGGAGCGCGTGGGCCCGGTGGCATACCGGTTGGCCTTACCGCCAAATCTTGAACAGGTGCATAATGTGTTTCATGTCTCGATGCTCCGGAAGTACCTCCCCGACCCGTCGCACGTCCTCAACGCTCCGGCCGTCGAACTGCTGAAGGATTTGAGCTTCGAGGAAACGCCGATACGGATCTTGGCAAGAGAAGAAAAGGAACTTCGTAACCGGACGATCCCCTACGTAAAGGTGCAATGGAATAACCACGAGAAGCGCGAGGCGACGTGGGAACTTGAGACGAAAATGATGGAGTGTTATCCTGAGTTATTTAGCGAGGGTTGAGGTTAAGTTTCGGGGACGAAACTTCTTTTAAGGGGTGAGTGGTGTAATATCACAGATTTTTGGTAACGTTTTACCCTCCTGCTAATAAAGTTTAAGTTAAGGGAAAGTAAAATAACGGGTTTACTTAAGTTGATAATCGTGAGGTGCGGGTATTTTTCTGCGATAGAGCTCGGAAAACGGAGAACGGCGGTGCGATCGGATCCGAATTCCGACTTACGGAACCCCCAAAAAGGGGTGAAAAGGATCGCAATAGCCAGGGGGTGCATCGAAATCCGTGTAAGTGATTTTGCACGCTTTCCGAGGAAATAAGAAATTTCTTTAAAGAATTATCCCGAAGGATTATCTGTGAGGAATTAATTAATTAATGAATTAATTCATTAGGGTTCAAAAATATCCGATGTGGATTTTGACGGTACGTACGTACGAAAAGGGAAAATAAAAGAAATAAATTAATAACAAGATTTATTTATTCCCCGTATATCGAAAGGAAACCCTAGTCGTAAAAGATCGCCTCCTCAAACCCTTCCCTTTTGTGCGTGCCGAAAACCAAACGAAACCCTAGTTTGAAAAGAGAGAAAGGAGAAGAGAGAAAACAAAAGGAAACCCTAACCGGAGGAAAAAGAAATAGAGAAAAGAAAGCGAAGGAACCCGATTGCCCCGATCGACGTGCTGGAGACCGGAGAATGAGACATCACCGCCATCGGGGGGCGGATCTGGATTCTCACCACCGCAAAGAACGGAGATCGAGATCGCGTTGCCTCCTCCATCGGAAAAAGGTTAGGAATCGTTACTTCTCTCCTTGGTTTAATCGTGGGTTTTTCGTGTTCTTTCGAGATCGGTTTAATCGGTAAATTGATCACGGTTTTTTGATTGATTTTGATCGGTGATTTGTTCGTGTTTTGACCGAGTTTAACCAATGGGTTTTAATCAGTCTTGATCGGAGGTTTGATCGGGTTACCGATCGACGTTTTGTTCGGCCTCCGATCATTGTTTTTCGTCGGAGCGATCCAGGAATTTTGTTTGGGTTATTTTGCGTGTTTCGTCGGAGCATGGGGGTGTTAACGGGAGGCCGCCGCCGCCGTTGTTAAACGGGAGGCCGCCGCCGTCGTTACCATGTTCGCGGGGTCGTCGCCGGAGACGCGCGGGGGCGAAAACGGAGAAAACAATGCGAAACGGGGTGTTACTGTTCACCCCGTACGGACCAGAAGCTGCGCGGTCCACACGCCTGGCGTGCACCCGGCGCACGCCTCCGCGGCCTGGAGGCGCGGACCCGGTGCACGGCCGCATGCGCCAGATCGGCCCGCAGCTGCGCGGTCCACACGCCGGGCGTGCACCCAGCGCACGCCCCCGCGGCCTGGGGGCGCAGACCCGGCGCACGGGCGCGTGCGCCAGCCCAACCCGCAAGCGCGGTGCACGCCTGGGCGTGCACCCGGTGCTGCCGACGCGGCCGGGAACGGGTGAACCCGGCGCGCGCTTCTCGCCGTGCGCGGCCCGGACCGAGACGGTGCGGTCTACCGCACAGTGCGCACCCGGTCTGTGATGGCCGCCACCCTTGGCCGCAGACCCGGTCCAAGCTCGGTTCCGTGCACAAGCCTCCAACGGAAGAGCCCGGTAGCTCTGTTTTCGGCCCGTTTCATCCCCCTTTTGAGTGTTTTTGACCACGACGATATTTTTAACAACGATGTAGTTCTTCGGGATAGTTTTTGGTTCAATGGTTTTTTTGTGTGACGACACGGTCCGCTTGGCACAGTGATTTTGGTTTTTTGTCGGTCTCGTCGGTCTATTGTTACAGTGGTCGGGACCACTGTTTTGCCTATTTAAGGTAAAAGTGTTAAAAGGTGTTTTTGATTATTTTATTAGGCCGCGTGAAGTTCGGATTCGCCTAGGAGGAACATGGGAGCGGTCGTTTATCTTCATTCAGGTGGGTACTTTTGGTTATTACCGGTGTAGAGTCGTTCCCGAGTATTCGTTTTGATAAAGTAGATCTGTTTGGTAATTGACTAACCCCATAGCATGTGAATCCCTTTTATTATGTTAATCAAAGCGGCTGCGGTCGCAAGATCGTTATACTATTCTGACTAAAGCGGCTGAGGTCGCAACGCTATTCTTACACTCATATTGCTTACACGCACACCGGCAGTTTGGCCACTGCACAGGGTGTATTTTTCCGGAAAGATGGTAAGTTGTATTACCCGTGTACCCCACAAGGGAGGTTAGTGGGGACCCCTCAAGGAGAGGCAACTGCTACTTGGGCAGTGGAGGGGTTGGAGGCACCAAGAAAATGAGTACGGTATTCTGGGGTTGGGGCCCAGCTTGTTTCGGTATTCTGGGGTTGGTGCCCAACTTGGTTTGTGACAGGGATTTAGCGGTACATGAGGGGGAAGTAAATACTCCGGTGTATCGGTTTGTCTTTCTAGTTATTGCATTTACTGTTTATATCTATTTTATCAGTCTGTGACAGGTCCGAGCAGGGGTGGGAACCGGGACGACGGTGAGGCAACGGTTAGAGGACCTTAGCTCTTGGGGGCTATTAAACTTTACAGTGTATGGTTATCTTTTATTGTGTATTGGTTAGTCTAGCTGTGATTACTTGTGCATGATTTCTTGTGGATGTTGGAATGAGGACTTCGAGTAGGATTTTCTTCTCTTATTTGTGAATGTTAAGATGTGTGATTGCGGCTCGTTTCCAAGTACAAACATAGTTTCAAATGTATTTTCAAACCAGGTGTCGTGTGGGCACTGATTTCAAAACCCGTGGATTTATCCTTTCAAGCATAATGGCCGCCAAAAAAGGATTTGTGAAAACGTTTTGTAAAACTGGGTGTCGAGTGGACACCGACTTTCAAACCTATGGGTTTATGCTAGTCTGAATGTGATAGATGTAACTGTTTGGTTAAATCTAGTCTTTCCTCGTTGTCAGTCATGGTTTGCATGGTTAAAGTAATTGTCGTGCTTGGAACGCCGTGCATATACAGAGGAGTCTCCGCCCGTTTGGGAAGCGAATTTGTATATGTGGCGGGTCTGGTGCGCACCGGAGGCGAGGTTCATTTAAGAAAAAAAAAGTGGATACGTTTTTTTTCGCTCTTTTAGAACCTCCGAGGTGTGACAGACGGAGACAGAGAGAGAGCTCTATCAATGAGAGAGAGAGACAGAGAGAGCTCTCTCTGTGAGAAAGATAGAGTGTGTGTGTGTGTGAGAGAGAGAGAGAGAGAGAGAGAGAGAGAGAGAAAGAGTGAGAGAGAGAGAGAGAAAGAGAATGTGGATAGGGTCAGGGGTGTCAAAGACTGGCGGCGGCGGCGAGGGGGACACACAGAGGAGAGAGAGAGAGAGAGAGAGAGATAGAGAGAGAGAGAGAGAGAGGAATACAATGCAGGACGGTGGCGGGGGCGGCGACGACAGCGGCGGCAGACGGGGCACACAGAGATGAGAGAGAGAGAGACAGAGAGATATAGACAGTGAGAGTGAGAGAGAGAGACAGAGATAAAGAGAGAGAGAGAGAGAGAGCAAGGAATTAAGTGTCGTGGCACGGGGGCCTGCCGTTCTTCGCCTGGCACGGTACGGTACGGGCACGCTTCCGTGCCGACACGTGGCACGCTTGCGTGTCGATAGATACGCATGACCTCCCAGTGGCACGCTCTGGCACGGCTTTTTTTTTTTTTTTTTTATTCCCAATAAGCTCTTATAATATTATTTTGAAATGTTTAGTCAAAAATTATGAATATTGGCTATATATAGCTAATTATACTCACCAATTAACAAACTAATAACTTTTTTTATATATAAAGTACAACTATACCTCATAGAAAATAGAAATAATAATATAATAATAAAATTCACAGGTATAATAAGTATTTAACCATGTGTTTACTGTAAAACCATATGCTAAAAAAAAAAAAAAAAAGTTCGGCACGCTCGGCACGGTTCAGGCGATACCCATTGGGTATCGCTCGAGACAGAGCGATACCCAATGGGTATCGCGGAGATGGGGGGGTAGATACCCCCCTGTACCGTGCCCCTATTGTAGGGGCACGGTACGTGCCGCCCCGAGGCGGCAGTTAATTTCCAGAGAGACAGAGAGAGCTCTCTCTGTGAGAGAGAGACATTGAGTGTGTGAGAGAGAGAAAGAGAATGTGAATAGGGTTTGTAGGTCGAAGGCTGGCGGCGGCAGCAAGGGGGACACACACAGAATGAGAGAAAGAGAGAGAAATGGAGAGGGAGAGAGAGAGAAAGAGAAAGAGAGAAATAGTGAGAGTGAGAGAAAGAGAGAGAGAGAGGAATACAATGCAGGGCGGCGGCGAGGGCGGCGACGACGGCGGCGGCAGACGGGGCACACAGAGATGAGAGAGAGAGAGAGAGAGAGAGAGAGAGAGAGAGAGAGAGAGAAAGAAAGAAAGAGAAAGAGTATGAGGAACACGGTGAACCATTAGCCGCGTCCAAACACGGTCATCTGTTTATCGTGTCCAAACACAGTAAATTGTTTACCGTGTTTAGACACGGTAAATTATTTACCGTATTTAAACGCAGTGAACCATTCAACGTGTTCAAACACGGTGAATGGTTCAACATGTTCAACTTTAACCATCTCACTTGCCCTGTCGCTCGCGTGGCTCATGCGTGGCAGATATAGGGCCATTTTTGTAATTACAAATTTTAGGGGGTATTTGTAAAAAAAAAATTTGTTAGGGGACTAAATGCAAAAAAAGTCCTTTATTTCCTCAAAACCAAGGAATCAAGTGCCGGTCGTGCTGCTCGGCACGGCCCGGCACCTTCCGTGCCCCTCAAATGGGGGCACGGTACAGAGGGGGTATCGCACCCCCCCCCCCCCCCCCCCGCGTCTCGAGCGATACCCTTGAGTATCGCTCGAGACATGGCGATACCCATGGGGTATCGCCGTGCCGTGCCGAGCGGCACGGTATTTTTTTTTTTTTTTTTTTTTTTTTTTTTTTTTTTTTTTTTTTTTTTTTTGTTATTTTTTAGAATAATTTTTTTTTTTACATATTGTACGGTACATATTTTTTATTTTTTTTGTTTTAATCTTTAAGAGATTTAGGTTATTTTGTTCACTAACTAATTTAGGTTGTTAGTAAATGTGAGTATCTTTAAGAGATTTAGATTATTATTATTTACTAACTAATATAAAAAGTAAAGAGATAAGATAAAATGAGAATGTGGTTATAAATTAGATTTTTAAAAGATTTAAATTGTTATTATTTACTAACTAATAGCAATCTAAATCTTTTAAAGATTTAGGTTTTATGATTAAAAATATTTTTTATCTCTGTTCCTTCTTATATTAGTTAATGAATAATAACAATCTAAATATTTTAAAAATCTAATCGGTACCCACATTCTCATTTTATCTTATCTTTCTACAATAACAACCTAAATCTCTTAAAAATCTGACGTGTACCTACATTCCCATTTTATTTACACATCTCTCTGTAATTTTGTTTGAAATTAAGTCCACCGTCTTTAGAAGGCGGTGAGCCTTCTGTATGTGGCGCTGATATGGCAAGCTAATATGGCAAAAATAGGATTAGTTTTACAAATAAAATTTTGATAAGATTATTTCGCAAATTATAAAATTTTAGAGGGTTATTTTGGAAAAAAACTCCATTGTACTTTATATATAAAAAAAAATATCAATATGTTAATTGGTACGTATAGTAAGCTATATATAGCCAATATTCATAATTTTTTGACTAAAGATTTCAAAACAATATTATAAGAGCTTATTGGGAACAAAAAAAATTAGAAAAAAAAACGTACCAAAGCGTGCTACTGGGAGGTCATGCGTATTCATCGGCACGCAAGCGTGCCACATGTCGGCACGCAAGCGTGCCGATACCGTACCGTGCCAGGCGGCGAGCGGCACGCCCCAGTGCCACGACACTTCGAACCTTGCTCAAAACTACCAGAAATCGCAGTAAAATCTAATTTAAATATTTAGGTTGCCTTTTTGCTTGGTGCAAGATGTCATTTAATTCAGGCAAAAGCTTGCATAGAGAATTTAGAACAACTTTGATTATCGTAAATAGTAGTGGCGATCAGAATGATAGAACTATAATTTAGTTCTCAGTTGAACTTGTATTATCTTGCTAAAGGGCATTTCAAGGATATCATGAAATACACTATCAAGTTCATCTTCCTGATATACCATTAAAAATTTAAATACTCGAAAGAGAAACCAAAACATTACAAAATAAAGAATGCAATGTTTGTATTGTAGGTTTTCAAGAAGGATTCACTAAAATTGTCCTTTCGCAGTTTTATGAGACACATTATGTTGGATTTGCATGTGTAGTGCTCCTTCTATCTGTTCTGGCTTATTATATTGCTTTTTTGCACTTTTCTTATGACAAATTTTAGTTACTAATAATCTATCCTTTCTTTTCTTCTCTTATGTGTCCCCTATAAAACATTCTTCACTCTCCCTTAGGGGTGTTTGGTTGCACGTAAAATTGTGAAAAATAATTTTTGGTGAAAAATAATTTTCAGTGTAAAAAATGTTTTACATTTTGTAGTGTGTGGTTTATAGGAAAAAAAAGTAGTATTCCATCAACATTTGTTTGGTTGAAAGGAAAAAAAATTATATTTGTTTGGAACGGTGGAAAAAGTTTTCCAGAGCTTTAGTTTTCGTTTTCAGCCAATTTTCGGCGGAAAATGAAAACACACTATTTTCCTCAAATTCGTAAAAGTAGTTTTCCGAAAAAAAAAAGTTTTACGGCTAAACAAACACACAGAAAAAGTAATTTTCACTGCAATTTTCGGCCAACCAAACACACCCTTAACTGTTTCTTACACAAGACACTACTACTCAAATGACTCCTTTAAGTTGGATACTTATATATCTTAGGATTGGAGCTTACCTTAAAAGTTGAAGCCGAAAAATGTTGTAGTCCTTAAACTGCTAAACTGGATCTTACACTGGAATGAACTTTTGTTAGTAACACACAGGGGTGGCAAAATGAAGAATACGCTAAACCACAGGGGGACAAAGTGCAACTTTTTAAACCACAGGGTGGCAAAGTGAGAATGAGCTAAACCACAGGGGAGCAATCTGAAGTTTACCCTAATTTTAAAGATTGTAGAATTTCCTACAGATCTGAATCTTCCTAGTACCTTGTTACTTTCCTGTCCACTTATTTCTGCACTGTGATCTTACAATCAAGGATTTAAGTATCCATCGGCACGGGCCATATCCACCATGCCGTATCGTGCCAACAAGATACCGGCACGATACAGCCTCCGTGCCGATGGCACAACTCAAAACCCTATTTTCTTTAAATTACTAAGTAATTTTCTCAATAACGTTCAAAATATTTGATAAAGATACATAATAATTTGCTAAAGAAGATAAATATTTCATGCCATTATGTGTCGGCACACATGTATTTTTTGTGACCGGCACTCATCGGCATGGCCCGGCATGCACCATGCCGGCAAGTTTTCTGTACGATCCCGTGCCACGGCACTTAAATTCTTACTTGCAATTAACGAAGGCAAACTAATCTTATTGAACTCGTTGTAAATAGGGTTTTCCAAAAGAGTGTTCTTTGGGGTTAGTAGAGCCTTAAATGCCTTCAAAAATTAATTAATGGAAAATCTTATCTCAAATCATTCCACCTGAATTATATGAAATAAACCTAATTCCAGTATGGAACAAGACTTTAACATTGGTACTAAGTTTGGCTTACAGAAATTGCATCTGTACTATTTGATTTATTCTTACTAAAGAGTGTTTAGAATTTGTTACTAAGAATACATTTTAAGGAAATAGTGTTGAATCTCTCCAGGATTCAAAGAGAACTGTGTCAAACACTGCTCATTTATAAAGAAAAAACAGTAGTAGATGGGAAAGGCAACTTCATGACAGATCAAGGATATGTTTCTGTCAGCAAGATTTCATGAATATTATCTTACCTAACAGAACTAAATGTAGAACAAGAAAAATAGCAACAAAATTAGTGTAAGGCCACAAGTAAAAAGCTCTACTGCAAATGAAGATGCTAATAATTATTAATCTCACATGGAGAAATTGGTATGAAATTCGAAACGACAAAAATGGAATAACCATAGTAATAAAGCAATTGCTGGAGTCACACAAACCACTGTAACCGTCGCATACTTGGGTTTTTTTTCTTTTTTCTTCCCTCGCCAAAGCAATGCCCATTTTTAGGTTTTTCTTCAAACTGCCTCATTGGAGTTCTATTTTGGGTAAATATTCAGGAATCCATATCCATCGGCATCCCTATAGCAGAATCAAATGCACGTGATAGTATTAGTTTGGAGTGATGTGATACTATTAGATTGTATTTACTATGTAAATAAGGTAGACCGCATAATATAATAATTCCATAAGATGGCAATTAGATCCGGTGTTTAAGAGAACTCTTTTTCTTTCTTTTGGGGCATCCTATGTCTTTAACATCTGACTATCATTTTTATGCTCATACTTTTTGAAATTATTAAAGATACCTCATCTTCTTGTAGAGTGAAAATCATCAATCTCAATACTGCTACATCCTACTTTTTTAATGCTGCAATATTATCTAACTTTATTTGGAATACTACTTTGTGAAGCAGGGATTGCCCCTTAGAACTGCAGGAAGCTATTGCCAGTATAATCTTTGCGTCTCCAAGATGTTCAGATTTGCCAGAGTTGATGCAGCTCCGCAATTTATTCGGTGCCAAGTATGGCAAGGAGTTTGTTTCATCTGCTTCAGAGCTGCAGCCTGACAGCAGTGTCAATCGACTGGTAAGAAGAATATAAGAACCTTACTAACTATTAGTTATTAATGTGCAAATTTCCGTAAAATTACTTACTTTTTAGTAATTCCTGCAGATAATTGAGAAACTTACAGTCAAAGCCCCACCTCCTGATCTGAAGCTGAAGGTTCTTAAAGCAATTGCTCATGAGTATAATCTCAATTGGGACGACTCAAACACTGAAGCAGAATTCAATAGAAAATATGAAGACCTGCTGGTACTAATTTCATTTTTATTTTGCTTCGATAAATATCATTCACAAAATATCTGTTATCTTGGTGCCTTACCTGCCGTTGGCGGCCAGGAAGGACAACCATAACTTATCTATAATGTACTTGTTCATTTTGTTTATCTTAGTTAAGTTACCATCATCCTTTTGTTTCATTTTCTTATCCGAGAAACATAAATGGGGGACAAGCATATTTGATTCTTTTTACTCGCAGGATGGATCGCAGTCCTTGTCTAGGAGAGAATACCTCGTTGAGAGCTCTTCGCTTATCTCACTTCCTAAAGATGGGAGTTCTGTTTTGCCCCCAGTGGAGGGTAATACTGATCAACGTTTGCAGCCATTGGTTACGCCGATGAAGATCCATTCTGTGGAGACAGGACATATTTCTCCCACACGAACTGATGGTATTATTGTTAATAATAGTCAGGCAGGACCACCTGCTGATGAGAAATCTCATATGTACCGAAATGCATCTGATGTTCTGGAGAAAGCTCGAGCTGCCATTGCTGTAGCAGAGCATGCATGTGCTGCCGCCCGTGCAGCTGCTGGTCTTGTAAGAGAAAAATCACCCCGTACTGCTACTAGTGGTGCCCACATCAGCATCTAATGGTATACTTATTTGCTTGTTTGAGATTGTTGTGAATAAAAAATGTCTGCAAAAGAATGGAGCGTCTGTGCTGCATACTCTGTATGTATTCTTGGTAAGAGTAATATGCAATGTGGGGGGGGGGGGGGAGAAAGAATAGATATATACATCGTACGTGCGCGCGCGCGCGAGAGTGTGTGTGTGTGTGTGTGTGTGTGTGTGGCAAGTAACTTTATGGGAGGATCAACTCTGCTGTTCTACCAGCTGGTAGTTGTGCATAGGCTTTTCCTAGTGCCAATCTGGAATTAAACCATCCCTCTTATGGGAGGATCAACTCTGCTGGTTAGTTGTGCATAGGCTTTTCCTTTTCTAGTGCCAATCTGGAATTAAACCATCCCTCTTGGCAAAATGCTGTGTCTTACCCTTTGCACCGCTGCAAGCTCTAATGAGGCAGCGGTAGAAATCTCTTTTTCTTGGAGAAGATAACTGGCAATGTAGAATACCCAACTTTTTTTTTTTTTTTTTTTAATTGGTGGAATTAATCAATGAAAACAAAAGGAGGTTCTGGCCTCTTATTTATAAGCATCTAATAAGAATAGTTTGATTATAATAATTCTCCCGTGAGGTGCTCCTTGAACTTGAAGTCTGAGGTTTTCATCTTCATCCTCCCCGTTGCTTCTTCTCGCAGCTGCTTGTTCCATCTTAATCAAATCTGTCTTCATTCTAATCCCAAATCGGTGGCATCGCTTGACTAAAATGTCTCTGATGTTGGCGAATCCTCCTTATGTTTGATTTGATGAAAAGCTTAGTACCGGCATCTGGTTCTTCATTGTATTGTCATCCTCCGAGTCATAGTGAAAGCCTGTTTGGGCATATGCACAGACCCACTAGTGCCCTTGCTCGAGCCCGAAACCTGCTGCTTTGACCCATCTCCTTGGTTGCTCTCTAGGTTGGCCTAAAGGCCTTCTCCAGCCAACCACCGCTACCACACGCCAGCGCCGGACCCCGAGGCATGCATGGCACTTTCATGGACACCCTCTTGATGCTGCTTGCCTTAGTTACTGCTTAGAGCTTGGGTTTTTGTGAGTTCTACAAACCTAGCTCTATGTGAAGGGTATATGGCGGAGGTTGACTCTGTCACTATTCCGGTAGTGCTCCGGCAACCCAATGGTGAGCCCTCGGACCCCCTCGACCTCCTGAGCATGGTGCTCACCTTACTTTTGCATTTGGTCGAGTGGTTAGGTCACAACAACAACTTAGGCCTCAATGCATAAATACAAGTTGACCCTTAGTTGTTCTCGGGTCTTGTGTTGCTCCCAAACAGCGAGCACAGTGTTCTGTATGTCGAGGTCCACCTACTAGTGCCCTCGGTTCAATTCATAAGTCCTCAGTTGGGAAGTATTTGCTTAAATGTTGATAAAAACATGTATTTATGCAGTTTAAGTAAACCCTAGGGGTCTAATTGCAATTGTGACTGAATGGGCTGCTGTGGGCAACGTGCACATAATCTCTGAACTTTTCGTTCGAGATTCGTTGGCTTCCTTTAAGCGGAATTTGGATAACGACTTGTAAATCGGCGAAATCAACGATTTATTGACTGTTTGGCGCAAATCAAGCAAATCGAGGAATTCTATTGACCAGTTGTGAGTCCTAGATGTCCCTGGTTGTTCCCGACGCTGTCTTGGCTGGTTCAGTGATCTTCGTTTAGCGTTGGTGACTTCCGGAGCCGAAATTGGCTTTTTCGGAAGTGATAGCGGTATTTTACGCCCGAACGTCTTAAGTTAAGCATTCCAGGGCAGCACGTCAAGTTTTGTTGACTTCGAAAACTCGTAGGCTCAGATCAGACCATAGTTGGTCGATCGGCGGATTGCCGAAAATTTCGGCGAATCCCGAGACTTTGAAGTTTCCCGTTTAGCTTGTCTGTATACAGTGAGTCAGTGGGTTGGGTGTGTGAGAGTATTTTACTGACCCATGATTATGATTCAGGCCCCAGCATTCAGCAGCCAGCACACGAGCCTTCCAGCGGTTTCCGCGACCGCCTACACTGAGATGGGTGCTTCGGTCCGGGCTTCATTATATCGTCACCTATGGGGTACCGTATTCGGTTGAACCCCTGTGATTGTTACTAGCCCTGGTCCCATTCCTTGAGCTCTCTTGCTTTTCTTTCAGTATAGTAGTTTACTACCTCTCTATTTCGCATACTTAGCTTATACCTGGACTGTTGCCATGTTTGATTGGTCATTAGCTAGTGATGATTATATTCCAGTTACTTCAGCATACTCCTTTTTAGTGATTTCAGTATTTTTCTATTCTCGTATTGCATGATTGATTATACAGTATCAGCAACCCAGTTGAGATTCCGGCTTATTACCGATTAATCGGTTTGTAGACCGTGAGTTTGAGCATCAGCATTTTGATCGCCACAGTACCAGCTGTACTTCATGTACGCCCGTGGGACTGATCCCCCAAATTAGCGTTCTTTACCGGTAGAGTGGTCGACAACGACCCGTGAGCCCCAGATAGCACCGAGTGGTGTAGGTGTCACGCCCCGGTGTCGAAACTGCGACCCGGACTAGCTAACAGATCCGCCACCTATACGGGAAGCTCTGCATAGACGAAGCGTCTAACCTACAAAAGATAATACTACAACTACATATATATCAGAGCTGTAAAATAAACTACTGAAATATAAAAGTACAACTCTAAAAAGTACAGATCTGAACCTCACAATACATAAGTCTCTCGAAAATAAAACTCTCAACAGCAACTATCTACAATAATCCAGCAAACTATACTACAAAGCTCCAAAAAAGGGGTACATCTATACTCCAAAGACAGGTAAGGGAACTAGCTCGCGACTCCCTTACCTCGATCAGCTGGTGCAGCAATAGGAGTAGGAACAGGGGCAGATACCTCTGGAAAATCTGTCACCAACAGAGTGTGTGAGAACTACACCGTCACGTAGTTCTCAGTGGGTTCCGTCTCCAAGACCAACTGTCTGCCTACTAAGTCTACTAGAGACATAAGATAACAGGAAAATTGTAATAATGTAAAGATAAGCTGGAAATAAATCTACAGCTATCATGCCTCTATCTACAATGTTCAATGGGTGATATAGATGAAAATGATGCATCAACTCTAACCCAATATACTCAATCAACCCAATCACAATGACTGCCACATAGGGTCCAGTCAAACCTGCGCCCACCTACTGCCATTACATCCATGGAGGACTGGACTTACGTAGGGCATCCCACACGGACTGCGTCGACAAGTCGCGATAGTAAAGTAACAGGTCCAACTCCGGAGTGGCACTCGAGGGGCGCGACCCCACCGAGGAAAGTATCCGCGCATCTCTGTCGAGCTCAATATGGCTTATGCAGGCTATAGTCCGAATTCACGATCAATTATATCAGAAACAATAACTCAACATTAACAACATCTACCGGAGACATTCCATAACTCGGGACCACCGTCAACCCAAACGGCTCCCAGAACAAACCACACGACTCACAGACAAGAAGAATCCAACTGACCCAACAAGGGTCCGAGAATCCCGAAAGGTCGGTGCCTAAAACCCCAATCAAACAAGAATAGGTTCCAAGCTCAACCTTTTGAAGTTCTTGATCCCCGGGGAAAATCAGCTTTCTCAAGTAAAACATCCGGAGGGAACCAATGAGGGCCCAAAAGTTTCGGTAGACTAGCACCTACAACCCTATCAAACAAGAACAGATTCTAGGCACACCCCCCGTAGCTTTTGTCCTAAAATAAGAAAATGACCCCTAGAACCCAGATCACTCAACCCTCTCGGGTGAGGAAGTTTGTAAGAAGAAATGACAGTTATTTTCGAAAACCATTTTGATTTGTGAAACCCAATTTAATGAATTTTAGTTCTTTAAGAAAAATAGTTAAAATAAGTTTTATTTTTTCAAACCCCGAAAGGCTTAATGCCTTCACCCTATCAAACAAGAACAGGCTTCGGCGACCCTTCGAAATTTGGAAGGAAAACCTTCGTTTACTGAAATTATGTGTCCAAAAAATAGTCCGGGTTCAGGGTCCTACTATCAATAACTCAACACTACCACAAACACAGTGCTAATGACACTGGCCGGAGAATATACGACAATCCGGGACTACCGTTTACCCAACGGCTCCCAGCATTAGCACAACACTAACCACAGCTACCAGACTCCACTCGGCCCCCAGGCACGAGTGCAACATGCATCCCACACTAGCCCGACTGCTCGGCCCACTATCCGGGCAAGAAAACACTCTAAGTCCACGAAAAAGAAATGCACGAGGTGAAAACTAGAATATGAAAGAATCTAGCCCAAGTGAGAGTTTTCTAGCAGTCTGGTTGAACACATACAATCATATGACAGAGTGTGAAGATCCGGATCTCTGGAATGGTTTTGCAGAGCGAGCAGTGGCTTCTGGAGGCCTTAGATGAGTAATCGAGTTGTCTGTGTTCAAATCGGATCCCAGATTTGGAACCGGTGCGAAAATCGGATCAAGTTTGCTTTTCCGGGGGCTTTCGGCAAAATTTCGGATGAGAATTTGGAGAAACGGACAGCGGATTTGGACTCAGCACGCGAAAACGATGAAAATGGACTATTTACTTGCATTTTTCGGACTTCGGAGCGAAAAATTACTGTTCACCGGCCGGAATTACTATTCCGGCGGCCGGCGGCGACCGGCAGGCGGCGAAGCAAGGCGGAGCGCGGCGGCGCCGGGGCGGAACGCGGCCGCGGGCAGCGCGGGCAGGCGCGGGCAGGCGCGGCGCGCGGTGCCGAGTCCACGAGCAGGCGCGTGCACCGGGAGCACTGAGTTTTGGTGAAGCCACGTGGCATCACCCTATTGGTTGGACGGCGTCAAAAACAGCGGCGGCGGCTGTGACACGTGGCGTCGCATGATTGGCCGACAAGATCCGGAAGACCCGGCGCGTGCGCCGCGTGAACCACGTGGGGACACGTGGCGCTTTGCCATTGGCAGGCGCACGCCGCTCACGTGCGCTAGGAGTGCGAAACGTGGGCGGCGGGACAGCTGGCGCGATCTGGCGGATTCGGGCGGGACACGTGGCAGCATCTCAGCAATTCGGGCGGCTACAGTAACTTTCGGGCGCTCGGTTCTTGCGCCCGAAATCCGACAGCCCAATAGTGATTTTTTTGGCTATAAATAGGCCATTGAGAGCTTCATTTCGGGACTTCCTGAGATCCTTTTTGAGTGTCGTTTTCGACAGCGAGTTTCTACTTCGAGTCTTCTACACCTTTTGCGGTTTTAGAAAATTTTTGGAGATCGTCTGCTATTTTTCCCTGCGTGAATCCGAGAGTCGCGCTGTTTCTTTTCGGCATCGGTTTCTTCCATCGACTTTTCGTCGGAAAGCTACCCTGAGCTCATCTTTTGATCTTTTTCGTCGATTTTTGCGCCAGCGTTTTCACGACAGGTAGCTCTTCGACTTTTGTATTCATCACTTTGCTCTGTTTCGAGTTTTTATGGTAGTACATGCAGCATCTTTAGACCCCCTTTTTGCTGTTGCATGTTCTGGACAGCGGAGGAGTAATCTTGCAATTTCTCAGCCTACGAGAGTCGGAATTTGGTGTTTAAAGACTCAATTCCTATCTACACTTCACGAGGATCGCCGTCGTATTTTTCTTGGAATTTTTGGAGGCCATCTCGCAGGAGGTAATCCCCTGTTTTGTGAACAGATGTGCGATAAAATTACTGTTTTGAGTGATTTGAGCTTACCACGATGTTCGGCTTATATCTCAGCGACCGGGTGGAATTTTTGGTCGATTTTTGGTACGTTGGAATCGTGAGGACCTGAGTATCGCACCCGTTGAATTTCAGCTCTTTTGGAGTCAGGACTATTGCGCACATCCAGGTGGGTTGGATTTCTTCCAAACTTTATGGAATGCCTTCTAATTCTGTTGAAAGCATGTTAGCATGCTTAGTATAGCTACTTGTAAAGCCGGTAATATCTGATAAATGTCTAGATTACTTTTGAATGACAGACCTGAACCCCATTTATCATCTGTATGATCTTGAGACTGTTTGACACTAGATTGCATGATTAGTTGACTTCCGAACTGCATCTGAACCATTTTAAAATCATTAAACCCGTTTTAATATAAAAAGTGACTTCAAAAATAATTTTAAACATTGTAATCACCCAGAGGGGTTGGATAGGTTCAGGATGCATGAACTCTCGCGCCTGAGGGCCGAGGGGATGTTTATTGACTCAGTGGATGGGTTTCCTAGTGTTTTGGGGGTTTGTATGCACCATCAGATTGAGTCGTGGAGAGAGTTCTCCGACCTGTTTATGAGTTAGTTGGCATTTCGAGTTTTCGATCTGTTCGATCATTGATTATAGTCTGCAGATGCCATTTATTGAGCTAGATGAGACACGCTTATTCCTCGGTGGGGTAGCGCCCCTCGAGAGCCGCTCCGGATGCGATGATGATGATGCGCCTGATGAGGCTGCATACGCCTGATGAGGCTGCTTTGCGTGATACTATGACAGTCCAGAGGGACATCCTCCGTTGATACACGGAGAGCCCTAGTTGATACACTAGGGGGCGCAGGCTTGACTGGACCAGATTTGGCAGTCATCGAGATTTTGGTTGATGTGGGCATCTCGTGAGCGAGTGGTTGCATTGCATGTTCTTAGTTGAGTTTTTCCTTTGAGCATGATACTTGAGGCATATTAGCTGTAGTTTTATTTCAGCTTTCCCATTATCTATCTATATATCTTTTGTCTTTCCTCCAGTAGACTTAGTGGGCATACCGTGGATCTTGGTGACGGTACCCACTGAGAACTACCTTCTGCAGTAGTTCTCACACCCGCTGTGGTGACAGGTTTTCCTGACGTAGCTGTTCCGGCACCGGTTCGGGTGGAGACAGCAGATCGAGGTAAGGGCGTGGCTGAGTAGCATCTTACCAGTTTATTTTGAGAGTCAGAGGTAGATGTACCCTGTCTGAGAGATTTATTTATGTACTGAACAGTCAGAGAGGTTTGAGTATATTTATGTCTTATCTGTTAGTCTGAGGATACTTGTCTTTTGGATTTGCTATTGTCAACTGTTCATTGTTGGGATTCTATATCTCCTTATTTTACTTATTTCAAGCTCTGATACATGTATAGCTATAGATCTACTTGCAGATTAGACGCTTCGTCTAGACGAGATTTTTCCGTGCAGATGGCGGATCTGTTGGCGAGCCGGTCGCAGTTCCGACCTCGGGCTTGAACACAGAGTGCTAGTCAAAGTCCAATAAACATCAATAGTAGCCCCTATTCTAGCATGCTAAAATCTACCTCACTAGAATTAGAAGGAAGTCCGCAGACTTGGAAGAAAATCCACCCATCTCGGTTTGCCCCAATTGCTTGTAGACTCTTGCAATTGGGCTCCCGCAGAAACGTTCACTTTCGCAGAAAGCGCAACGGCGCCCGCCACGCACGAAAGGTACACCCCGAAAAGTCCCGACGGTAAATGTGCGCGGCAAATGACACCACCAACAACAGTCCCTGGCAGAACCAGGGCTAGAGTTCAAAGACAAAAACCCCAAAAGCAAAATCTAAGAACTGTGCCGAAAAACACAACAAACACGAGGGCGACACCTACCTTAAAACCGCCGCGCCGACAAATGGGGCGCACGCAACGACCGCGCCGGCTCCGTGGAACCCTCGTACACGCTCCACGTCACAAACGCTGCACCCACGGCACAAACAGTGCGCCCGCAACACAAACGGCGCTGTCCCACGGCACAGACGGCTCGCCTGCGGCCACACCAAAAATTCCCACGCTTCTCACTGACGGCACACGACAAAATTTTTTGAGCGGAGTAGGGTCGAACTGCGACCACGGCCCCGCCACAGATCCGCCGCCCATACGGTGACCCGTATAGACGAAGCGTCTAACCTGCAAAAGAAGGATACTATAGCTATGCATATATCAGAGCTGAAAACTAAACTACTGAAAAACTAAAATCGAATCACTGTAAACTGCAAAAAAGATACAATATCCATCCTCCCAAAAACGATCATATACAAAAATTCTCTGATAAAAACTCAGAACTCTACAGGGAGGTAAACAAAAATGATACACAGGGTCCATGGCTCTCATTAACAAGTCAGATCCTCACATACAAATGTCTCTCAAATGTAAAAACAAATAAACCACTACTGAACTGTACTATCGATCTCCAATGAAGGGTACCGCTACTGCTACTCTTCAAACAGTAGTAATGCTAGCTCGCGACTCCCTGCGCCTCGATCAGCAACAAAAGGATCAGCAACTAGAAAGTAGGTCCCTAGTGAAAAATACACCACAGCGGGTGTGAGAACTACATCCCACAGTAGTTCTCAGTGGGTACCGCAACCAAACCCCGGTCTGCCCACTAAGTCTACTAGAGGCATAAGATAACAGAAAACTGAAAAAAGAAAAGCTGAAAATAACTCACAGCTATCATGCCTCTATCTACTATGCTAAAAGGGTAATACAGATGAAAATGATGCATCGACTCAAACCCAGTATACTCAATCAATCCAATCATAATGACTGCCACATAGGGTCCAGTCAAACCTGCGGCCACCTACCTACCAGTACATCCACGGAGAACTGGACTTACGTAGGCGTCCATGACTGCCAAAACTGGCCCAGCCAGAGGGACTATGTCCGTGACTGCCTAAAAAAGGCCTAGCCAGGGGACAGCATCGACAAGTCGTGATAGTAAAGTAACAGGCCCGCTCTGGAGTGGCACTCGAGGCGGCGACCTAACCGAGGAAAGTATCAGCGCATCTCTGTCGAGCTCAATATGGATCATGCAGGCTATAGTCTAATCCACGATCAACAAGATCGACAGTAATTAACATCACCTCTCTAACCTCACTGGCTGGAAATACTCACAGCCGGACCACCGTCAACCTGACGGCTCCCACAACAAAACACCAAACTCACAGATAACACAGAAAGGACCGACACCATAAGGGTCGAAACCCCGATAGGGTCGGCGCCTAGAACCCCAATCAAACAAGAATAGACTCCAGGCTCCGCCTATCGAAGTTCCGACCTCCTTACAATTCGGGAACACGACAACCTCGGTACAACATGCGGAAGACACCACCAGGGTCGGAAAGTTCCGGAAGACCAACCTACAACCCTATTAAACAAGAACAGGTTCAGGCACGGCCCCCGTAGCTTTCGTCCGAAAAAAAGAATGGCCCCTAGAACCCAGATTACCCAAACTCTCTCGGGTGATGAAGTTGTAATAAAAAGATTAGTTATTACTGAAAACTATTTTAATCTGAGAAACTCAATTTAAATATTTTAGTTCTTTAATAAAAAAAAAAAATCAGTTCTCTGACATGCAATCTAATCCCATCTCATGGCATGTATGTTCCCTATATAATAGAATTAGTAGATAGTCCATTATTTTTGGAGGCAAAGCAACCCACCTGAAAATGCTAATTGATCCAATGTCCAAAAGGCTGAAAGTGCACGGAGATAATCCTCGAATTCACCTGATTCCAACGGGTCCAAAAACGCCCAAAAACTCCTCCTGGGTATAAAGATAAGGCCCAAACATTACAAACAATACAAAATTCCAAGTGTACAGCTTGCTGAAATTTTCAGTCCCAAAGATGCAAAATTCTACCTGTAAGATAAACCTCCAAAATTCTAATAAAAATACGACGGCGATCCTCGCAAAGAGTAGATGTCGATAGAGTCCTTAAACGTCGAATTCCGATACTCGAGTGCAGAGATCAAAATCCATCAAGCCTCCGCTGTCCAAAAAACCACCAGCAGGGAAGGGGTTCAAAAATGCCTCGGGAATCATACAAAAACTCAAAATGAGACGAAGAGATCAGTACGAAAATCGAAGGCGTACCTCTCGTGAACGTGCTGCCGTAAAAATCGGCTCAAAATACTATCAGAGTAATCCAGGGTGCCTCGCGGACCGAAAAGTGATGGTGAAAGCCAAAACCCAAGAAATGTCACAGTGTGCCGCGTCGCAGAAAGCGCGGATGTTGAGGCCTCCAAAAAAATCTGAAAGTCCCTCAGTAGATGGAGCAAAAGATGAAGAAAAAATCTCTTAAGGTCACCTTCGCAAATGGGGTCGGGAAAGGGCCCGAAATCGCAGCCCAAAGGGGAGCTTTTATAGTCTCCAAAGAACAAGAGCCAAAATACCATATATGTCCCCACATTCGGGCGCCCAAAGATTCGGGCTGCTACAAGAATCCCAAAATGTACCCCAAACCATCAGCGCCCGAATCAACCCTGGAGCGCCACGTGTCCCCGCACAGCAAACAGCGAGCGCAGCCAACCCCTGCGCGACATGTGGCAACCCGCATAGCGCACAGCGGCTGGCGCTGCTGCGGTCGCGCCACGTGGCGCCGACCGTCGCCTGCCCCCGCGCACGACGCCCCGCTGACCCGGGCGTACGGCTACCTGCCCGCCGTACGGCCACCTGCCCGCCGTCGCCGCGTGGACCACGCGCACATGAGCCAACCTATCCGGAGTAGCCACGTGTCCACTCCGGTCTACCGTACACCCGCGCATCTCCCATGGACCGCGCCTGCTGCACCGGCCAACGGGGAGCCGCCACCTGTCCAAATCCCTGGTGCACGCCTCCTCGGTGGACCGATCGGCTGTGCCTCAGCCCGCCGCCGCGCTCCGCCGCCTGCCGCCGCGAACTACGGCCGCTAGAACAGTGCTCCAACGCCTCGAAATTCGTATTTTGGCGACCGGGATCCTAAAAATACAAGTAAATAGTCTATTTTCATCATTTTCGCGCGCTAAATCCAAATTCGATGTTCGTTTTGCCCAATTCCACTTCTAAAATTTGTCAAAGGCTTTCGGTTAGACAAACTTGCTCCCATTTTACACACTGAGTCCATTCTTTGGGCCCGACGCGTGCACAAATACTTCCAAAAGCCACCAAACCAACAGTAAACCCTTAAGCAGGGAATCGGGTCCTCACATCCTCCCCCACTAAAAGAAAGTTTCGTCCTCGAAACTAACACGGCTAAAAAGGGAGTCTCAAAGCCAGGGTAGGTATCCATCAACACCGTCTCCAGCTCTCCAGTCGCTACTCAGTCTCCGTGATTACTCCTCAACAAAACCCTAACCAGTACGGCATGGCCCGGTTGCGCAATTCTCTCACCTCACAAGCCAGAATCCGCAACCTGCGTCCCTCGTACTACGAATACTCACAAACCTCAGTGGAGCGAGTCCATCACGGGCGAAGAGTACAGAAGCAAAACACCTCTGAGCTGAGACGTGGCAAAACCTCAGAAACTCCAAAAGGCTAGGGACAAGGAAGAACAACCAAATCAACTCGTCCAAACTACACGAAGTACGCTAACACAACCAAACAAGAAAGGTAAAGGCCCCACCAGCAGGAAAGTCGTCAACCCTAACTCTCTATTTAGAAAACAGCTGAAATTAACGAAAAGTCCGAAAATTCCGAAAGACCAGTGCCATCGCCCCAATCAAACAAGAACAAGTTCGGGCACTGTCTCCATTTCTAGAGTAGCCTTTCGAAGTTTTCGTCATGTTCGTAAATTTCAGCACAAAGACGAGAAAAAGGAGAGAAGTGTTGAAGTGGTTCCTGCTATGGCTACGAAAACGAAAGTTACGATCTAACCGTGACCCCTAGGGACACAACCTCTAGTCCTAACCATCACCTACGCTCAAGGTGGCATCTAACCCAAAACTGCTGAAGCCATTGCTGCAGGAAGGGTACCCCGGCGACCTGTGAAAATGAACTCCTCCTGGCCCACTCGCGGAAGGGTTACTGTTCTCATTCCACAATCAGTCATTGCATGATAACGCGCCAACCAGTCCATCCCGTGTGCTCGATCAGAATCTTGGAGCTGTCACCAAACCGTCACATCTGCCGGTATAATTCCAAGTCTCCTCTGCAGTGGACACGATCCACAAAGCTCCCCCAGAGTACAACACTAACAAGAACATGTACCTCTAGTGCACGTGGTAACAACTCTACCTCCAGTCCAGGCAGGAAAGCCAAAAATACACCAATTCAGACTGCTGTAATGAAATCATGCCGGCGACAACCCGATCCACTGCCGTGGCGCCCTCCAACCGGGCGGCACAGACTCATCCACTCGATGCAGGTGGTCGTCGTTCAGTCTGCCTCGACGTCAACGTCCAGTCTGTCAGAAAATATCTAGACTATCCACATAGGGAGCACGACTCTGCCTCTGCTCACACTGGGGCGACGAATGCGGTCTTCCGCAACAACACATCTATGCTACCGCCGCTGCTGATGCTGCCCTCGGGGTCCACCCGACCTCTGACATCTCAAAAATTCACTATCCTGGAGATGAAATATGGAATGCCCATGCCGGTTGATCTGTCCTCCATCCTCTAGCCTCTATCTGACACTCTCCGGAAAGAAGGCTTCAAGAAGAAGACTGCGGAACTCTACCCAAATAAGCAGCTGGGTCCCAGGCGGACCGACAAGTCACACTCGGCGCCACCATGCCTCGGCATTGTGCTCCAACAAGTTTGTCGCCAAAAGAACCTGAAACTGCTCCTCACAAAAAGGGTCTCAAGGAGTCGCTCCATCGCTGTGATCCAAGACTCTACCTCCCATGGCTCCGAGCTCAATCCTGCGAATCGGGGTGGATCAGACTGCCGGGACTGGCTCCATCGATCTATGATGTCCCAAAGCTCATCTACTATCCGCTATCCACCCTACCTCAATGCCTCGGCACTACTCGTCGACACGGAGGGGGCTGCTCGCTCAATCGGTGCCACTGGTATAGCTGGAGATCACTGCATGGGAAGAAAGTGCTGGAGGACACTCAGGCGGTACTGCAACTAGCTGTGCTCTCTACTCCAACAGGCGCATCAAACGTTCCATGGCCTCCTCCTGGCATCGGACAGCCTCCGACATCTGTGCCATCTGAGCTCGTAACTCCTCGGTCTCGCTCTGCTCTGATAGCTCTGGCCTCCTGCTGCTCGGGTTCCTCATCGGATGCGGGATGTGCCCTCTTCCCTACACGATGTCTCAGGCATCGTAGTCCACTGCACAATACAAACATCAGGACACAATAACCATACGACCCAATCCATCGAAAGTCTAAGACATGTCATCCATTCCATAGCATTATGTTGTCTGCAGCCAACAAAATCGCTTAGGAGAATAAACATGCCAATCACTCATCCTATCTCTTGGGAGAGGTATAACACTCAATCAGGACTCTCGCTAAAAGTCACGACTCTCACGTAGTCATCCTAATGTCCAACCACAAGTCTAGGGTTTCTAAGTCCATAATGACCTACAGGCTCTGATACCACTCTAATCTGTCACGCCCCGGGGTGGAAACTGCGACCCGGGCCCGCCAACAGATTCGCCGCCCATACGGTGAAACCCCGTATAGACGAATCTAACCTGCAAAAAGAAGGATACTATAGCTATACAGATATCATAGCTGAAAAGTAAACTACTGAAAATTAAAATCCAATCACTGTACAACTGAAAATAAAGATACAATATCCATCTCCCAAAAACGATCATATACAAAATCCTCTGATACAAAAACTCAGACTCTACAGGGAGGTAAACAGAAATGATACATCAGGGTACAGGCTCTCAGTATAAGTCAGATCCTCACAATACAAATGTCTCTCAAATGTAAAAAAAAATAAACCAACTACTGACTGTACTAATAGATCTCCAATGAAGGGGTACCGTACTGCTACTCTCAAAGACAGGTAGGGATCTAGCTCGCGACTCCCTCGCCTCGATCAGCAGCAACACAAAGGATCAGCAACTGGAAAGTAGGTCCCTAGGGAAAAATAAACCAACGGGTGTGAAACTACATCCCACAGTAGTTCTCAGTGGGGTACGCCCAATCAAACCCGACGTCTGCCCACTAGGTCTACTAGAGGCTAAGATAACAGAAACTGAAGAAAGAAAAAGCTGAAAATAACTCAACAAGCTATCATGCCGTCTATCTACTATGCTAAAAGGGTGATACAGATGAAAATTGATGCATCGACTCAAACCCATAAACTCAATCAACCCAACACAGTGACTGCCACATAGGGTCCGTCAACCTGGCATAAACCTGCGCCCAACCTACTGCCATACCTCCACAGAGAACTGGACTTTGACGGAGGGCGTCCTTGACTGCAAAACTGGCCCAGGCCAGAGGACTACTAACTGTCCCCGTGACTGCCTAAAAAAGGCCCCGCCAGGGGACAAGCATCGACAAGTCGCTATTAAAGTAAAGGCCCAGCTTGAGTGGCACTCGAGGGGCGCGACCCCACCGGGAAATATCAGCGCATCTTTTTGTGCGAGCTCCAATATGGCTCATGCAGGCTATATCTAATTCCGATCAACAAGATCGACAGTAACTAACATCACCTCTCTAACTCACTGGCTTGGAAATACTCA
>CM054948.1:9545138-9879164 GCA_029168755.2 Tillandsia fasciculata
CCCTGCGACCAGCGGTGGGGTCGTTTGCTATGGATGTGGACAGCCAGGGCACATTCGAGCTGCGTGCCCCTTTTCGACCTCAGCCGCCCCTTCTTCAGCATCTGCCCTGTATCATCGCAGCAGCGGTCGACGGCTCAGCGGCCTTATGCTCCAGCGAGCAGGCCATCTTCTTCCCATTCCACAGATTATCGCCCTCCAGCTCAGAGTGGGCGAGTGTATGCTGCACAGGTAGAGGATTCTTCAGCAGCGGACCATGTGGTGGCAGGTATCACTTTACTTTCTGGCATTAGGACTCGCACCTTATTTGATACTGGAGCATCGCATTCTTTCATTAGTAGATCTTTTGCATCATTACATGGGTTAGAGGTAGGACTTTGCCACGTGCACGAGAGGTACAGATTCCCGATCACACTTTGCTCGTGGAGGAGTGTTGTTGGTCCTGCCCGATGCAGATCGAGTCCTGGATTATGCCAGCAGACCTGTTGGTCTTGAGACAGCTGCAGGATTTTGATGTGATTCTCGGGATGGACTGGCTGGCTCGGTATTTTGCGACTATTGACTGTGCCGAGAGGACTGTCACTTTTAGAGAGCCAGACCAGGAGGTGTTGGTGTACCGGGGATGTCAGAGTGCTTTCTTTGCCTCTATGGTTTCGACTTCCCGAGCGAGGCGGATGATTCACCGAGGATGTGTAGCCTTTTTGGCTAGTGTTGTTGAGGGGCCTACGGCGGCACCGGGACTCGGGGATATCCCTATCGTCCGCGAGTTCCCGGATGTGTTTCCACCTGAGCTGACTTGTATGCCGCCCGACAGAGAGATTGAGTTTGTGATTGACGTAGTTCCAGGAACTGCGCCAATCTCTAAGGCTCCTTACCGGATGGCACCGGCTGAGCTGAGAGAGCTTAAAGCACAGTTGCAAGACTTGATGGATAAGGGTTTCATTAGACCCAGTGTGTCGCCCTGGGGAGCACCGGTGCTATTCGTGAAGAAGAAGGATGGGTCACTTAGACTGTGTGTGGACTATAGGGAGCTGAATAAAGTGACCATCAAGAACAAGTACCCTCTGCCGCGCATCGACGATCTCTTTGATCAGCTGCAAGGGTCTTGTGTCTTTTCCAAGATTGATCTACAGTCTGGTTACCACCAATTAAAGGTGAAGGCCGAGGATATTCCTAAGACTGCTTTCAGATCACGGTACGGGCATTATGAGTTTACAGTTATGCCATTTGGATTGACTAATGCCCCTGCCGCCTTTATGGACTTGATGAACAGGATATTTCGGCCATTCCTGGATCGATTTGTGGTGGTGTTCATAGATGATATCCTGGTTTACTCCCGGAGCGAGGCCGAGCATGAGGAGCACTTGAGGACTGTGCTACAACTTCTACGGGAGAAGAAGTTGTATGCCAAGCTGGTGAAGTGCGAGTTTTGGCTTCGGGAGGTAGCTTTCTTGGGCCATGTGATTTCCGCCGCCGGTGTAGCTGTAGACCCGGCGAAGATTGAGGCAGTTCGTGATTGGCCCCGACCGACGACTGTATCAGAGGTGCGCAGCTTCATGGGATTAGCTGGTTATTATCGTCGGTTTGTGGAAGGCTTTGCGAAGCTTTCCACACCCCTCACTCGGTTGACGCGTAAAGGGGTTAAGTTTATCTGGAGTGAGGACTGCCAGAAGAGCTTCGAGGAGCTGAAGGACAGACTGATGACTGCTCCTATCCTTTCCCTCCCTGTTATGGGGAAAGGATATGTGATCTACAGTGACGCATCACACAGTGGACTCGGTTGCGTGTTGATGCAGGATGGGAGGGTAATTGCTTATGCATCGAGACAGCTCAAGGATTACGAGAAGAATTACCCTACCCACGACTTAGAGCTCGCTGCCGTGGTGTTTGCACTGAAGCTTTGGCGCCATTACCTGTACGGGGAGCATTGTGAGATCTACACCGACCACAAGAGCTTAAAGTATCTGTTCACACAGAAGGAGCTGAATTTGAGGCAGCGCAGGTGGTTAGAGCTACTAAAGGATTATGATGTGGATATCCTTTACCACCCAGGCAAGGCTAACGTGGTCGCTGATGCTTTGAGCCGGAGAGCAGTTCAGAGTTTGTCTATGTTGATCACAGACCAGGCGCCCCTATTGGAGGAGATGAGACGGCTCGAGATAGAGGTTGTGTCCCCTGGGGTCTCTGCTAGACTGACGTCATTAGTCGTGCAGCCCACTCTGCTGGACAGGATCAGGGAGAAACAGAGTGAGGACCCCCACTTGACCAGGATTCGAGATCAGCTTCCGAGTGATCAGTCAGGGGATTTTACAGTGGATGCTGCGGGAGTACTGAGGTACAGGGACCGAGCATGTGTGCCAGTGGATGCTGAGATCAGAGAGCAGATATTGAGAGAGGCCCATTATACACCTTATACCCTTCATCCTGGGGGGACTAAGATGTATAAGGACCTCAAGGCACATTTTTGGTGGAATGGCATGAAGAGGGATGTCGGGAGATTTGTGGCCCAGTGTTTGACTTGTCAGCAAGTAAAAGCTGAGCATCGGGTGCCAGCTGGCAAGTTACAAAGTCTCCCCATCCCTGAGTGGAAATGGGACCACATTACCATGGACTTCGTGGTCGGATTGCCGAGGGCACAGGGCGGAGCAGATGCTATCTGGGTAGTGGTGGATCGACTTACTAAGTCAGCGCACTTTTTGCCTATGCAGACTACTTGGCCACTCGATCGACTAGCCCAGCTATACCTTGATGAGATTGTGAGACTGCATGGAGTACCCGCCTCCATTGTGTCAGATAGAGATCCGAGGTTTGCCTCGCGTTTTTGGGGGAGTTTGCAGACTGCGATGGGGACTCAGCTCAGATTCAGTACAGCTTTTCATCCTCAGACTGATGGGCAGTCAGAGCGGACCATACAGATCTTGGAGGACATGCTGAGGGCTTGCGTCTTGGATTTCGGCGGAGGTTGGATTCGGCACTTATCCTTGGTTGAGTTTGCGTACAACAACAGCTTTCAAGCGAGCATACAGATGGCTCCGTTTGAAGCGTTGTATGGACGCAAGTGCCGATCACCACTTTATTGGAGTGACGTAGGCGAGAGACGGACCTTGGGGCCAGATATACTGCTAGAGGCAGAGGAGAAGGTCCGGGTGATTCGACAGCATCTTCAGACCGCTCAGAGCCGACAGAGGAGTTATGCTGATGTTCGGCGACGAGACTTAGAGTTTCAGGTTGGAGATCATGTATTTCTGAAAGTCTCGCCGTCCAAGGGGATCAGGAGGTTCGGCATTCGCGGGAAACTCAGCCCCCGATACATTGGACCATTCGAGGTGTTGGAGCGTATCGGGCCTGTTGCTTATCGACTTGCACTTCCCCCGAGACTGGCTGGTGTCCACGATGTTTTCCATGTTTCCACACTGAGGAGGTACGTCTTCGACCCGTCGCACGTCATCGACTTTGCACCCCTCGAGATCAGCGAGGATTTGAGATATGAGGAGCGCCCAGTGCGGATTCTTGATCGGGAGGTGAAAGAATTGCGCAATCGGACCATCCCCTATGTGAAGATCCTTTGGAGCAATCATGATGAGCGCGAGGCGACGTGGGAGCCAGAGTCAGAGATGATGGACGCCTACCCCTACTTGTTCGAGGCTCTGGATTGAGGTATGATTTTAGTTTCGAGGACGAAACTTTTGTTAGTGGGGGAGGATGTAGTGTCCCAGTTTTTCCCCTGTGTTTTTCCCCTGTTTCGGGGTGTGGAACACCTAGTGTTGGTGTGTTGGGCCCCAACATGTCAAAGTGATGTGTTGTTTGGACTTAGGGTGGATTTGGAAGCAAGCCTGACCTTCGGCTGACTTTGCCGAATTTTAGGAAGGAATCAGGCTAAACGGAGGCCGTATTTGGATTCAGCGCGGAAAAACGCTTGAAAACGGCTATTTACTTATTTAATTTGGAGTCCGGATGCCCAAAAACGGACCCCCGGAAGTTTTCTGCGCAAAATGGTGCATGGGGGGACCTGTGGACCGGCCGGGGACACGTGGCGGCCTCTTATTGGGCCGGCGCGCCACTCCCGGTCCACGGAACGGGCCGCCGGTGCACGGTGCACCGGCGGGCCACGTGGCAGGCACCGGTTGGTCCGGTCCAGGGCGCGCGGCGCACGGGAGGGTGCGCGGGCAGCGCGGGCAGGCCGGGCAGGCGCGGGTCAGGCGCGGTGCACGGTGCACCGGGGCGCGCCACGTGGCGGCCCCGGGTTGGACGGCGCAGGTGCGCGCGGTGCACCCGCAGGCGCGCGCCTGCGGCCGTACGCACGCGCGGGCGCAGGCGCGCAGGCGGCGCGGCAGCGGCGGCCGGCGGCCGTGTCGGGCGGGGAAAGCGGGGGCCACGTGGCGCCCCGCCATTGGCGGGCGCCACCCACCCCGCCGCCCCGCGGGGGGACGCGTGGCGCGTCCCCGCTGGGCCCGCACGGCTGCCGCCTGTTTGGCGGACGCGTGGCGGGCCCAGGGCCGGGTTGGACGGAAGGTCGGACGGGCGGGGATCCCGTGTGCGGCCCGGGTTGGGCTGGGCCGCACTGTAGCCGCCCGGAAGTTGGCGGGCCGGGCCGCACTGTAGCAGCCCGAAATCCCCACTGCGCCCGAAAGTGGGGACACAGTGGGGATTTTCCCAATTGTTTGGTTGGGCCTATAAAAGGCCCCCTCCCCTCTCTTCTTGGGCTTTTTCCGAGAGAAAGAGAGAGAACCAGGGAGAGAGCCTTGAAGAGAAGTTGTTCCCTCACATTTTTCTACCTCGTGGTGCGTTCCCAGATTTTCGGGAAGATCGACAGCGGCGTTCCGGATTTTACAGTGTGCCTCGGTTTTCCCCCATTTCGGCCCGTTATCGTCGCATTTCAGTCCGAGGAGTCCCCTGCGCAGTACAGAAGTCCGATTCCGACGATTTCTTCGCCAGTGTGTTCCTAAGAGGTAGGGCTTCGTTTTC
Organism: Tillandsia fasciculata; assembly: GCA_029168755.2. Taxonomy (NCBI): domain Eukaryota; kingdom Viridiplantae; phylum Streptophyta; class Magnoliopsida; order Poales; family Bromeliaceae; genus Tillandsia; species Tillandsia fasciculata. Next base: position 9,550,101 of record CM054948.1, read on the forward strand.
CGTGTTGATGGTTTCTCTGGATTCCGATTTCTTGGCACGATTCCCGAGGTGATTTGACACCCCTTTTTGCTGTTTGGATTTTTGGACAGCGGCAACTTCGACGAATTATTTCTCCGCGTAGGAATATCGGATCGAGGCGATTCAAGAGTCGATTTTGGGTATTTTTCGCGAGGAACGCAACCGTGATTTTTCTGGGATTTTAGGAGCTCGGGACAGAGGTGAAAATTCCTCGTTTTGCGTGCTGATTTTAAAACAGCAAATGTGTGTTTGGAAATTGTGATATTTACACCGTGTACACTTGTGTGATGTTGTAGGACATTGTTGCAGCTGACGGTGTGTTTAGAGGACAGCGGGTATTTTCTGGGTGCATTGTGCACGCTTTTCGAGGTGGGTGGTTGCGTATCCCTCTTTGTTGATTTGCACACTAGGAATAAAAGAGTTCCCAATTATACATGTGATAGATAACTTGTGGTATATGAACCTATTGCATTTGGCCCCTAAATTAATTTAGTAGCTTCTATGTGATAAATCTGGGACAAGGAAATTGGACAATTGCTATATCGTGAACCGCATGCAATTTAGTAACCCAACAATATTTTTAAAATAATTCTAAAAGTATTCTTCACATGAAACTTAGTCCTTTCTAAATGTTTTTAAAAGAGAACACTTGCATGCTTATTGGACAACTAGTTAAGCCACTATTTTATTGCAGCACTATATTATGGGATTTGACTTAGGAGAAAACATCTGTTATTGTTATTCTTCTCTATCGATGCATGATGCTCGAGTCTGATCGGGATTTTGGAGATAGTATTGCTTGGGACAGTTTGGACATGTCTTAGGGGATTGTGGGGCATAGTGGCAACCGCGGATGTTAGGCGGTTGACCAGATGTTTTTACCTTATCAGATTGGGGTCTATGGGTTCAGCGGTAACCGCGGATTTTGGGCGGTTGACCGGGTGTTATTATCACATCAGATTGGGGATCGGGGTTGCATTAGTGGATGGAGTATTCCCACTTTGATCATGGTCATGATCCAGTCCTGCTATTGTGAGACATCGGTTACAGAGATGATTGATACAGAGATACTTTACTCGTGTGGGTCGCTCCCCTCGAGTGCCACTCCGGAGTAGGCTTTTAGACCGTGATGGGTGCCGGTCAGTTGGTGAGTTGTGAGTGATGACAGAGCAGGCAGTGCCAGTATTTCCTGGCCCACTGATTGGGTTTCTTTGGGCAGTCAGCTTTATAGTTGCATCTATACAGTCATCTTTTGGCACTGCATTTAGAGGCATAGTAGTGGTAGTTTCTTTTCAGCAGTCTTTATTGCATACCACTGTTCTTTCCTTTTTGCCTCTTTATTCCTAGTGGGTGCGTCAGCATCAGAGGTTTTACCCACTAGGGGAGGCTACTGGTTTATCTAGTAGTTCTCACCCCCATTGTTGTTTCTTGTTCTTTCTTCCCCTTTGTTTTGCAGAGTCGACTGTGGGAGCTGCTGGGCCTTCAGCGGCAGATCGAGGTAAGAGGATCGCCGACTAGCTAGATCGTCTACCCCGAGCGAGAGTTTAGCTAGACTATTACTGTACTCCCCTTTTGTATCTCAGACATTGTAGTTTACTTTTGGGTCTGGCTGTGGCCAGCTGGTTGTATTATTTATGGTGAGCTGGGAGTATATTGTACTTTTATTTCAGTTTACAGTTTATTTCAGTCTGAGATTACTGTTAGTTCTATTAGTTCAGCTCTGTTATGCTCTTTTATTGTATATTATCTATCTGAGCAGGTTACCAGCGCTTCGTGTACATGGAAAATTCTGTGTACACGGCGGATCTGTTGGCGGGCCCGGGTTCTGGTTACCCCCGGGGCGTGACAGATTAAGTTGGTATCAGAGCTTAGGGATAGGTCAGTTGGGACTTAGGAAACCCTAGGCTTTTGGCAGACCCTAGGATGATAGGGCGTGAGAGGCGTGACACTTTGCGAAAGTCGTTGATTTATTTATTGGACTCTTCCAGTGAGTGAAGAGGGATCGACATACCCAATTTCTGGTGGACCGTTATGTTGGCTGCAGACAACATAAAGTCGCAGAAATTGGGGGATGTCTTTGACTTTCGCTAGATTGGGTCGTGTGGGGTTATGTTACTGATTCGTGTTTTCTTGTGGCAGGATGCCTCCCCGACGTCGGATTCCCGCTCTGGGTGCCCCTACACCCCCTGTTGAGCCGGAGCAGACGGGATCCACTGAGATTGCTGAGTTGCGGGCCATGATGGCCCAATTGGCGGAGAGCCATCGTCAGCAGCAGCAGAGGATTGATCAGCTGCTCGCGCAGAGAGAGGACACCACCCCCAGCTGTTCCTGAGGCCTTTGTGCCCCTGTTGCACCTTTTGTGCCGTCAGCGCCATCTTCGAGTAGCGGGGCTCCTGGAGCTATTCAGCCTTTGACTGCGGAGGAGGAGCGGGATTTTGCTGACAAACTCGCCCAGTTTGTTAAGCGGGGACCACCTAGATTCTCAGGGCGGGATGCCCCGCCCTCGGCTGTTGGGAAATGGCTTTCTGCGATGGAGAAGCTTTTTCGGGATTTCTTCATCGACCCGAAGTATCGAGTGCACATGGCGGTGCACTGTTTGGACGGGGATGCTGATTTTTGGTGGCAGCGGGTGGAGCCACCGGAGTTCCGGATTTCTCGGCAGCTGCCCTGGGAGGAGTTCCGACGGTTGGTGCTGGACACCTATTTTTCGACCAGTGTGAAGAAGAAGTTGGAGGACGACTTGAAGAACCTGCAGCAGGGCGAGCGATCGGCCCATGCCTATTTCCAGGAGTTCATGGAGTTGTTGAACTGCGTGCCCTTCGTCGCTCGTGACGGGCCGCACCAGGTTGAGATGTTCGAGGGAGGCCTTCGTCCAGAGATTTACACCCTGGTGCATGCTCAGAGATTTCAGACTCTGGATGCAGCCGCAGAGCATGCACAGTGGGTGGAGAGAGGTGATCAGGTGGTGGCCAGACAGAGGGCCGCGGTCGCTCAGAGCTCCGACAGAAAGCGACCAGCCCAGGATGAGGGGGGACAGGCCAGTACTTGGAGGCCGCCCCGACCGCCACCGCCTCAGTTTCAGGGCCGTGGGCGTTCGGAGCGGCGAGGGCCTGGTGGATCCCAGAGGCCCCCAGCAGCAGCAGCAGCAGAAATCGCAGTCGTCGCAGCGCGGATCTCAGCGGCAGCCACAGCGACAGCGACAGTCTCAGCAGCAGCAGTCCCGACAGACACGGGCTCCCAGCAGTTGTATTTTCTGTGGAGGTCCGCACTTCCCCGGCACCTGCGACCAGCGGTGGGGTCGTTGCTATGGATGTGGACAGCCAGGGCACATTCGAGCTGCGTGCCCCTTTTCGACCTCAGCCGCCCCTTCTTCAGCATCTGCCCCAGCATCATCGCAGCAGCGGTCGACGGCTCAGCGGCCTTATGCTCCAGCGAGCAGGCCATCTTCTTCTCATTCCACCGATTATCGCCCTCCAGCTCAGAGTGGGCGAGTGTATGCTGCACAGGTAGAGGATTCTTCAGCAGCGGACCATGTGGTGGCAGGTATCACTTTACTTTCTGGCATTAGGACTCGCACCTTATTTGATACTGGAGCATCGCATTCTTTCATTAGTAGATCTTTTGCATCATTACATGGGTTAGAGGTAGGACTTTTGCCACGTGCACGAGAGGTACAGATTCCCGATCACACTTTGCTCGTGGAGGAGTGTTGTTGGTCCTGCCCGATGCAGATCGAGTCCTGGATTATGCCAGCAGACCTGTTGGTCTTGAGACAGCTGCAGGATTTTGATGTGATTCTCGGGATGGACTGGCTGGCTCGGTATTTTGCGACTATTGACTGTGCCGAGAGGACTGTCACTTTTAGAGAGCCAGGCCAGGAGGTGTTGGTGTACCGGGGATGTCAGAGTGCTTTCTTTGCCTCTATGGTTTCGACTTCCCGAGCGAGGCGGATGATTCACCGAGGATGTGTAGCCTTTTTGGCTAGTGTTGTTGAGGGGCCTACGGCGGCACCGGGACTCGGGGATATCCCTATCGTCCGCGAGTTCCCGGATGTGTTTCCACCTGAGCTGACTAGTATGCCGCCCGACAGAGAGATTGAGTTTGTGATTGACGTAGTTCCAGGAACTGCGCCAATCTCTAAGGCTCCTTACCGGATGGCACCGGCTGAGCTGAGAGAGCTTAAAGCACAGTTGCAAGACTTGATGGATAAGGGTTTCATTAGACCCAGTGTGTCGCCCTGGGGAGCACCGGTGCTATTCGTGAAGAAGAAGGATGGGTCACTTAGACTGTGTGTGGACTATAGGGAGCTGAATAAAGTGACCATCAAGAACAAGTACCCTCTGCCGCGCATCGACGATCTCTTTGATCAGCTGCAAGGGTCTTGTGTCTTTTCCAAGATTGATCTACAGTCTGGTTACCACCAATTAAAGGTGAAGGCCGAGGATATTCCTAAGACTGCTTTCAGATCACGGTACGGGCATTATGAGTTTACAGTTATGCCGTTTGGATTGACTAATGCCCCTGCCGCCTTTATGGACTTGATGAACAGGATATTTCGGCCATTCCTGGATCGATTTGTGGTGGTGTTCATAGATGATATCCTGGTTTACTCCCGGAGCGAGGCCGAGCATGAGGAGCACTTGAGGACTGTGCTACAACTTCTGCGGGAGAAGAAGTTGTATGCCAAGCTGGTGAAGTGCGAGTTTTGGCTTCGGGAGGTAGCTTTCTTGGGCCATGTGATTTCCGCCGCCGGTGTAGCTGTAGACCCGGCGAAGATTGAGGCAGTTCGTGATTGGCCCCGACCGACGACTGTATCAGAGGTGCGCAGCTTCATGGGATTAGCTGGTTATTATCGTCGGTTTGTGGAAGGCTTTGCGAAGCTTTCCACACCCCTCACTCGGTTGACGCGTAAAGGGGTTAAGTTTATCTGGAGTGAGGACTGCCAGAAGAGCTTCGAGGAGCTGAAGGACAGACTGATGACTGCTCCTATCCTTTCCCTCCCTGTTATGGGGAAAGGATATGTGATCTACAGTGACGCATCGCACAGTGGACTGGGTTGCGTGTTGATGCAGGATGGGAGGGTAATTGCTTATGCATCGAGACAGCTCAAGGATTACGAGAAGAATTACCCTACCCACGACTTAGAGCTCGCTGCCGTGGTGTTTGCACTGAAGCTTTGGCGCCATTACCTGTACGGGGAGCATTGTGAGATCTACACCGACCACAAGAGCTTAAAGTATCTGTTCACACAGAAGGAGCTGAATTTGAGGCAGCGCAGGTGGTTAGAGCTACTAAAGGATTATGATGTGGATATCCTTTACCACCCAGGCAAGGCTAACGTGGTCGCTGATGCTTTGAGCCGGAGAGCAGTGCAGAGTTTGTCTATGTTGATCACAGACCAGGCGCCCCTATTGGAGGAGATGAGACGGCTCGAGATAGAGGTTGTGTCCCCTGGGGTCTCTGCTAGACTGACGTCATTAGTCGTGCAGCCCACTCTGCTGGACAGGATCAGGGAGAAACAGAGTGAGGACCCCCACTTGACCAGGATTCGAGATCAGCTTCCGAGTGATCAGTCAGGGGATTTTACAGTGGATGCTGCGGGAGTACTGAGGTACAGGGACCGAGCATGTGTGCCAGTGGATGCTGAGATCAGAGAGCAGATATTGAGAGAGGCCCATTATACACCTTATACCCTTCATCCTGGGGGGACTAAGATGTATAAGGACCTCAAGGCACATTTTTGGTGGAATGGCATGAAGAGGGATGTCGGGAGATTTGTGGCCCAGTGTTTGACTTGTCAGCAAGTAAAAGCTGAGCATCGGGTGCCAGCTGGCAAGTTACAAAGTCTCCCAATCCCTGAGTGGAAATGGGACCACATTACCATGGATTTCGTGGTCGGATTGCCGAGGGCACAGGGCGGAGCAGATGCTATCTGGGTAGTGGTGGATCGACTTACCAAGTCAGCGCACTTTTTGCCTATGCAGACTACTTGGCCACTCGATCGACTAGCCCAGTTATACCTTGATGAGATTGTGAGACTGCATGGAGTACCCGCCTCCATTGTGTCAGATAGAGATCCGAGGTTTGCCTCGCGTTTTTGGGGGAGTTTGCAGACTGCGATGGGGACTCAGCTCAGATTCAGTACAGCTTTTCATCCTCAGACTGATGGGCAGTCAGAGCGGACCATACAGATCTTGGAGGACATGCTGAGGGCTTGCGTCTTGGATTTCGGCGGAGGTTGGATTCGGCACTTATCCTTGGTTGAGTTTGCGTACAACAACAGCTTTCAAGCGAGCATACAGATGGCTCCGTTTGAAGCGTTGTATGGACGCAAGTGCCGATCACCACTTTATTGGAGTGACGTAGGCGAGAGACGGACCTTGGGGCCAGATATACTGCTAGAGGCAGAGGAGAAGGTCCGGGTGATTCGACAGCATCTTCAGACCGCTCAGAGCCGACAGAGGAGCTATGCTGATGTTCGGCGACGAGACTTAGAGTTTCAGGTTGGAGATCATGTATTTCTGAAAGTCTCGCCGTCCAAGGGGATCAGGAGGTTCGGCATTCGCGGGAAACTCAGCCCCCGATACATTGGACCATTCGAGGTGTTGGAGCGTATCGGGCCTGTTGCTTATCGACTTGCACTTCCCCCGAGACTGGCTGGTGTCCACGATGTTTTCCATGTTTCCACACTGAGGAGGTACGTCTTCGACCCGTCGCACGTCATCGACTTTGCACCCCTCGAGATCAGCGAGGATTTGAGATATGAGGAGCGCCCAGTGCGGATTCTTGATCGGGAGGTGAAAGAATTGCGCAATCGGACCATCCCCTATGTGAAGATCCTTTGGAGCAATCATGATGAGCGCGAGGCGACGTGGGAGCCGAGTCAGAGATGATGGACGCCTACCCCTACTTGTTCGAGGCTCTGGATTGAGGTATGATTTTAGTTTCGAGGACGAAACTTTTGTTAGTGGGGGAGGATGTAGTGTCCCAGTTTTTCCCCTGTGTTTTTCCCCTGTTTCGGGGTGTGGAACACCTAGTGTTGGTGTGTTGGGCCCCAACATGTCAAAGGGATGTGTTGTTTGGACTTAGGGTGGATTTGGAAGCAAGCCTGACCTTCGGCTGACTTTGCCGAATTTTAGGAAGTGGAATCAGGCTAAACGGAGGCCGTATTTGGATTCAGCGCGGAAAAACGCTTGAAAACGGCTATTTACTTATTTAATTTGGAGTCCGGATGCCCAAAAACGGACCCCCGGAAGTTTTCTGCGCAAAATGGTGCATGGGGGGACCTGTGGACCGGCCGGGGACACGTGGCGCCTCTTATTGGGCCGGCGCACACTCTCGGTCCACGGAACGGGCCGCCGGTGCACGGTGCACCGGCGGGCCACGTGGCAGGCGCCGGTTGGTCCGGTCCAGGGCGCGCGGCGCACGGGAGGGTGCGCGGGCAGCGCGGGCAGGCCGGGCAGGCGCTGGGTGGGGCGCGGTGCACGGTGCACCGGGGCGCGCCACGTGGCGGCCCCGGGTTGGACGGCGCAGGTGCGCGCGGTGCACCCGCAGGCGCGCGCCTGCGGCCGTACGCACGCGCGGGCGCAGGCGCGCAGGCGGCGCGGCAGCGGCGGCCGGCGGCCGTGTCGGGCGGGGAAAGCGGGGGCCACGTGGCGCCCCGCCATTGGCGGGCGCCACCCACCCCGCCGCCCCGCGGGGGGACGCGTGGCGCGTCCCCGCTGGGCCCGCACGGCTGCCGCCTGTTTGGCGGACGCGTGGCGGGCCCAGGGCCGGGTCGGACGGAAGGTCGGACGGGCGGGGATCCCGTGTGCGGCCCGGGTTGGGCTGGGCCGCACTGTAGCCGCCCGAAATTGGCGGGCCGGGCCGCACTGTAGCAGCCCGAAATCCCCACTGCGCCCGAAAGTGGGGACACAGTGGGATTTTCCCAATTGTTTGGTTGGGCCTATAAAAGGCCCCCTCCCCTCTCTTCTTGGGCTTTTTCCGAGAGAAAGAGAGAGAACCAGGGAGAGAGCCTTGAAGAGAAGTTTTTCCTCTCACATTTTTCTACCTCGTGGTGCGTTCCCAGATTTTCGGGAAGATCGACAGCGGCGTTCCGGATTTTACAGTGTGCCTCGGTTTTCCCCCATTTCGGCCCGTTATCGTCGCATTTCAGTCCGAGGAGTCCCCTGCGCAGTACAGGAGTCCGATTCCGACGATTTCTTCGCCAGTGTGTTCCTAAGAGGTAGGGCTTCGTTTTCCGTGTTGATGGTTTCTCTGGATTCCGATTTCTTGGCACGATTCCCGAGGTGATTTGACACCCCTATTTTGCTGTTTGGATTTTTGGACAGCGGCAACTTCGACGAATTATTTCTCCGCGTAGGAATATCGGATCGAGGCGATTCAAGAGTCGATTTTGGGCGATTTTTCGCGAGGAACGCAACCGTGATTTTTCTGGGATTTTAGGAGCTCGGGACAGAGGTGAAATTCCTCGTTTTGCGTGCTGATTTTAAAACAGCAAATGTGTGTTTGGAAATTGTTATATTTACACCGTGTACACTTGTGTGATGTTGTAGGACATTGTTGCAGCTGACGGTGTGTTTAGAGGACAGCGGGTATTTTCTGGGTGCATTGTGCACGCTTTTCGAGGTGGGTGGTTGCGTATCCCTCTTTGTTGATTTGCACACTAGGAATAAAAGAGTTCCCAATTATACATGTGATAGATAACTTGTGGTATATGAACCTATTGCATTTGGCCCCTAAATTAATTTAGTAGCTTCTATGTGATAAATCTGGGACAAGGAAATTGGACAATTGCTATATCGTGAACCGCATGCAATTTAGTAACCCAACAATATTTTTAAAAATTCTAAAAGTATTCTTCACATGAAACTTAGTCCTTTCTAAATGTTTTTAAAAGAGAACACTTGCATGCTTATTGGACAACTAGTTAGGCCACTATTTTATTGCAGCACGATATTATGGGATTTGACTTAGGAGAAAACATCTGTTATTGTTATTCTTCTCTATCGATGCATGATGCTCGAGTCTGATCGGGATTTTGGAGATAGTATTGCTTGGGACAGTTTGGACATGTCTTAGGGGATTGTGGGGCATAGTGGCAACCGCGGATGTTAGGCGGTTGACCAGATGTTTTTACCTTATCAGATTGGGGTCTATGGGTTCAGCGGTAACCGCGGATTTTGGGCGGTTGACCGGGTGTTATTATCACACCAGATTGGGGATCGGGGTTGCATTAGTGGATGGAGTATTCCCACTTTGATCATGGTCATGATCCAGTCCTGCTATTGTGAGACATCGGTTACAGAGATGATTGATACAGAGATACTTTACTCGTGTGGGTCGCTCCCCTCGAGTGCCACTCCGGAGTAGGCTTTTAGACCGTGATGGGTGCCGGTCAGTTGGTGAGTTGTGAGTGATGACAGAGCAGGCAGTGCCAGTATTTCCTGGCCCACTGATTGGGTTTTCTTTGGGCAGTCAGCTTTATAGTTGCATCTATACAGTCATCTTTTGGCACTGCATTTAGAGGCATAGTAGTGGTAGTTTCTTTTCAGCAGTCTTTATTGCATACCACTGTTCTTTCCTTTTTGCCTCTTTATTCCTAGTGGGTGCGTTAGCATCAGAGGTTTTACCCACTAGGGGAGGCTACTGGTTTATCTAGTAGTTCTCACCCCCATTGTTGTTTCTTGTTCTTTTTCCCCTTTGTTTTGCAGAGTCGACTGTGGGAGCTGCTGGGCCTTCAGCGGCAGATCGAGGTAAGAGGATCGCCGACTAGCTAGATCGTCTACCCCGAGCGAGAGTTTAGCTAGACTATTACTGTACTCCCCTTTTGTATCTCAGACATTGTAGTTTACTTTTGGGTCTGGCTGTGGCCAGCTGGTTGTATTATTTATGGTGAGCTGGGAGTATATTGTACTTTTATTTCAGTTTACAGTTTATTTCAGTCTGAGATTACTGTTAGTTCTATTAGTTCAGCTCTGTTATGCTCTTCTATTGTATATTATCTATCTGAGCAGGTTACCAGCGCTTCGTGTACATGGAAAATTCTGTGTACACGGCGGATCTGTTGGTGGGCCCGGGTTCTGGTTACCCCCGGGTCGTGACATACCCTGTCTGAGAGATTTATTTATGTACTGAACAGTCAGAGAGGTTTGATGTATTATGTATTATCTTTTAGTCTGGAGGATAACTATGTATTTTGGATGTGCTACTTCAACTGTTCAGTGTTGGGATTCTATAGCTACTTATTTTATTATTTCAGCTCTGATACATGTATAGCTATAGATCTGACTTGCAGATTAGACGCTTCGTCTATACGGAGATTTTCGTGCAGATGGCGGATCTGTTGGCGAGCCCGGGTCGCAGTTCCGACCTCGGGGCGTGACACAGAGTGCTAGTCAAAGTCCAATAAACATCAATAGTAGCCCCTATTCTAGCATGCTAAAATCTACATCACTAGAATTAGAAGGAAGTCCGCAGACTTGGAAGAAAATCCAACCCATCTCGGTTTGCCACCAATTGCTTGTAGACTCTTGCAATTGGGCTCCCGCAGAAACGTTCACTTTCGACAGAAAGCGCAACGGCGCCCGCCACGCACGAAAGGTACACCCCGAAAAGTCCGACGGTAAAATTGCGCGGCAAATGACACCACCAACAACAGTCCCTGGCAGAACCAGGGCATAGAGTTCAAAGACAAAAACCCCAAAAGCAAAATCTAAGAACTGTGCCGAAAAACACAACAAAACACGAGGCGACACCTACCTTAAACCGGCGCGCCGACAAATGGGCGCACGCACGACCGCCCGGCTCCGTGGAACACCTCGTACACGCTCCACGTCACAAACGACATGCACTACGGCACAAACAGTGCGCCCGCAACACAAACGGCGCGTTCCACGGCACAGACGGCTCGCCTGCGGCACACCAAAAATTCCCACGCTTCTCACTGACGCACACAAAATTTTTTGAGCGGAGCTAGGGGTCGAAACTGCGACCCGGCCCCGCCAACAGATCCGCCGCCCATACGGTGAATCCCGTATAGACGAAGCGTCTAACCTGCAAAAAGAAGGATACTATAGCTATGCAGATATCAGAGCTGAAAACTAAACTACTGAAAAACTAAAATCGAATCACTGTACAACTGAAAATAAAGATACAATATCCATCTCCCAAAAACGATCATATACAAAATTCTCTGATACAAAAACTCAGAACTCTACAGGGAGGTAAACAAAAATGATACATCAGGGTACATGCTCTCAGTACAAGTCAGATCCTCACAATACAAATGTCTCTCAAATGTAAAAACAAATAAACCAACTACTGACTGTACTAATAGATCTCCAATGAAGGGGTACCGCTACTGCTACTCTCCAAAGACAGGTAGGGATCTAGCTCGCGACTCCCTCGCCTCGATCAGCAACAAAAAGGATCAGCAACTAGAAAGTAGGTCCCTAGTGAAAAATACACCACAGCGGGTGTGAGAACTACATCCCACAGTAGTTCTCAGTGGGTACCGCAACCAAACCCGACGGTCTGCCCACTAAGTCTACTAGAGGCATAAGATAACAGAAAACTGAAAAAAGGAAAGCTGAAAATAACTCAACAGCTATCATGCCTCTATCTACTATGCTAAAAGGGTAATACAGATGAAAATGATGCATCGACTCAAACCCAGTATACTCAATCAATCCAATCATAATGACTGCCACATAGGGTCCAGTCAAACCTGCGGCCACCTACTACCAGTACATCCACGGAGAACTGGACTTACGTAGGGCGTCCATGACTGCCAAAACTGGCCCAGCCAGAGGGACTATGTCCGTGACTGCCTAAAAAAGGCCTAGCCAGGGGACAGCATCGACAAGTCGTGATAGTAAAGTAACAGGCCCAGCTCTGGAGTGGCACTCGAGGGGCGCGACCTAACCGAGGAAAGTATCAGCGCATCTCTGTCGAGCTCAATATGGATCATGCAGGCTATAGTCTAATCCACGATCAACAAGATCGACAGTAATTAACATCACCTCTCTAACTCACTGGCTGGAAATACTCACAGCCGGGACCACCGTCAACCTGACGGCTCCCACAACAAAACACCAAACTCACAGATAACACAGAAAGGACCGACACCATAAGGGTTCGGAAACCCCGATAGGTCGGCGCCTAGAACCCCAATCAAACAAGAATAGACTCCAGGCTCCGCCTATCGAAGTTCCCGACCTCCTTACAATTCGGGAACACGACAACCTCGGTACAACATGCGGAAGACACCAACCAGGGTCGGAAAGTTCCGGAAGACCAACACCTACAACCCTATTAAACAAGAACAGGTTCCAGGCACGGCCCCCGTAGCTTTCGTCCCGAAAAAAAGAATGGCCCCTAGAACCCAGATTACCCAAACTCTCTCGGGTGATGAAGTTGTAATAAAAAGATGATAGTTATTACTGAAAACTATTTTAATCTGAGAAACTCAATTTAAAATATTTTAGTTCTTTAATAAAAAAAAAAATCAGTTCTCTGACATGCAATCTAATCCATCTCATGGCATGTATGTTCCCTATATAATAGAATTAGTAGATAGTCCATTATTTTTGGAGGCAAAGCAACCCACCTGAAAATGCTAATTGATCCAATGTCCAAAAAGGCTGAAAGTGCACGGAGATAATCCTCGAATTCACCTGATTCCAACGGGTCCAAAAACGCCCAAAAACTCCTCCTGGGTATAAAGATAAGGCCCAAACATTACAAACAATACAAAATTCCAAGTGTACAGCTTGCTGAAATTTCAGTCCCAAAGATGCAAAATTCTACCTGTAAGATAAACTCCAAAAATTCTAATAAAAATACGACGGCGATCCTCGCAAAGAGTAGATGTCGATAGAGTCCTTAAACGTCGAATTCCGATACTCGAGTGCAGAGATCAAAATCCATCAAGCCTCCGCTGTCCAAAAAACCACCAGCAGGGAAGGGGGTTCAAAAATGCCTCGGGAATCATACCAAAAACTCAAAATGAGACGAAGAGATCAGTACGAAAATCGAAGGCGTACCTCTCGTGAACGTGCTGCCGTAAAAATCGGCTCAAAATACTATCAGAGTAATCCAGGGTGCCTCGCGGACCGAAAAGTGATGGTGAAAGCCAAAACCCAAGAAATGTCACAGTGTGCCGCGTCGCAGAAAGCGCGGATGTTGAGGCCTCCAAAAAAATCTGAAAGTCCCTCAGTAGATGGAGCAAAAGATGAAGAACAAAATCTCTTAAGGTCACCTTCGCAAATGGGGTCGGGAAAGGGCCCGAAATCGCAGCCCAAAGGGGAGCTTTTATAGTCTCCAAAGAACAAGAGCCAAAATACCATATATGTCCCCACATTCGGGCGCCCAAAAGATTCGGGCTGCTACAAGAATCCCAAAATGTACCCCAAACCATCAGCGCCCGAATCAACCCTGGAGCGCCACGTGTCCCCGCACAGCAAACAGCGAGCGCAGCCAACCCCTGCGCGACATGTGGCAACCCGCATAGCGCACAGCGGCTGGCGCTGCTGCGGTCGCGCCACGTGGCGCCGACCGCGCCTGCCCCCGCGCACGACGCCCCGGCTGACCCGGGCGTACGGTTACCTGCCCGCCGTACGGCCACCTGCCCGCCGTCGCCGCGTGGACCACGCGCACATGAGCCAACCTATCCGGAGTAGCCACGTGTCCCACTCCGGTCTACCGTACACCCGCGCATCTCCCATGGACCGCGCCTGCTGCACCGGCCAACGGGGAGCCGCCACCTGTCCAAATCCCTGGTGCACGCCTCCTCGGTGGACCGATCGGCTGTGCCTCAGCCCGCCGCCGCGCTCCGCCGCCTGCCGCCGCAACTACGGCCGCTAGAACAGTGCTCCAACGCCTCGAAATTCGTATTTTGGCGACCGGGATCCTAAAAATACAAGTAAATAGTCTATTTTCATCATTTTCGCGCGCTAAATCCAAATTCGATGTTCGTTTTGCCCAATTCCACTTCTAAAATTTGTCAAAGGCTTTCGGTTAGACAAACTTGCTCCCATTTTACACACTGAGTCCATTCTTTGGGCCCGACGCGTGCACAAATACTTCCAAAAGCCACCAAACCAACAGTAAACCCTTAAGCAGGGAATCGGGTCCTCACATCCTCCCCCACTAAAAGAAAGTTTCGTCCTCGAAACTAACACGGCTAAAAAGGGAGTCTCAAAGCCAAGGGTAGGTATCCATCAACACCGTCTCCAGCTCTCCAGTCGCTACTCAGTCTCCGTGATTACTCCTCAACAAAACCCTAACCAGTACGGCATGGCCCGGTTGCGCAATTCTCTCACCTCACAAGCCAGAATCCGCAACCTGCGTCCCTCGTACTACGAATACTCACAAACCTCAGTGGAGCGAGTCCATCACGGGCGAAGAGTACAGAAGCAAAACACCTCTGAGCTGAGACGTGGCAAAACCTCAGAAACTCCAAAAGGCTAGGGACAAGGAAGAACAACCAAATCAACTCGTCCAAAACTACACGAAGTACGCTAACACAACCAAACAAGAAAGGTAAAGGCCCCACCAGCAGGAAAGTCGTCAACCCTAACTCTCTATTTAGAAAACAGCTGAAATTAACGAAAAGTCCGAAAATTCCGAAAGACCAGTGCCATCGCCCCAATCAAACAAGAACAAGTTCGGGCACTGTCTCCATTTCTAGAGTAGCCTTTCGAAGTTTTCGTCATGTTCGTAAATTTCAGCACAAAGACGAGAAAAAGGGAGAGAAGTGTTGAAGTGGTTCCTGCTATGGCTACGAAAACGAAAGTTACGATCTAACCGTGACCCCTAGGGACACAACCTCTAGTCCTAACCATCACCTACGCTCAAGAGGTGGCATCTAACCCAAAACTGCTGAAGCCATTGCTGCAGGAAGGGTACCCCGGCGACCTGTGAAAATGAACTCCTCCTGGCCCACTCGCGGAAGGGTTACTGTTCTCATTCCACAATCAGTCATTGCATGATAACGCGCCAACCAGTCCATCCCGTGTGCTCGATCAGAATCTTGGAGCTGTCACCAAACCGTCACATCTGCCGGTATAATTCCAAGTCTCCTCTGCAGTGGACACGATCCACAAAGCTCCCCCAAGAGTACAACACTAACAAGAACATGTACCTCTAGTGCACGTGGTAACAACTCTACCTCCAGTCCAGGCAGGAAAGCCAAAAATACACCAATTCAGACTGCTGTAATGAAATCATGCCGGCGACAACCCGATCCACTGCCGTGGCGCCCTCCAACCGGGCGGCACAGACTCATCCACTCGATGCAGGTGGTCGTCGTTCAGTCTGCCTCGACGTCAACGTCCAGTCTGTCAGAAAATATCTAGACTATCCACATAGGGAGCACGGACTCTGCCTCTGCTCACACTGGGGCGACGAATGCGGTCTTCCGCAACAACACATCTATGCTACCGCCGCTGCTGATGCTGCCCTCGGGGTCCACCCGACCTCTGACATCTCAAAAATTCACTATCCTGGAGATGAAATATGGAATGCCCATGCCGGTTGATCTGTCCTCCATCCTCTAGCCTCTATCTGACACTCTCCGGAAAGAAGGCTTCAAGAAGAAGACTGCGGAACTCTACCCAAATAAGCAGCTGGGTCCCAGGCGGACCGACAAGTCACACTCGGCGCCACCATGCCTCGGCATTGTGCTCCAACAAGTTTGTCGCCAAAAGAACCTGAAACTGCTCCTCAACAAAAAGGGTCTCAAGGAGTCGCTCCATCGCTGTGATCCAAGACTCTACCTCCCATGGCTCCGAGCTCAATCCTGCGAATCGGGGTGGATCAGACTGCCGGGACTGGCTCCATCGATCTATGATGTCCCAAAGCTCATCTACTATCCGCTATCCACCCTACCTCAATGCCTCGGCACTACTCGTCGACACGGAGGGGGCTGCTCGCTCAATCGGTGCCACTGGTATAGCTGGAGATGCCACTGCATGGGAAGAAAGTGCTGGAGGACACTCAGGCGGTACTGCAACTAGCTGTGCTCTCTACTCCAACAGGCGCATCAAACGTTCCATGGCCTCCTCCTGGCATCGGACAGCTTCCGACATCTGTGCCATCTGAGCTCGTAACTCCTCGGTCTCGCTCTGCTCTGATAGCTCTGCCTCCTGCTGCTCGGGTTCCTCATCGGATGCGGGATGTGCCCTCTTCCCTACACGATGTCTCAGGCATCGTAGTCCACTGCACAATAACAAACATCAGGACACAATAACCATACGACCCAATCCATCGAAAGTCTAAGACATGTCATCCATTCCATAGCATTATGTTGTCTGCAGCCAACAAAATCGCTTAGGAGAATAAACATGCCAATCACTCATCCTATCTCTTGGGAGAGGTATAACACTCAATCAGGACTCTCGCTAAAAGTCACGACTCTCACGTAGTCATCCTAATGTCCAACCACAAGTCTAGGGTTTCTAAGTCCATAATGACCTACAGGCTCTGATACCACTCTAATCTGTCACGCCCCGGGGTCGAAACTGCGACCCGGGCCCGCCAACAGATTCGCCGCCCATACGGTGAACCCCGTATAGACGAAGCATCTAACCTGCAAAAAGAAGGATACTATAGCTATACAGATATCATAGCTGAAAAGTAAACTACTGAAAAATTAAAATCCAATCACTGTACAACTGAAAATAAAGATACAATATCCATCTCCCAAAAACGATCATATACAAAATCCTCTGATACAAAAACTCAGAACTCTACAGGGAGGTAAACAGAAATGATACATCAGGGTACAGGCTCTCAGTATAAGTCAGATCCTCACAATACAAATGTCTCTCAAATGTAAAAACAAATAAACCAACTACTGACTGTACTAATAGATCTCCAATGAAGGGGTACCGCTACTGCTACTCTCCAAAGACAGGTAGGGATCTAGCTCGCGACTCCCTCGCCTCGATCAGCAACAAAAAGGATCAGCAACTGGAAAGTAGGTCCCTAGGGAAAAATAAACCACAGCGGGTGTGAGAACTACATCCCACAGTAGTTCTCAGTGGGTACCGCAATCAAACCCGACGGTCTGCCCACTAGGTCTACTAGAGGCATAAGATAACAGAAAACTGAAGAAAGAAAAGCTGAAAATAACTCAACAGCTATCATGCCTCTATCTACTATGCTAAAAGGGTGATACAGATGAAAATGATGCATCGACTCAAACCCAGTATACTCAATCAACCCAATCACAGTGACTGCCACATAGGGTCCAGTCAAACCTGCGCCCACCTACTGCCAGTACATCCACAGAGAACTGGACTTACGTAGGGCGTCCTTGACTGCCAAAACTGGCCCAGCCAGAGGGACTACGTCCGTGACTGCCTAAAAAAGGCCCAGCCAGGGGACAGCATCGACAAGTCGCGATAGTAAAGTAACAGGCCCAGCTTCGGAGTGGCACTCGAGGGGCGCGACCCCACCGAGGAAAGTATCAGCGCATCTTTGTCGAGCTCAATATGGCTCATGCAGGCTATAGTCTAATCCACGATCAACAAGATCGACAGTAACTAACATCACCTCTCTAACTCACTGGCTGGAAATACTCACAGCCGGGACCACCGTCAACCCGACGGCTCCCACAACAGAACACCAAACTCACAGATAACACAGAAAGGACCGACACCATAAGGGTTCGGAAACCCCGATAAGTCGGCGCCTAGAACCCCAATCAAACAAGAACAGACTCTAGGCTCCGCCTATCGAAGTTCCCGACTCCCTTAAAGTTCGGGAACACAACAACCTCAGTACAACATGCGGAAAAAACCAACCAGGGTCCGAAAGTTCCGGGAGACCAACACCTACAACCCTATCAAACAAGAACAGGTTCCAGACATGGCCCCCGTAGCTTTCGTCCCGAAAAAAGGAATGGCCCCTACAACCAAGATCACCCAAACTCTCTGTCACGCCCCGGGGGTTTGTTTTAGCGGAAACGGTTCACAAAAGGTACTCAATTGGCGCGTAAATTTTTTTTTGAAAAATAAACCTTCTTCCCCGGCGCATGCCCAGACCCGCCGCATACACAGAATCACTCTGCAAACGGACAGAGTCTCCTCTGTATATGCACGGCGTAGCAGCCAATACAAGTCCCAAACGCAATCATCCATTCAATCACAACAGTTCTAACATACAACTATGTACCATAACTGAGTAAAAAGCACAGCCAAGAGATTTTAAAAGGATAAATCCACAGTCGTTGAAAACGGCGCCTACCCGGCACCCAGAGTTTGAAAGCGCGTTTGAAAACAGCATAAATCCACAGGGTTTTGAAAATAGTGCCCACATGACACTTGAGTTTTGAAATTCGTTTTCACAATCCATAAATCCACAGGGTTTTGAAATCAGTGCCCACACGACACTTAAATTTTGAAAACAGTTTTCGCAATCTTTTCTTTGGTTTTTCTTTTTCCTTTCCAAACGGCCAACAGAAGTGAAAGGAAAGATAAATACGTAAGAGAACTACCAAATAGAGACCATGCCGACATCCACACCGACCCCACGAGGGTATCGAGAACCACACAAAGAACTACAAATGTGAATGAAATGCAAAGATAGAAAAAGGAAAGACAGTCCGGGGTCCCCAGCGACCCAGAAGCTCCTGCCCCGTCCTCACCGTCGCCTACCTCTCCCCCCGTCTGGACCCTGTCACGAAGTGGGAAGTCAGTGACGAATAATAATAGTAGAGCAGGAAAAGTAGTAAAACAAACCGTAAAGCAAACCGGAGCAACCACCCTCCCAAGAGGGAAAAGATAACCTGTACCCCTGTATCCTGCAATACCCGACCACGTCGGACAACTAAACCGACGGGCCGTACCGTACCTGCAATACCCGACCACGTCGGGCAACTAAACCGACGGGTCGCACCGTACCTGCAATACCCGACCACGTTGGGCAACTAAACCGACGGGTCGCACCGCTCGCACCTCGGCGCCTCAAACCCCACAACTACAGGGGCCCCACTATGTCACCTCGTGGGTATACACGGGTCATAAACCGCTTTTCCGGAAAAGCGCACCCTTTGCGGTGGCCAAACCGCGGGTGCGCGTGCTGCAGCCTCGAGCAAAGTAACCAACAATACCAACAGTACTCAAAGAGAAGATATAACCGTTATCATGTTAGCAACATAATATATGATCAAGAGTAAAGCTATAACCGCTATCATGTTAGCAACATAATGTGTAATCAAGAGTAAAACTATAACCGCTATCCTGGTAGCAACATGATGTGTAATCAAGAGTAAAACTATAACCGCTATCCTGGTAGCAACATGATGTGTAATCAAGAGCAAAACGACCGCCGGAAACCGACGCTAAACACCATAATAAAACCCACAACATGATAAACATGAAAATAACAATATTGCGCATAAAGGGATTCTAAGGGTGTACCCACCAGTAAAACTCGATAGTATCATCAATAAAGATCACTCATATTAGCACAGTTAGATGAGTCATAAAAACTTGAGCACAATTTACGAAAGTCCCACACTAAGTCTTAGGATGAGCACCCACCTAAAACGCGAAGAAGATGTGCAGAAACTCCAGTTAAAACACCCCCCTTGAGCCCGAGAAGAACTACAGTAAAAATTATCGTTAAAAACATCGTCGCGATTAAAAACACTCAAAAACAGGGCGAAACGGGCCAAAAACGGAGCTTCCGGGCTCTTTGGCTGCAGTCGGGTGCACGGGCCCAGGCGTGGATCGGGTCCACGGCAGCAGGCGGCCGCGGCGTAGACTGGGTGCACCGCTCGGTGAGCCGCTGGAGCACGGCCAGCGTCGCGGACCGGGCTCACGGCTACAGTGCTGGCGGTCGCGGACCGGGTGCACGCCCAGCAGGGTGAGCCGGTGCGGCTTGGGCCGGGCCGCGCACGGGGGAGAGGCGCGGACCGGGTCCACCCCGCGCGGCTGCCGCGGCGAGCGCCGGGTGCACGCCTAGGGCGTGCACCGCGCATGCGGGCCGGGCCGGCGCACGCGCCCGTGCGCCGGGTCCGCGCCCGCGGGTCGCGGGGGCGTGCGCCGGGCGCACGCCTGGCCAGGTGGACCCCGGGGTGGATTTGCCCGTACAGAAGAACAGTAACCCTAATCTTGACCCCCCCCCCCCCCCCCCCCGGGGTTCCGGCGATGACCCCGCGGACACGGCGACTGCGGCGGCGACCCCGCGAGTACCACAACGGCGGCGGCGGCCTCCCGTTTAACCACGGCGGCGGCGGCCTCCCGTTCAACAACCCGTATCGCCGCGACATCGACCGGGACTCCCAAAACGGACAAACCGGAAAGAAAACTCGAAGCACTCACCTTAAATCCGCCAGCGGAGGAGGAGAAGGAAGGAGGATCGGCCGTCCTTGCTCGATCGGTTCTGGGCAGTTTCTTCTTTTCTCTTCCCGTCCCTCCGCCTCGGTTCCTACGCCGCATCTTGAGAAAGGGGAAAAAGGTTTTCCCCCTCCACACCCCCGGTCGGTTTAGCTTATACGAAGAGACTTTAAAATTATACCCAGGTCAACAACCCTAGCCATTTTGAAATAGAATGAGGGGTCCAGATCGCCTCGGAAAACGTGTCGATCACCGGCACGCCTTCCGATGCACTCAAGCTGATAGGCAACTTCAAAAATTATTTCTGGGAGATCCCGGGGCCGGAATTCAAATCCGATCGCGCCACCGTTCTCCATTTCGCGAGCTCTAACACCTAAAAATACCCGCGAGCCCCGACGGTCTGCCCAGAAATTCTCGAACTTTCAACCCCCCACTAACAACTAAAAAGATTCAATTAAGACCAAAACGAAAAACAGGAGGGTCGAGGTATTACAAAAATAATTAAAATAAACCACTAACATAAATAAGCTAAAAGAAACTGATCACGGAAAGATTCCGTTCGATCGCCACGAAAAGCGTGCCGGCCACTTAGCACGGATTCCGGTGCACCACTCAAGGCAAACACTTTGACCCCCATTCTGGGAGATCCGTAATTCGGAATTCGAATCCGTTCGCTCTGCCGTCCCTCGTTTTTCGAGCTTAATCACAGAAAAATATTCGCGGCCCAGGCTAGTCCATTGCAGAAAACACAGTGAAAAGTTTTCCTAACAATCCCATCATAAGAAAAGTATACACGGGCGAGGGAACACCAGGACTCTACATCACTCACCACTTAAAAGAAGTTTCGTCCTCGAAACTTAATCCTGGCCCGCAACGAATAAATCTGAGTAGCACTCCCTCATCTTTGACTCCAGTTCCCAAGTCGCTTCACGTTCTTCCTGGTTGCCCCACAGCATCTTCACATGGGGGATAGTCCGGTTGCGCAATCCTTTCTGTCCTCTCGTGCTGAGATCCGCACCGGTGTTCCCTCGCAGTTGATTGGAGAGGTCATCAATCCTGGACTTGTTCTTCACTGTAACCTTATTTATCTCCCTGAAGTCGACGCGTAGGCGTAGGTTTCCGTTCTTCTTTCGCACGAAAAGCACGGGTGCGCCCCAAGGCGACACACTCGGTCTGATGAACCCTTTATTCAGAAAAACTCCTTGTTGTGCCTTAGATTCCCTCAGTCCCGCGAAGCCATTCCGCAAGGCGCCTAAGGGATAGGTTGCGTGTCTGGTAGAAGCTCGAAAGAGAGGGTGACCTCTCACCCAGGGGTATTCCCGGCAATTCAGTCAAGGGGACGTCAGAAGAAACCCTTACAATGGGGTGTCAGTGAACGATGCAAAGGGGTCGAGTCGCCAGGCTCACTCAAACCAAGTAGCTATACATCCGCCGGATACCTCGTGAACCAATCTATTGCCAGCACCTCGTCGTATTCCTGCTTCCCGACTCGGAATTCCCAGTCACGACGCCGCCGGTCCGCACACCACCCGAGCCGGCTCTGAGCAGTCAGCAACAAAGTCTCGCGATGCGTCGAGGTACCCCAGTCGTACTGCCCAACCCATACCAATGATCCTTTAGAAGTCCAAAACATCTAACCCGACGACGGGGAAAACAACCCACACAACGCCCTCACAAGGCTCCAAGCGGTGCCAACAAAACAGGCTGGGTTACTAACTATCATAACTTCTCCCCTGAAGACAACGAACTCACCTGTCACCAACACGGGCTGCTCCCCTCCGTCGCCGACGCTAGATACTTCCACCCGTCACCAACACGGGCCACAAGCTGGGAGCATAACCACCATCCCGGACCACTCGCTCCGACTACCCGTCCTACCGAGGCGATGATCGAAACTAACGTTAGGTTTCAGCTCTAAGACCTACCACCAAGTCTACCCCACAAAAAGGGCCGCGTACAGGGCCTCCTAGCCGAAGGTGACCAGAGCCAAAACTCCGAGTAGTCGCCAGATTCCCCCCCTTGACTCACACCTGCCCCAAAAGATCACCATCCACAGCGCTCCCAAACCAAACCTCAAGGCTATAACTTAGTCATGGGAAGCTGGCGACAAAACCCACAAGGTGAGGTCCTACCTCCGACCTGGCACCGACGGGGTGCGACGCTCTAAATTGCCGCTATCTCTTGGTCCCAAACCGTTGCCCCACCAAGTACCGGGCACCGAATCGAGCGGTAAACTTCCAGACCAACAGTGACACTCCCAACTAGAAGGAAAAAAAACTAAGCTCTATGCCCGTTCAACGAAGACCTCCAGGTACCGAAGACTATCCATCTGAAATCTAAAGGGTCGAAAGAAGACAAGCAACGAAAACAGCAAGAAGAACCCTGCCAAAAGTTGCCTAGGGTCACTAAACGCACTCGAGGGATCACACGCCAACCACCAAAGGACGACCTAACCGGCCCTCTAGCGCAGAATACAGGAACCCGACTCAGAGCTACCTGGCACCACCCAGCGTCAAAGTTAAGCCCCCCAATAAAAGTCGCCACCTACGCACACTTGTGCTAAGCAAGGCACGACCTCTCTAACCCCAAACGAGCCTAAACGAAGAAGATTTACTAGCCCTGGTGGTCTCCCTTCCTAAACCAAAGGATCCCCCGAGACCCCAACACGACGATCTCTACAACCAATCGCAGTGGTTACGGTGAAAAGCCGAACTATGGGTAACAATCATAGGGGAAGAATCCTCATTCCCACCTGTACCTTGCCCATGGTGCAAAAGGAATCGACCGACTACCCGCTGTAACTTAACATCAGAAGACCCAGGAGGTACAAGTTTAGACAAACAGTTATCCGGTTACCCATGTCCGACAGACGGCCAACAAACCAACAACCCCCGGTGGGTTGTGCTACCACCCGAGCCATATCGAGAAAAGAAACTCAATAGTCCCCGCACTCTCGCATCTGTTGCAGCAGGAGCTAGTTTTCCGCGGCCGTCGACGTCGTCGTATCTGCCTCCGCGACCCCGGCTGATGATCTGGTACGGGCCATATCTGTACACACACAACAAGAGTCAGCTCTAGACTTCACTTACAAAACAACGAACCACCTAGCGAGAGAAAAGGACTCGGACTCTTCCCCCCCCTCGATCACTCGCGTTCTACCTTCCTATGCCCTACCCATTTCATTCACCTGTAGGCAAGTGAGGTATCCCCACGGATGTCGGCACTAACTGTTGTGATTGAAAGAACTGCTCTGATACCATCTTAATCTGTCACACCCCGGGGGTTTGTTTTAGCAGAAACGATTCACAAAAGGTACTCAATTGGCGCGTAAATTTTTTTTTGAAAAATAAACCTTCTTCCCCGGCGCATGCCCAGACCCGCCGCATACACAGAATCACTCTGCAAACGGACAGAGTCTCCTCTGTATATGCACGGCGTAGCAGCCAATACAAGTCCCAAACGCAATCATCCATTCAATCACAACAGTTCTAACATACAACTATGTACCATAACTGAGTAAAAAGCACGGCCAAGAGATTTTAAAAGGATAAATCCACAGTCGTTGAAAACGGCGCCTACCCGGCACCCAGAGTTTGAAAGCGCGTTCGAAAACAGCATAAATCCACAGGGTTTTGAAAACAGTGCCCACACGACACTTGAGTTTTGAAATTCGTTTTCACAATCCATAAATCCACAGGGTTTTGAAATCAGTGCCCACACGACACTTAAATTTTGAAAACAGTTTTCGTAATCTTTTCTTTGGTTTTTCTTTTTCCTTTCCAAACGGCCAACAGAAGTGAAAGGAAAGATAAATACGTAAGAGAACTACCAAATAGAGACCATGCCGACATCCACACCGACCCCACGAGGGTATCGAGAACCACACAAAGAACTACAAATGTGAATGAAATGCAAAGATAGAAAAAGGAAAGACAGTCCGGGGTCCCCAGCGACCCAGAAGCTCCTGCCCCATCCTCACCGTCGCCTACCTCTCCCCCCGTCTGGACCCTGTCACGAAGTGGGAAGTCAGTGACGAATAATAATAGTAGAGCAGGAAAAGTAGTAAAACAAACCGTAAAGCAAACCGGAGCAACCACCTGTAGAGTTATTTAAGGATCCCCAAGGATCTAAATAGGTACTATCAAACACCTAGAGGGGGGTGAATAGGTGTAATATTATAAAAACCAATCTCAGTGCAAAAATAAAAATCAATGCGGAAAATAAAAATCAACACACCGAGATTTACGTGGAAACTCCAATCCAGGAGAAAAACCACGGGACCAACACGCAATAACAATCCACTAAGAATTGAAGAATAACAAGGTGATTACCGACTCCACGGACTCGACCCCTCCTTCAAGTTCTTCGGACCTTGCGCTCCACCGATTGCACGTCCACTGCACACGTTCGAATCCACGAACGCCACTCGAATCCACGAGCACACGTTTCGAATCCACGAAACGCCTTCAACACACCGAATCCACGGTGCTACGTCGAATCCACGACGCAAACTCAGCCGATAAGGAAATATAGGCTTCGATGGTGATCCTTTGCTTAGATTGTCATTGAAGAACCATAGAAAGAAATTCTAAGCAAAGTTTAGATCAATTCGACAAAAGATATGTTCTTGAAAGAACCATCGAATTGACCTAAAAGAGGCTAAAGAGAAGAAAGATGAAATCCTGCCTCTAGGGTTGCTCTCGAGTGTTTTCGGTATCGGTCATTCTATTCGAGAAACCCTAAGTATCTATTTATAACCCTTGGAAACATATTAGAGTCGGTTTAGGAAACTTTTCCCGAGGTAACATTGTGTACCGGTACCACTTATCATGTTCCGGTACTCAATGGTGCAAAACACAGATTTTTCTATTGTGTTCCGGTACGCGAGTCTGTGTTCCGGTACGCAATACAAATTACAGAAAATTCTGTGTCGGGTTTGAGGAACTTCAAGTGTGGTTCCGGTACTCAATGTAAAAATGATTTTTTCAAGATAAACTTTATCCAAAACAAACCAAGTACCGGAATCCAAACTTAAAACAAGTTGTAAGTTAAAACCAAGTTCCTAAAACCAAGTCTAAACCGGTTTTCATTAATTTCCTGTTTCCAATGATTATAAATGAACTTTAATCACCATGATCTATATTTAATCATACCTGAGAGTTGACTTGGGCTCATGTTGAATCTTCAATGAGTCTTCGAAGGCTGATTTGACAATTTGATCCCTTTAAGACTCCGACTCAACTCACTGACTTGACTCACGAAATATGCCAACACCAAAAAGCCGTAACAATCTCCCCCTTTGGCAATTTCGTGACAAAACCCAAAAATACATAAAAACGCTCAAGTCACTCATCTTAAACCAAAAAATTCGAAATTCAATGTCATCACCAAAACATTGATTTTCTTTGCGTGAAAGATCCAATAAATACAAAATTACATTTGAACCAAACAGTCCTAAAACATACTCTATGACTTAGGACTTGGAGTCTTAAAGTGATGTAATTCCTGCAAAACAAAACTCCAAACAAAATCAAATGTTAGTCGTTAGAAATTAAAATCCTACACTTGATTCGTCTTCCATTTGGTTCTTTTGTTTTGTGGCTCTTTCAATCTTTTCTTTATCTCCCCCTATCTTGAGCATTCCAACATGTTCTCCATGTTATCCTCGTTCTCCCCCTGTCTTGAGCATCTATATTCTCCCCCTTTGAGATTCAATCAATATTTTCTGTTCTCCCCCTTTTTGTCACAAATTGTCAAACAGTCAAAAAAGACAAAAAGAAACATACTAAAAGGATAAGTTCTTAGTTACATGCCCATTAGAGTTCTTGTTCATCACAAAGTGAAAAGAAACTAAAAAGCCAAAAACAAGAAGGTAAAGAAATCACTCATCCTGATCTGAATCATCATCGTCCTCATGTGATGTAGGTCCATGAGATGTACTCGGTGCAGTTGCTCCAGTGACCACATCGTCGTGTTTGCACCCAAGGATTTCGAATATCTTCTTCAAACCATCCTCGATTTTCTTGAAACCTTGCTCCATCCTTTTCTGCAAAGACTGAAGAGTTACCACTTCAGCTGGTTCAGGAGATTCTTGGCGAGGCGGTGCGCTCGTAGTCGCTTCACTTGCATAGTCCTTTGTGTGTCCAAAAGTCTTCAAGGTGCTAACTGACTTGGCTAACGTGATTCCATCGATTGAGCCTAAGCCATAGTCAAATTTGGTACCAGAAATGTCAACACCGTGGTCTTCCAGAATACGAGTAATCAGGATTGGATACGGTAGAAGGTCACGTTGCCTTGATCCCTCAATGACATGTACCATTTGCTGCCAAATTAGAAACGGAATGTTGATGTTGATTCCCTTTGCATTTTCCGGGTGACCAAGGAAAAAGAGAAGTAGCAATCGATCCCATCGAATCCTTTTGGTCCCCATTGTGGGCAATAAGTTGTAGCAGACGATTAAGGACAAAATGTGATATTCTGGTTTTAGGTCCTTTGATTCAACATATGACCTATTTGTGTGTGTCCCTGACTTGCAAATTGAATCCACAACAGTGTCCCAATGGGTGTCATGCTGGAAATCACCATCTGTGTAATAAAGACCAGAAGTATCAACAGCTAGCCCAAGGTTTGCCCCAATTACTGCTGGAGTAATGTCAAACTTGACGCCTCTAACTGTTGTTTCAATAATAAAAGCCCCTGTGTCATGGTCCTTTTGGAGTATGTTAGCTCTCATATAAAATTCCCTGATGATCTCAACACAAAAACCCATCTTTGGTTGGACTCTGCCAAGTGGCCGAATGTGACTTCGTTCCAAGAGCCTTGCAAAGTCTGGCACCTCACGACATAGCTCATTAAAATTCACGTGTCGCTCTCCAATGCATGTGCGGTTTGCAAATCTGGCACGGCGTTTTACACTCACATGCGTTTCACTTTCATCAACATTTGATCTCCGTTGAGAGCGGTCGCGTATTACCGGTCCACCGGTACTTCTACGCGGAGGAGAATCCGCACCCTTCTTTTTCCTTGGAGCCATAGGTGCTTTCCCCTTTCCTTGAACCGTTTCTTCTTCATATTCTGAGGAATTTTCAGAATCTGAGCTTGTCGAACCTTCCTCTCGTGATCGTTTAGTAGTCTTCTTCTTTCCAGAACCACGACCACGTCCACTTCCAGTGGCCATTAAGATCACTAGTGCAAGAAGCCATGAAAATGCCATTTCCTACAAAGAACACAATGCACTATGATTTGATCTTATAGGAATGCTTAAACATGTCTAAGAAACATTCTAAACATGTTACAATTGATGATTCATCATTTAAAATCCATTTATATCAAAAGCCCTAAAATTTCAATTTTCTCTATGTTAAGAACTCATGCAAATCATAGATTCAAGCATATAAGCATGGAAACATGAATCTAATTGCATAGAGATGTACCAAATATGTTCTAAACATGAGTTAAGGGTAGTTTATGCAAGAGATTTCATTTGAAGTAAAGATCTACTCAAAAATCTCTAAAAACAACATCAAAACCTAAAACTAGGGTTTTGAAGTTAAAGAAACAAAGATCTATGTAGAAACTTACAAATGAGAGCAATAAATCTCTTAATCTTGATGAAAAACCCCTTAGAGATGTTTTAGAGAGAGAGAGGGAGGGTTTTGAAGTGGGTGAGATGAAATAAAAACATTGTAGTTTCGGAATATAAGGAATTCCAGATCGCGTACCGGTACAAGGAGTCGCGTACCGGTACGTAGTGAAAAAACCGAAAAATCTTCGTTCGGGTTCCGGATTGAAAAACAGGGGGTGATCCGGATCCGCAATGTAGTTCCGGTACTAAAAGAGTAGTACCGGTACGCAAGTGAAAAACAGGGATTCTCATGATTCGGGATCCGGATTGGATTTTCTAATCCGGATTGGATTTTCAGGTACAAAAAAGCAGGTACCGGAACAACAGAGCCAAAAAGCAAAAATTTCTTGAAACAAATCCAAAATTTGACATCTTTTCAAATACCGATTTGTATACCATCAAGAAATCCATTTAAGTGCTTTGAAAAACAATGAATTCACATAGATGTCATTCAATCCAATTAATTTCACAAAAATTAAAAAGATTTACTCCTTAATCATGAAAAACAAAGATAAAACATTATAAACAGTTTTTCATGTTATATTCATCAAACACAAGTCATCAAAAATAATCTTGAGATCCAAACTCTATCAAGATGTAACGGATTTACAAAGATGACTTACGGAGATTTTCCAAATGACATCAATTTTGAATTCTACCCTTTCAAATAGAGATAAGCACTGAATTACCTAAGGGTGGCTCTTTGAGCATCTTTTTCAACTATCCCACCTTATACCAACCAGGAGATTGTTCAAAATAAGAACTTTGAATTTAAATCTCCGAATGCTTCAACTAAAGATTTTCTCAAAAAAAAATTATCACGCATCCAAAAACATGTGGTATTTCTTTCCAACATGTGGTGGTAGTTTTCACACTCCTTTCGGATGTAACTCTTTCCACATATTTTATAATTCATTTATTTACCCTTGTAAGAATGCAATCTCTTACGTGAAAGAATTAAATCCCAAATTTTAGTCTATCGGTTGTCTCACGTTTATCACAATGAATTCACACAACCGAGATAGATTAAGCATCTTAAGACCACACATGATTTCTAAAATTTGATGCTTATAACTATCAAAAACTCCTATAATGAAGTATCTTCATGATTATGATTATGGAGTAAAGTTGATAATCCATATAAAATTAATTTGGAGTGAATGAACGTGAAGCCCCTTTTTATTCAATGCACTTGTTCAATAAAAACCCTTTTGTTCAAAAACAAAGTATAAAAACGAAGAGCATTGAAAAACATGTAATGCAAAGATTAAGAAGAAATATGAAGGGAAAAACCAATCAAAGCATTACATACAGTCAAAAGCTATTTAGAACTTAAGACAAGGAAAGATATCACCTTTCCGAATCCAAAATCGCTGGATTTTGGGTTGTCTTGATTCGTTGTGGCCGGGGGTTGTTCGCTTTGACTATTGATCCACCTTAGGTCTTTGCCTCGCAATGATCCACTTGTATGATTGATGTTGTGGTTCGGACCTTTGGTGGGTTGAGTGAACTCCTTTAACTTGATGTGTCTTTTGATTCCGTTGAGTCCGCTCCGTAGATGAAGTTGCCGAAGGATTTTTCTTTCTCTTTTTCGGGCAATTCTTCACCAAGTGTCCTTCAAGTCCACATAGGTGACAAGTTTTTCCTTTCAATTTCATTGTGGAACTTGAAGCATGCACAGTTTGATCCTTTTTAAATCCCAAACCAACCTTACTTGTTTGACCTAATCCGGACATACTTTCTAGTTTCTTGGAACCGATTGAAAGCCTTTGTATGTCGGATTTAAGTTGATGAACTTGCTTGGTCAAAGCTTGGTTGGTGACATGAATCTCTTCAAACTGCTTTTCAAGAAAACCAATCTTGTCCATATATGATTTTGCGTTCGTCTCCGATTGGTTTAGCTTTTCTTGGAGGATTTTATTGTTATCCAATAACCGTCCTTGTTCCTCCTCGAGATCATGAAGTTTGATCTTTAAAGCTTGATTCTCGTCTTGAACCTCAAGTCGTTGCTTCCTCAACTTCTTGATATGCTTGGCCATCTTCTTTGATTCCGCAAGAAGTTGTTGGTATGCCTCAACGAGTTCTTCTTCGTCCGACTCCCCCTCACTTGATGACTCTCCGCCGGATGTTGATGTTTCATGCAAAATCAAAGGAATAGAGTCAGTGACTAAAGATGATAAGCACAAATTAGAAGAGGGAATTTGAGAGGCATGAAAAGCAACAATTTTTTCTTTTTCCTCTTCACTTGAGGTCGATTCATCGAAACTAGAATCGTCCCAAGTTTTTGCTTGCAAAGCCTTCTTTTTGTATGATTTCTTAGAAGGACAATCCGTTGAAATATGGCCGTAGCCTTTGCATCGATAACATCGGATTTCCCCTTCGAAATCATCTTTTTCTTTTTCTTTAGAAGGTTTTGCAACGCCTTTGAGTTTAGAGGATTTAGAACCCGATGATCCTTTAGATGGTTTCGTGGATGAAGATCCATCGGTTCGATTCTTCCAAAATTTCCGACGAAATTTCTTTGTGATCCGCGCCAATTGTTCTTCAAAATCGGCAAAAGAGATTTCATCGTCGGAACTTGATTCGCTATCTTCTTCCTTTGTTGATTTGAATGCAATACCTGTAAGCTTAGAAGAAGACTTGGAAGAAACTTGATTAGTAGGAAAAGTCATCTCATAAGTTTGTAAAGCACCTACTAATTCCTCTACACTCATCTCATCCGGATGACTAACGGTTTCAATGGCGGTAACCTTTGCCCTAAACCGTTCCGGAAGAGTCCGAAGAATCTTTCTTACAATTTTCGACTCCGGGATCTTTTCTCCTAAATTAGCACATGTATTAATTACATCTTGAAGTCTAGTGTAATAATCTGTAAACAATTCATGCTCTTCCATATGAATAGAGTCAAATTGACTTGTAAGCATCTGGAGCTTTTGAATTTTTACAAGATTAGTACCCTCATGTGTAATTTTGAGAATATCCCAAATTTCCTTCGCGGTTTCACACGCGGAAATTCTTGTAAACTCAGTCGAGGAAAGAGAATTATATAAAGCGTTCATACCTTTCCCATTGTAAGAAGATCTTTCGATTTCCTCTTTAGACCATCTAGAGCGAGGTTTTGGGGTAGTAGAATTTCCTACTTCCTCAACCGGATGCACCCAACCGTATTCAACGGTTTGCCATACCCGCTCATCAATAGAGATGAGAAAAGCTCTCATCCGCACTTTCCAATATGCATAATTGGTCCCATCAAAAAGAGGAGGTCTAAAAATATTACCACTTTCACCCGACATGATAGATAAACCTAAAACCCGCTCTGATACCAATTGTAGAGTTATTTAAGGATCCACAAGGATCTAAATAGGTACTATCAAACACCTAGAGGGGGGTGAATAGGTGTAATATTATAAAAACCAATCTCAGTGCAAAAATAAAAACCAATGCGGAAAATAAAAATCAACACACCGAGATTTACGTGGAAACTCCAATCCAGGAGAAAAACCACGGGACCAACACGCAATAACAATCCACTAAGAATTGAAGAATAACAAGGTGATTACCGACTCCACGGACTCGACCCCTCCTTCAAGTTCTTCGGACCTTGCGCTCCACCGATTGCACGTCCACTGCACACGTTCGAATCCACGAACGCCACTCGAATCCACGAGCACACGTTTCGAATCCACGAAACGCCTTCAACACACCGAATCCACGGTGCCACGTCGAATCCACGACGCAAACTCAGCCGATAAGAAATATAGGCTTCGATGGTGATCCTTTGCTTAGATTATCATTGAAGAACCGTAGAAAGAAATTCTAAGCAAAGTTTAGATCAATTCGACAAAAGATAGATCTTGAAAGAACCGTCGAATTGACCTAAAAGAGGCTAAAGAGAAGAACGATAAAAACCTAGCCTCTAGGGTTGCTCTCGAGTGTTTTCGGTATCGGTCATTCTATTCGAGAAACCCTAAGTATCTATTTATAACCCTTGGAAACATATTAGAGTCGGTTTAGGAAACTTTTTCCGAGGTAACATTGTGTACCGGTACCACTTATCATGTTCCGGTACTCAATGGTGCAAAACACAGATTTTTCTATTGTGTTCCGGTACGCGAGTCTGTGTTCCGGTACGAAATACAAATTACAGAAAATTCTGTGTCGGGTTTGAGGAACTTCAAGTGTGGTTCCGGTACTCAATGTAAAAACAGGTTTTTTCAAGATAAGCTTTATCCAAAACAGTCCAAGTACCGGAATCCAAACTTAAAATAAGTTGTAAGTTAAAACCAAGTTCCTAAAACCAAGTCTAAACCGGTTTTCATAAATTTCCTGTTTCCAATGATTATAAATGAACTTTAATCACCATGATCTATATTTAATCATACCTGAGAGTTGACTTGGGCTCATGTTGAATCTTCAATGAGTCTTCGAAGGCTGATTTGACAATTTGATCCCTTTAAGACTCCGACTCAACTTACTGACTTGACTCACGAAATATGCCAACACCAAAAAGCCGTAACACCACCCTCCCAAGAGGGAAAAGATAACCTGTACCCCTGTATCTTGCAATACCCGACCACGTCGGACAACTAAACCGACGGGCCATACCGTACCTGCAATACCCGACCACGTCGGGCAACTAAACCGACGGGTCGCACCGTACCTGCAATACCCGACCACGTCGGGCAACTAAATCGACGGGTCGCACCGCTCGCACCTCGGCGCCTCAAACCCCACAACTACAGGGGCCCCACTACGTCACCTCGTGGGTATACACGGGTCATAGACCGCTTTTCCGGAAAGGCGCACCCTTTGCGGTGGCCAAACCGCGGGTGCGCGTGCTGCAGCCTCGAGCAAAGTAACCAACAATACCAACAGTACTCAAGGAGAAGATATAACCGTTATCATGTTAGCAACATAATATATGATCAAGAGTAAAGCTATAATCGCTATCATGTTAGCAACATAATGTGTAATCAAGAGTAAAACTATAACCGCTATCCTGGTAGCAACATGATGTGTAATCAAGAGTAAAACTATAACCGCTATCCTGGTAGCAACATGATGTGTAATCAAGAGTAAAACTATAACCGCTATCCTGGTAGCAACATGATGTGTAATCAAGAGTAAAACTATAATCGCTATCCTGGTAGCAACATGATGTGTAATCAAGAGCAAAACGACCGCCGGAAACCGACGCTAAACACCATAATAAAACCCACAACATGATAAACATGAAAATAACAATATTGCGCATAAAGGGATTCTAAGGGTGTACCCACCAGTAAAACTCGATAGTATCATCAATAAAGATCACTCATATTAGCACAGTTAGACGAGTCATAAAAACTTGAGCACAATTTACGAAAGTCCCACACTAAGTCTTAGGATGAGCACCCACCTGAAACGCGAAAAAGAAGATGTGCAGAAACTCCAGTTAAAACACCCCCCTTGAGCCCGAGAAGAACTACAGTAAAAATTATTGTTAAAAACATCGTCGCGATTAAAAACACTCAAAAACGGGGCGAAACGGGCCAAAAACGGAGCTTCCGGGCTCTTTGGCTGTAGTCGGGTGCACGGGCCCAGGCGTGGACCGGGTCCACGGCAGCAGGCGGCCGCGGCGTAGACCGGGTGCACCGCTCGGTGAGCCGCTGGAGCACGGCCAGCGTCGCGGACCGGGCTCACGGCTACAGTGCTGGCGGTCGCGGACCGGGTGCACGCCCAGCAGGGTGAGCCGGTGCGGCTTGGGCCGGGCCGCGCACGGGGGAGAGGCGCGGACCGGGTCCACCCCGCGCGGCTGCCGCGGCGAGCGCCGGGTGCACGCCTAGGGCGTGCACCGCGCATGCGGGCCGGGCCGGCGCACGCGCCCGTGCGTCGGGTCCGCGCCCGCGGGTCGCGGGGGCGTGCGCCGGGCGCACGCCTGGCCAGGTGGACCCCGGGGTGGATTTGCCCGTACAGAAAGAACAGTAACCCTAATCTTGACCCCCCGCGGCTCCGGCGATGACCCCGCGGACACGGCGACTGCGGCGGCGACCCCGCGAGTACCACAACGGCGGCGGCGGCCTCCCGTTTAACCACGGTGGCGGCGGCCTCCCGTTCAACAACCCGTATCGCCGCGACATCGACCGGGACTCCCATAACGGACAAACCGAAAAGAAAACTCGAAGCACTCACCTTAAATCCGCCAGCGGAGGAGGAGGAGGAAGGAGGATCGGCCGTCCTTGCTCGATCGGTTCCGGGCAGTTTCTTCTTTTCTCTTCCCGTCCCTCCGCCTCGGTTCCTACGCCGCATCTTGAGAAAGGGGAAAAAGGTTTTCCCCCTCCACACCCCCGGTCGGTTTAGCTTATACGAAGAGACTTTAAAATTATACCCAGGTCAACAACCCTAGCCATTTTGAAATAGAATGAGGGGTCCAGATCGCCTCGGAAAACGTGTCGATCGCCGGCACGCCTTCTGATTCACTCAAGCTGATAGGCAACTTCAAAAATTATTTCTGGGAGATCCCGGGGTCGGAATTCAAATCCGATCGCGCCACCGTTCTCCATTTCGCGAGCTCTAACACCTAAAAATACCCGCGAGCCCCGACGGTCTGCCCAGAAATTCTCGAACTTTCAACCCCCCACTAACAACTAAAAAGATTCAATTAAGACCAAAACGAAAAACAGGAGGGTCGAGGTATTACAAAAATAATTAAAATAAACCACTAACATAAATAAGCTAAAAGAAACTGATCACGGAAAGATCCCGTCCGATCGCCACGAAAAGCGTGCCGGCCACTTAGCACGGATTCCGGTGCACCACTCAAGGCAAACACTTTGACCCCCATTCTGGGAGATCCGTAACTCGGAATTCGAATCCGTTCGCTCTGCCGTCCCTCGTTTTTCGAGCTTAATCACAGAAAAATATTCGCGGTCCAGGCCAGTCCATTGCAGAAAACACAGTGAAAAGTTTTCCTAACAATCCCATCATAAGAAAAGTATACACGGGCGAGGGAACACCAGGACTCTACACTCTCTCGGGTGATGAAGTTGTAATAAAAAGATGACAGTTATTACTGAAAACTATTTTAATCTGAGAAACTCAATTTAAAATATTTTAGTTCTTTAATATAAAAAAATCAGTTCAAATAAGTTTTATTTTCCAAACCCCGAAAGGCTATTGCCTTCACCCAAATCAAACAAGAACAGGCTCCGGTGACCCGCTTGAAGTTTGGAAGGAAAACATTAGTTTATAGAAATTATATGTGTCCAAAAACAGTTTGGGTTCTAGGTCCTGCTATCACGAGTATACCACTGTCACTAACATAGTGACGACGAATAAAACAAAGGAATGCGATAACCCGGGACCACCGTTTCACCCAAACGGCTCCCGCCATAGATAAAAGACCAACTACATCTACCAGACTCTACTCTACTCCCAAGCACGAGTGTAACATGCATCCCACACAAAAAGAAAATTCGACCACTCGGCCCACTATCCAGGCGAGGATAACACTATGTCCAGGAATAGAGTAAAACATGTGGATGTCTAAAACATAAATAAACCTAGCCCAAGTGAGGGTTTTCTACTAGTCTGGTTACACATGCAACATATGACGGGGTGCTAGGTCAAGTTCCAATAATAGCAATTAATTTAACTAAAGCAGGATAAAGGAACATGAATCAACAGAATATCAACAATAACACAGGAAAGATGGCATCTCTCTCTCTCTAACATGCAATCTAATTCATCTCATGGCATGTATGTTCCCTATATAATAGAATTAGTAGATAGTCCATTATTTTTGGAGGCGAAGCAACCCACCTGAAAATACTAATTGATCCAATGTCCAAAAAGGCTGAAACTGCACGGAGATAATCCTCAAATTCACCTGATTCCAACGGGTCCAAAAACGCCCAAAAACTCCTCCTGGGTATAAAGATATGGCCCAAACATTACAAACAATACAAAATTCCAAGTGTACAACTTGCTAAAATTTCAGTCCCAAAGATGCGAAATTTTTACCTGTAAGATAAACTCCAAAAATTCCAATAAAAATACGACGGCGATCGTCGCGAAGAGTAGATGTCGATAGAGTCCTTAAACGTCGAATTCCGATACTCGAGTGTAGAGATCAAAATCCATCAAGCCTCCGCTGTCCAAAAAACCACCAGCAGGGAAGGGGGTTCAGAAATGCCTCGGGAACTATGCCAAAAACTCAAAATGAGACAAAGAGATCAGTACGGAAATCGAAGGCGTACGTCTCGTGAATGTGCTGCCACAAAAATTGGCTCAAAATACTATCGGAGTAATCCAGGGTACCTCGCGGACTGAAAAGTGACGGTGGAAGCCAAAACCCAAGAAACGTCGCAGTGTGCCGCATCGCAGAAAGCGCGGATGTCGAGGCCTCCAAAAAATCTGAAAGTCCCTCAGTAGA
This sequence comes from Tillandsia fasciculata, assembly GCA_029168755.2. Classification (NCBI taxonomy): domain Eukaryota; kingdom Viridiplantae; phylum Streptophyta; class Magnoliopsida; order Poales; family Bromeliaceae; genus Tillandsia; species Tillandsia fasciculata. Next base: position 9,586,504 of record CM054948.1, read on the forward strand.
TGGAACACAAGATGAAGAACAAAATCTCTTAAGGTCACCTTCGCAAATGGGCTCGGGAAAGGGCACGAAATCGTAGCCCAAAGGGAGCTTTTATAGTCTCCAAAGAACAAAAACCAAAATACCATATATGTCCCCATATTCGGGCGCCCAAAAGATCCGGGCTGCTACAGGAACCCCAAAATGTACCCCAAACCATCAGCGCCCGAATCAACCCTGGAGCTCCACGTGTCCCCACACAGCAAACAGCGAGCGCAGCCAACCCCTGCGCGACACGTGGCACCCCGCACAGCGCACAGCGGCGCCAGCCGCTGTAGTCGCGCCACGTGGCGCCTGCCCCTGCGTACGACGCCCCGGCTAACCCGGGCGTATGGCTACCTGCCCGTCGTACGGCCACCTGCACGCCGTCGCCGCGTGGACCACACGCACATGAGCCAGCCTATCCGAAGTAGCCATGTGTCCCACTCCGGTCCACCGTACACCCGCACATCTCCCATCGACCGCGCCTGCTGCGCAAGCCAACGGGGAGCCGCCACCTGTCCAAATCCCCGGTGCATGCCTCCGCGGTGGACCGAGCAGCTGCGCCTCAACTAGCCGCCACCGGCGCAACTCCGGCCGCCGGAACAGTGCTCCAACGCCTCAAAGTCCGTATTTTGGCGACCGGGCTCCGAAAAATACAAGTAAATACTCGATTTTCATCATTTTCGCGCGCTGAATCCAAATCCGAAGTCCGTTTTGCCCAATTCCACTTCTAAAATTTGTCAAAGGCTTTCTGTTAGACAAACTTGCTCCCATTTTACACACTAAGTCCATTCTTTGGGCCCGACGCGCACACAAACACTTCCAAAAGCCACCAAACCAACAGCAAACCCTTAAGCGGGGATTCGGGTCCTCACACTAGGAGAAGAAAGGAGAAAAAATAGGGGAGTTTCGGGCCTTAAATAGCCCGAAAATGAGGTACGCACAGTACCCGGCCAACCGGGGGCTGCCAGCTGGCGCCCCTACATCAGCGCGCCTGAGGCGCGCTCCGCCTCGCGTGGAGCAGGCGCCAACGGGGCCCCGCTACGTGGCGGTGCCCATGCCGTCCAGCGCCCCGCGTCAACGTGGGGCGCCCGAGGCGGGGCTGCCGCGTGGCGTAGCCGTCGCTCGCCCACGCCCGCCCGCAAACCTCTGCCTCGATCGCCGCGCCCAAGCTCGGCCAATCCACGCTCGCCATGTGGCGGCCGCACGGGTTCGCCGCACCCGGAGCACGCGCGATGGGCCGTGGACTAGCCCACCCGCAAATTCGGCCCGTAAGCTCGAATTCGCCCGAAAATAGTCAATTTTGAGCGCTGAGTCTGTTTTTGGCATCCATTTGACGCACAACGCACTCAATACACCAAAAATAGGTGTTTTGCACCGCCAACCACACGGTCAAGTCCCGCGAAGAAATTCGGGACACCACAGCAGGGTTATATCAGCCAGGCAAGTGCCAGTCAGTGGTATGGGCCTGAGGACCTTATGACCTATGACGACATTGATTGAGTATTCTGGTTCTACTATTATTGCATAGTATCTATCTATTTCAACATTGTTATACCATGATTAGTCATCTTCTATTTCTCAATATTCATTCACCAGGACTTATACATGATTACATGCCAGCTATTATCTGCTCTACCGTTATTTCAGCATCAAGACTGTACGCTACCTACTGTTTTTACTATCCGCTGCTTATGGTATACTAGTAGGTACGATTCGCTGTCACCGGCCCGTCGTACCCACTGGGATACATTATTATTATATCTCACATCTTTGGATGACCACCATTTCAGGTCAGTTGGGTCGTGGGATGTAGGGGTGTGTTAGTGAGGTGCTACGATAGATACGTCCCCGTGTTGCTAGTCCTGCAGTGATCGTTGCATGATATTTACGGTTACAGTTTTGCACTGATGCTTATGATTCGTTTATGTTGAGGATTTTTTGGCAGGTGTGGATTTGGTTGGATTTACTTTAAATCTGATCATGTCTTAAGATGTAGTGGCTTTGAGATCGTTTGTGATGTTTGGTTTTAGTTGTGGTTGGTGTGTTTATTGTACTGTCTTATATGGTATTCTGAATATGCCTGTTGTACTTACCTAGCCGTATATGTATGAAGAACACAGAAAATTTTCTATAATGTGGCGATCTATTCAAGCCCGGTTTCAAGTTTAACTCTGATTAAACAAAAAAATAACAATAATAATAAACTGCTTTTTAACTCCGGGGCATGACATAAAATTAATAAATTTTAAAATTTTATAAAATTTTAAATTTATTAAAAATTAAAATTAAAGATTTTAAAAGCTATCAAATTTAAAAATTCTCTAAAGTTAAAAATTTATAAATGTTAAAAATTTTAATTTTAATTGTTTCAAAAAATTATAAAAGTGTGAGCAAAAATTTTAATTTTTAAATTTGTATAAATTTTAAAAAAAAATTATAAAAAATTAGTATAAATTTTAAAATTAATAAATTTTCAAAAAATTTTAAAATTTAAATTTTTAGATTTATTGAAAAGTAAAGTTAAAAATTTTAAAATTTATAAAATAAAAAAAAATTAAATTTAAAATTTTTTAATTTAAAAAAAAAAAAGAAAACAGGTGGGAACAAGCTTTAAAATTTTGGAACTTTATAAATTTTTAAAAATTAAAAATTTTATATACAAAAATTGGTATAAATTTTAAAATTTTTAAAAAATTAAATTTATTAAAAATAAATTTAAATTTTGTATAAATTTTAAAATTTTATAAATTTTTTAATTTATTAAAAATTAAAGTTAAAAATTATAAAGGCTATAAAATTTTAAAAATTTATAGTGTTAAAAATTTATAAATGTTAAAATTTTAATTTTAATTGTTTCAAAAAATTACAAAAGTAGGAGCAAAATTTTTAATTTTAAAATTTGTATAAATTTAAAAAAATGTATAAAAAATTTGTATAAATTTAAAATTTTTAAAATTAATAAGTTTTTAAAAAAATTTAAAAATTTAAATTTTTAGATTTATTAAAAAGTAAAGTTAAAATTTTTAAATTTATAAAATAAAAAAAATTAAATTTAAAATTTATAAATTTAAATATCTTAAAATTTAAAATTAAAAAAAAAAAAAAAAAAAAAAAAAAAAAAAAAAAAAAGAAAGAAAGAAAGGAAAACATGTGCTGTTCCCGCTTTTTAGTGTATCGCTCGTCGCCCGGGGGACTTCTTTTTTGAAATAACCCTCTTAATTTTCAAAATTTGCGAAATAACATTTTCAATTTTTTTTTTTTTGTAAAAATAATCATGCTTTCGCCACGCGGGCGCCACGTCGGGTGTCCACCTTGAAAGCGCCGACTGACTCAGCGCCTTCACAAAATTTCTGTGAAGGCGCTAAGTCGCTCGGCGCCTTTAGTGCGGCTGCGGACTTGACCAAATTTTCTAAAAATTGGCCGAGTCCTCAGGGCACGTATGCGGTTGTAATGTTGCACTAAAGGCGCTGAGCGACTCAGCGCCTTTAGTGTAAAACACTAAAGGCGCCGAGCAACTCAGCACTTTCACAAAATTTCTGTGAAGCCGCTGAGTCGCTCGGCACCTTCAGTGCGGTTGGGGACTTGACCAAATTTTTTGAAAATTGGCCAAGTCCTCAGGACACGTATGCACTTGAAATGTTGCACTAAAGGCGCTGAGTTGCTCGGCGCCTTTAGTACTTTACACTAAGGGCGCTGAGCAACTCAGCGCCTTTTGTGTAAAACACTAAAGGCGCTGAGCGACTCAGCGCCTTTAGTCTTTTAGACTAAATGCGCCGAGCAACTAAAGGCACGTATGCACTTGAAATGTTGCACTAAAGGCACTGAGTCGCTCGGCGCCTTTAGTGCTTTACACTAAAGGCACTGAGTCGCTCGGCACCTTTAGTGCTTTACACTAAAGGCGCCGAGCAACTCAGCGCCTTTTGTGTAAAACACTAAAGGCGCCGAGCGACTCAACGCTTTTAGTGAAGAACACTAAAGGTGCTGACTCGCTCAGCGCCTTTAGCTGGAACATCATCCAAAATTTTACCTGACTTAAAAAAAAAAAACCAAATTTGTACAACAAATTGCAAACAATGAGAATTGACATTCAGAATTCTGAAACAACATTCACAAATACCAAATTTCACAACATTCATGACATTCAAAATCACAGTTGAGTAACAACCAAAAATGAACATCACAAAAATATCAATAATACAACCTCAACCTCAAAAGCTCAATTTTGAGCACGTCCTCGACCTCGACGTCCTCGGCCACGCCCGCATCCACGCCCTCGCCCACGGGGAACAGCAAGCTCCATAATAGGTATATCATCGAGATGCTCGACTGCTGCCAACTGATCGAGCTCCTTGATGATACCACCCTCATCAATATACTGGATATCCTTTGGTGATGATGACGAGGGACGATGTCGTGAATATGTAGAAGTATATGAAGTCCATGATAGTGGTGGCGGGAGCGGCGCTGACGTCGAAGGAAATGTCGTCGGGGCCTGAATGGTAGGAGATGGAGATTGTGGCACCTGAAATAGTGTAAATAGTTTGTTAATTTGAATTTGAAAACTTAATTTGAATTCTATGCTAAATGGTACCTGATGACTCGATGACTCTCCCTCATATGAAGGTCCGCCTGAAACTCTGGCCGTAGGTACAGATGGTACATGCTGTAGTGCCATCTGAATATTCTCGTTCATTTCTGTCAGAGTCCCAAATGTGAACTCAGGCGGCGGTCGGTCATGCAATAACTGGCCGACAATAGTATAAACCTGTCGTAGTGTGTCGGCCTGCATTTTAATTTAGAAATTAAACTTATATTAAATAAGTTGAACATGTTAAATTTATATATATAAATTATTATACCAGTCTCCTCTCGATATGCCCACGGGGATGAAAAGTCAGCGGATGACGCTATACTGGATGAGATATCCATCTTCTCGTAATCGTCCATTACCACTTCATATATACGGATGTCGCCTGCAGTGGGTCCTCACCAGCAGCCGGGAGCTGATCAAAAATATGTTCTAGCCTCCCAGACCCCCTCTCAATGTGGATAGCATGAAATGCGATCCAATCCTCATCCGGACGCCCACGTGATGTGATGCGTCGGAAGGACTCTACATTGCGAGGTATATACTGGAGAAGACCGAACTGCCGCAGGACTCGGTCTGGCACGTGCATCTCGTGTCACGCCCCCGGGGGTTTTTAGGTAAAGATAAGCGGAAATGTGCGTGTATAAATTTTTTCTTAATAAATAAGCATCAGCCTCGTCCCCGGTGCGTGTCAGACCGCCACATACACAAATTCACCCTGCCCATGGACAGAGTCTCCTTTGTATATGCACGGCGTCTCATTTATAACATCAACATACAATCTTTAACCACACAGTCACAGTCAACAAGTACGAGAGTGTAAAGACATTTAATCACATTAAGAGGAACCTACAAGTTTGTAAACGGTGTCCACTCGACACCCATTCCTTTAAAAACGTCTACACATTCACGGTAAGGCGGCTACATCATTTTGAAAGGATAAATCCACAGGTTTTCAAAGCAGTGCCCACACGACACTTGGTTTTGGAAAATATTTTCGAAACCCTTTTCGTTCAGTGTAAAACGTGCCGCACATAAATCATTAAGAATCATTATCAAGGTCACATCACTAAAACAATCTCTCAATCCAACATCCACAACATTCCACAATCAAGCAATTGAGAACTTAAACTTAGATAAAAGGAGATGAGATAACCCAAGCAAGAATAACGGAATAGACCGCTTACAGCTAATATTCTTTAATCGCTGCCTCACCATCGTCCCGACTACTACACCTAGTCAAACCTGTCACGGAGTGGGTAAAGTCAGTGACAAACAAAGTAGATGTCTAAATATCAATAAGGAATAAGGAGAACAAACCGATTACACCGAAACCTTTCGCTAAAATCCTGTACATAATTAAGCTGGGCACCAACCCCAGATTTATCAATTAAGTTGGGCACCAACCCCAGATTTATCAATTAAGTTGGGCACCAACCCCAGAGTACCTGTCGGAGAGACTAAAGTCTCCTCTCGTGCGCAAACACCTTTTTGATGCTTTTAACCTCTTCACGGGGCTAGTGCGGCCCCTATAGCTGCCGTGAAGAGGTCCTCACGGCTCCCACTCCTTTGTGAGGCACACGGATCAAAAAGACCACTTTTCCGGAATAGTACACCATGCGGTGGCCCTATCCGCCGGTGTACGTGCAGCATCCGAATACGGATTTGCCGAGATCGGCATGTAGTGAGCACCGCGACCGCAGCCGCTTCAGTTATTAGATAAAATACATTTATGCGAAAGGTCAAACTGTCCATCACTTTGTTAGACAAATTAAGAGGCTTTTTATGATGATAGATGCACTTACTGCACTTGTTGCACTTATAGCAATGGTACCTACCTGGTTGAAGATAACCGACCGCGCCCGCGACTCTCCTAAGCAAATCAGAACTCCTCGCGGCCTACTAGAATATCCAAGAGTACAAATTAACACCTTACCCTAATCAGGTAAAATCAGTGGTCCCAACCACTGACACAATAAATCCACAAAAATTGAAATCATCGTGCCTAGGGGACCGCAACATCGGTCAAAACCCAACAAGTCGAAACCATCGAGTAAAACTGAAAACTAGATCAAACCGGTAACGCCAAAGACTAACAACAATCGGACCGCGACTATTTCGTCGCGAACTCCGTCGGAACTCAAAACCGCTAACGAAAAATCCAACAAAACCCAATTCTCAACCGGTAGCCCACCCGGGACGTCAATGGTTAGACCTTGAAGGCCCCGACGGCGAAAATGGTGAGAAAAAGACCCGACGGCGCGCCCCGACGATTTCGTCGAGGCGCGGAGCGTTGGCGAAATTAACACCCGACATAATAAAACAGTGACCAAAAAGGTCCAAGGTGGCCATGCCAAGAGAACCACGGAAATAACGATCCCAACGGCGAAAACGGCGCTCAAAACGGTGGAAAAACGGACCCAAACGGAGCCACCGAACTTTGGGCTGTCGGGTGGTGCACAGGAGCATCCGTGGACCAGGTTCACGGCGTCAGGCGGCGGCGGCATGCGCCGGGTGCACGCAGGAGGCGTGCACCGCGCATCTCGGGCCGGGCCGGTGCACGACCCGAGCGTCCACCGGGTCCTTGCTCTTCGGCCGCAAGTGCGTGCGCCGGGTGCACGCATGAGGCGTGCACCGCGCGTCTTGGGTCGGGCGGGTGCACGAAACCGTGCGCCGGGTCTGGTGCTTCCGACGCTGCGGGCGTGCACCGAGTGCACGCCTGGACCCGTGGACCGCGCTGTACGGACAAGCACAGTAAACCCTAATTTCGCGGTTTTCTTCGCCGTTTTCGCTCCCGTTTCGCGATTTCTTCTCCGTTTTCGCTCCCGTGCGACTCCGGCGAAGACCCCGCGACCATGGTAACAACGGCGGCGGCCTCCCGTTTAACAACGGCGGCGGCGGCCTCCCGTTAACCCACTATGTTCCAACGAAACACCCCCAAAAATCTCCGAATAAATCCGCGGTAAATCTAACGGCTAAACCGTTGATCTACGAGCAACCAAAACATAAATCGGAGCCCCGATCGAATTTCCGACCAAGTCCGATAAAAAGAAACCGATTAAAAATCATCGATTAAACTCGATAAAAACCATCGATCATCCTCGATCAAGAACGAGAATAAAACATGGATCAAAACCCGACGAAAATCCGCGATCGATGTACCAATTAAAACGACCTTACAAGAACACGAAAAACCCCCGATTAATTCTACAAAAAGATTAACGACTACTAACCTCAATCTATCGGAAATAAAGAACCGATCTTGGTTCTTGCGGCGTTGGAGATCCGGATCCGCTCCCCGAAGATGATGGCGTCTCGTTCTCCGGTCTCCGGACGTCAATCGGGGCGATCGGGTTCCTCCGATTTCTCCTTCTTTCCCTCTTTTCTCCTCCGGTTAGGGTTTTCTTTCTTTTCTCTCTTTTCCTTTCTCTCTTTTCAATAGGGTTTCGTTTGGTTTTCGGTACGCACGAAAGAGGAGGGTTTGAGGAGGCGGTATTTTAAATTAGGGTTTCCATTCGGTATACGGGGAATAAATAAATCTCGTTATTTATTTATCCCTTTTTATCTTATTTCATACGTACGCACCGTCAAAATCCTCCTCGAATATTTTTGACTCTAATTAATTAATTCGTTAATTAATTAATTCCTTACCGATAATCCTCCTGGTAAATCTTTAAAGATAATTGCTTAAGGATAATTCCTTATCGATAATCCCTTTGGAGATAATTCCTTAAGGATAATTCCTTAAGAGATAATTCTAATATTCCTCGAAAAGCGTGCCAGATCTTTTGCACGGATTCTGATGCACCCCACGGTTACCGCGACCTTCAAAACCCCCTTCCGGGAGATCCGTAAGTCGGATTTTGGATCTGATTGCACCGCCGTTCATCGTTTTTCGAGCTCTATCACCGAAAAATATCCGCACCGCGTGTTAGTTAACTCTAAAGAGCCCGATATTTTAATTTTCTCTAACTTACACTCTATTAGCAGGAGGGTAAAATAATACCAGAAAAGTCGTGTCATTACATCTCGACAATGTGAAAGCAAATAACGACTGTCTTGCACGTCAGACTGCTAAGCCCTGCACACAGAAATCTGGTAATGTAGCTATAATCTCATCTGTGTACGGCATCTATATAACCTGTTAATGGACAAAATGATCAGTTAATATAAAAGTGATGAAGAAAAGTATACTTAAAGTATTCAATAAAACATCTACATACCTGCGCCTCTCGCTGCTGATCTAGCTCGTCTCTATAAAACTCAATGTCACTCGTCCAGACATTGGTTCCAAAACGTAGTACTCCAGCGTTGCCCCATCTAGATTATAAAAAACATATATTAGTTGCAATTACATTTGAAATACAAAAATCTACTATATCAAATAAATATCTTACCGGCAACCCAGAGGTCGATCGACTATATCGGGTAGCGCTATGACGCCTATAGGTCGGCCGATATGAATATGGTCCCAAGCCCAGATCTATAAATTAACGCCAACGGATTAATATAATAAATAAAATATACAATACCAATATATAAAGATAATACTGAAATCAAAAAATTAGATTTTATACCTGCAAAAGGGGCCCAAAACAGCAACATTCGGCCTTCCCGTTCAGCGCGGCATCTCACAGCCCTCGATGGAGATAGGCCAGCGTCGCAGCACCCCACGCATACGCGCCGCAGGTATCAAAGGCAGCTAAAAGTGTAGCAACTTTAGATGAACTCTATATCCGCTAGGGTTTGGAAACAAACTACCCCCGATCTGATATAGCATGTATGCACGGGCCATAGCTGCGACTGCTCCGGCAGGGGCATCAAGAGGTAAATGATGAAAATGCTGATATAACTAATCTAGAGATACCTGTGACCCCTTGATATCACTAGGTACCACCCCCAATAAATCTGCGCAGAGAGCTGGCCAATCTTGAAGTATAGATCCCGACACCGGCGCACTATGGACAAGAAGACTCGAAATAACCGCCACATCCTGTAGTGTGACGGTCATCTCACCGTGGCAGAAGTGGAAGGTCTAGGTCTCCGGTCTCCACCTCTCAGCAAGGGCGCCCAGCAGAGCCTGATCCAGCACTAATCGTCTGAGTCGTGATACCCCGTAAAATCCAGACTGATGGAGTAGTTTTATTACAGTTAGATGGTGAAGCTCCCACTGGTTGATCTTGCGCCCATGCTCTGCGAACAAGACAACACGATACCCCTGTGATGCAAAAAAAATATAGTTAGCTCTTACATCAATTCAGCTTATTTATATTATGGAAAAAAAAAAATAAAATTTTATAGCTCTTATCTCAGTCCTGATAAATGCGGACCTATGGTGATGCTGCTCTACTAGGACAGACGGATCAACTGGCCCTGCGTCCTCGTGATCTGCCATCTACAATAAGTAATCTACATATTAGTAACATGATAGCTAAAAATAAATAAATATTAAGACAAGATAAATAAAATTGTGGAAGTAATACGCCGGCATCCTTGTTGCACTCTTTTTATATTTTGTGGACAAGTGCTCATATAATGGCCTGCCTGTTTACGAATGGAGCATTTTTCTCGTCGGTCACCCCCCTCGTCCATTATATTACGAATACGTGTAGATCGTGGACGATCTTTCTTCCTTCGTATAGGAGGCGGTACAATCGGGGAACCTTGGAGTCGTGGCTAGTGCCATCTATCAGGAACATGATGAAAATGTGGTGCTTACGCCGCACGATAGCAGTCTGTACTATATCATCGTGAACAAAAAATATGATAGTCTAATCTCATATGTGATCTACTACAAACTGCTAAGATTTGCGAGCAAGGTATTCCCGTTGGATAAAATTCACCTTATGAACATTCTACATTTGTTCCATTCACGATCACTTTGACGGAGAAATCTCCAGTATTGACTTCAAATTCTATTGGTCCAAATCGTTCAACCTGATGTCCCCGCACCGTATCTATATTTTCGATAATTATTCTTTTGATTTTAGGGACATACGCGTCCGTTATGCTTTCACCGTGAGCACAGCGCTCGAAAAAATACTTATTAAGCTTATAAAAAGTAGACGCAACAAAAGCCGTGATAGGCAAACCACGACTGCCCTTAAGTACCCCATTTAACGATTCAAAAAGATTCGTAGTCATCAATCCAAACCGGCGGCCTCCATCAAATGCCCTTGCCCAGTACTCTTTATATCTCTCAAGATCATGGGCCCACTGCCAAGCATTGTGATCCAACACATCTAATTCTTCATTCATCTGATAATATGCCGTCAGTGTTGCAGCAATTCCGATCTGCCAGAATTTATCTAACAAATTATCGTTCTTAAAGCCCTTATTCATATTTGCTTTCATATGTCGAAGACACCAACGATGCTGTCACGCCCCGGATCGAAACTGCGATCCGAGCCCGCCAACAGATCCGCCGTCCCTACGGGAGGTCCCGTAGAAACGTAGCGTCTAACCTGCAAATGAACATCTATACTATACAGGTATCAGAGATGAAACGAAAATACTGAACTGAAATAAAACAACTCTAAGTATATGTACAGACCAAGTCCTCACATACATACATAAGTCACTCCAAAATAAAAAGAGTACAACTCGATCCTCACTACAAGATCACTCAAAACAACTCTCAAAAGGTGAGGGTACAGCTACTCTCAGGAGACACCTGGTAGGGATCTAACTCGCGACTCCCTTACCTCGATCAGCTGGATCAGCAACCTGTGCAACTGGAACAGAAGTAGAGGTCCCTGGGGAAAAATACACCACGACGGGTGTGAGAACTACATCCCCAAGTAGTTCTCAGTGGGTGCCGCCAACAAGACCGACGGTCTGCCCACTAAGTCCACTAGAGGCATAAGGTAACAAATGAAATACTGGAAAGAAATGCTGATGAAATAACTCTACAGCTACTATGCCTCTAACTAGATGCTCAAGGGGTGAAACAGAAGAAGACTGGTACCACTACTGACTCACAACTCAAATCACCCAATCCACAATGACTGCCACATCGGGTCCAGTCAACCTGCGCCAACCTACTGCCGTTACGTCCCGAAGGAGCGGCCTTACGTAGGGTGTCCGTGGCTGCCAAACAGGCCCAGCCAGAAGGACTGCATCGACAAAGCCGCAATAGCAAGTAACCCGCCTAGCTCCGGAGTGGCACTCGAGGGGCGCGACCCCACCGAGCAAGTATCTGCGCATCTATGTCGAGCTCAATGTGGCCCATGCAGGCTATAATCCAAATCCACGATCAACAAGATCGACTGTAACCAAAGAAATCCTGTCTCACTCACTGGCTGGAACACAACCCAGCCGAGACCCCCCTGTCCCACAAACAGGAATGAAAAGACACTCAGATCCATAACTCACTATCTGACTCCACTCGGTCCCCCAACACGAGTGTAAATGCACCCCACTAATAACCCGACCCCTCGGCCCCCTATCTGGGCGAGGAAGGAACAAAGTCCAGATGAAATAGTGATGACTGTGGAGTGTCTAGAGCAATAAAGTAACCTAGCCCAAGTTGGAGTTTTCTACTAGTCTGGTTGAACATGCTGTATATGACGGGGGTGCTAGGTCAAGTCCAAAGATAGTAATAAATAAGGATGTGGAGCATAATGATATGAAACACATGCTAAACTGAACAAATAATCAATCCCAACTCATGCTCTCTAACATGCTGTACTGGAGGTAACAATAATACAAACACATCCCTAATCAGCTAGAATTAGTGTGCAGATCGTAAATCCTGAGAGCGAGGCCACCCACCTGATCAGTCGCACTGTCAAAAGTCCCACAGCGGATAATACCAAAGGTGGCAGCTATACCGAGTCCACAGGGTCCAACTCAGTCCACTCTGCTCCTGGGTACAAAAACTACACTGTTGTTACATAATATTCCTCCCAAAACTGTTGGATTTAACATACAGAAATTCCGCTGCAAAGATGGCCAAAAATCACCTGCTGGAAGTCCTCAGAAAAATCCGAATAAAATATCCCTGCGATCTACGCGTCGATAGCTTCGAAACGACTACCTGCACGCCAAAATCCGATTATCCTACGCTGAGAAATAAATCCGGCAAGAAAATAACCTCCAACCCAACTGTAGAAATTTCCCCAGATTAACATTCGGAAAGAGAGAAGATTCTCACCTTCGAGGCAATCTCCTAAAGTCCTGAGAAAAATACAGCAGATTCCTCGCGAAGAGTAGATGAATTTAGGCTCTTGAATCACCCCGATCCGATGCCTGTACGCGAAGTTATGGCCAAAACACCGCGTCGCTGTCCAAAAATCCGCAAAGAAAAAGAGGCAACAGAAAGCTCAAATACCTCCAAAATCCGAAATTAATTTGGGAAAACTTTGAATATCAAAATCAAAGTCCTACCTGTCGTGAGTCCAACGGCGCAAAAATCGTCGAAATCGGGTGTCGGATAAAGCCAGGAGAGTCTGCGCACCGAGAAGACGCAAAACGGGTCGAAGATGAACTAAGCGCGCCGCGTCGGAAAACAGCCAACCTCGGAAACCGTGCACCACCACAACTCCGGAAAGCTACCGTTGGAAAGATCTCTGGCAGGGGAAGAATTCTTTTTAAGACCTCACTGCGAAATTCCCACAGGAAATGGGTGTAAAATGGCCTCAAACCGGATAAACTAGCCTAAATCAAGCTTATCGGGTTCCCGGATCCAACCCGTTAGCCCGGCTGATCCGGCGCGGCCCGGGTCGGACCAGACGCCGTCCAACCCACCTGGGCGCCCGCCACGTACCCCCAGAACAGGGTACGGCCGTGCGGGGCCTCTGCGCGCGCGCCGCGTGCCCCCCTCGCTACAGCGGCGGGGCGACGCAGGTGGCGACGGGTGGCGCCTTGCCACGCGTCGGCCGCTCCGCCGCCCCCGCTCACCGCTGATGGGCCCCGTGGGCCGGGAGCACCAAGGCCCGCCAATGCCGCTGTGCCACGTGTCCTGCACCCGGTCCACGCGCCGCTCCGCACTTTTCCCTGGACCGAGCCGCGCGCACCCGCCAATGCCGCGCTGCCACGTGGCCCGCCCCGCGGTCCATGCACCCGCGCGCTTCCTCCGTGGACCGAGCGGCGTGGGCCGGCCAATCCCGAGCCGCCACGTGGCGCCGGCCGGTCCACGGTCACCCCCCATGCACCCGAAAACCCAGGAAACTTCCGGTAGCCCGTTTTTGGTCATCCGGACTCCAAATTTGGCAAACAAATAGCCGTTTTCAAGTGTTTTTCCGTGCTGAATCCAATTCTACCATCTGTTCGGCCAAAATCCTTCCCGAAATTTTGGCAAACACAGCCGAAGGCCAAAACAGTAAAAGATACATCTCAGGTCCAACGGTAGCACCTCTTTGATGCACCTTGGGCCAGATACACCAACAATAGGTGTTCACAGCTGTAGATTCAGTCGGAAAACTGTACGGGGTTTACGGTCTCCACATCCTCCCCCACTAAAAGGGAGTTTCGTCCTCGAAACAAAAAGGAAGGTAAACCTGCGTACCTCAATCCGGAATCTCGAACAGGGAAGGGTAGGTATCCCGCATCGCCGACTCAAGCTCCCAAGTGGCCTCCCGTTCCTCATGGTTGCTCCAAAGGATCTTCACATAAGGTATTGCCCGGTTGCGCAATTCCCTCACCTCACGAGCCAGAATCCGCAATGGGCGCTCCTCGTAAACCAAGTCCTCGCCGATATCCAAGGATGCGAAGTCGATGACATGAGACGGATCGAATACATATCTCCTCAAGGCCGAAACATGGAAGACATCATGAACTCCAGCCAAGCGGGGAGGTAGAGCAACTCTATACGCCACAGGGCCTACCCTCTCGAGCACCTCAAAGGGTCCAATGAAGCGGGGACTGAGCTTCCCCCGCACTCCAAACCTCCGGACCCCTTTCGAGGGCGAGACCTTTAAGAAGACGTGATCCCCAACCTGGAACTCAAGGTCTCGCCGCCGAACATCAGCATAACTTTTCTGGCGACTCTGGGCCGTCTCCAAGTGCCGACGTATAATTCGGACCTTCTCTTCCGCCTCCAACAGTAAATCTGGTCCCAGCGTCCTCCTCTCACCCACATCACTCCAATAAAGGGGCGACCGACACTTGCGTCCGTACAACGCCTCAAACGGAGCCATCTTAATGCTCGCTTGAAAGCTGTTGTTGTACGCGAACTCAACCAGGGGTAAGTGTCGGTGCCAACCTCCTCCAAAATCCATGACGCACGCACGCAACATATCCTCAAGCGTCTGAATGGTGCGCTCTGACTGGCCGTCTGTCTGTGGGTGGAATGCCGTGCTGAAACTAAGCTGAGTACCCATGGCTGACTGTAAACTCCCCCAAAACCGTGACACGAATCTCGGGTCTCGATCTGAAACAATGGACGCTGGTACTCCGTGCAGCCTAACAATCTCAGCCAAATAAAGCTGTGCCAAGCGCTCCATGGACCAAGTCATCTGCACAGGCAGGAAATGAGCTGACTTGGTAAGTCTATCAACAATCACCCAGACTGCGTCGGCTCCACTCTGTGATCTCGGTAGCCCAGTCACAAAATCCATGGTGATGCGATCCCACTTCCACTCAGGAATTGGAAGACTTTGCAACTTGCCAGCAGGTACCCGATGTTCCGCCTTCACTTGCTGACAAGTTAAACACTGAGCCACGAATCTTCCGATATCCCGCTTCATTCCAGACCACCAAAAGTGTGCCTTAAGGTCCCTATACATCTTAGTACCTCCAGGGTGGACGGTATAAGGCGTATAGTGAGCCTCTCTCAAAATCTGATCCCTGATCTCCGAATCAGTAGGCACACACACTCGGTCCCTGTACCGCAGTACTCCCGAGCTATCCACTGAGAAATCCCCTAACTGCTCTGCCTGAAGCTGCGATCTGATCCTCGTCAAGTAGGGGTCCTCACTCTGTGCCTCACCAATCCTGTCCAACAGAGTGGGCTGCAAGACCATGGACAAGAGTCTAGCAGAGACCCCAGGGGACACTACCTCTATCTGTAGACGCCTCAACTGCTCCACAAGTGGTGCCTGCTGAGTAATCATCATGCTCAAGCTCGGTGCTGATCTCCTACTCAAGGCGTCTGCAACCACATTGGCCTTGCCGGGATGATAAAGGATACTCAAGTCATAATCCTTTAAAAGCTCTAACCACCGGCGTTGCCGCAAGTTCAGCTCCTTTTGAGTAAATAAATACTTTAAGCTCTTGTGGTCTGTATAAATCTCACAGTGCTCCCCGTAGAGATAATGCCGCCATAACTTCAGAGCGAACACCACCGCGGCCAGCTCCAAATCGTGAGTAGGGTAATTCTTCTCATAATCCTTTAATTGTCGTGAAGCATAGGCAATTACCCTACCATGCTGCATCAGGACACAACCCAAGCCGCTGTGTGAAGCATCACTGTAAATCACAAATCCGTCGCCCATCACGGGTAGAGCTAAAACTGGCGCTGAGATCAATCTCCTCTTAAGCTCCTCAAAGCTCTCTTGGCATCGCTCAGACCAAATAAACTTCACCCCCTTTCTCGTCAGGCTGGTCAGGGGAGTAGAGAGCTTTGCAAAACCCTCTACAAATCGACGGTAATAACCTGCCAATCCAAGAAAACTACGGACCTCAGTAGCCGTCGTCGGTCTAGGCCAATCCCGAACTGCCTCAATCTTCGTCGGGTCCACTGCCACCCCTGCGGCCGATATGACGTGGCCTAGAAAAGCAACCTCCCGAAGCCAAAATGCACACTTTTTCAGCTTGGCAAACAGCTTCTTCTCTCGCAGAAGCTGTAGCACAATCCTCAAATGCTCCTCATGCTCTACCTCACTCCGGGAGTAGACCAAAATGTCGTCTATAAACACAACGACAAATCGATCCAAGTACGGCTGAAACACCCGGTTCATTAAATCCATGAATGCAGCAGGGGCATTAGTTAGTCCAAAAGGCATGACTGTAAACTCATAATGCCCATACCGGGTTCTAAAAGCCGTCTTGGGGATGTCCTCGGCCCTCACCCTCAACTGGTGGTAACCTGACTGAAGATCCAGCTTTGAGAACACTGATGCACCCTGCAACTGATCGAACAGATCATCAATCCGTGGTAGCGGGTACTTGTTCCGAATGGTCACTTTATTTAGCTCTCGATAATCCACGCACAAGCGAAGTGATCCATCCTTCTTCTTCACGAATAAAACAGGCGCCCCCCACGGAGATACACTGGGTCTCACGAAGCCTACATCCATCAAATCCTGCAACTGAGCCTTCAATTCCCTCAATTCCGCTGGGGCCATCCTATAAGGTGCCTTCGAGATTGGTGCGGTCCCTGGAACCACATCAATCACAAACTCAACCTCCCTCTCCGGCGGCAAGGTCGATAGCTCAGAGGGAAATACATCCGGGAACTCGCGGACGATAGGAATATCCTCGAGTCCCGGTGCCGCCGTAGGCACCTCAACGACCGTCGCCAGGAAAGCGATACAGCCCCTACTCATCATCCGCCGAGCTCTCGACGACGAGATAGTCATCGCAAACAGGGTACTCTGACAGCCTCTAAATACGAACTCCTCCTGCCCTGGCTCACGAAGAGTCACAGTCCTCTCCCTGCAGTCTATAGTGGCGCAATACCGAGATAACCAGTCCATACCCAGAACAACGTCGAAATCACGGAGCTGCCGTAGCACGAGCAAGTCTGTCGGCAGGATCCAGGGTCCCAACTGTACAGGGCACTCCCTACAATACTCCACAACATGCAGAACATGGTCTGGGATCTGAACCTCTAATGCATGTGACAAAGGTGCTACCTCTATACCATGTAGGGATGCGAACTCTCTCCTAATGAATGAATGCGATGCGCCCGTATCAAAAAGAGCTCGAGTATGAACTGCTGAAATCAAAATGATACCTGCGACGACATGCTCCGCGGCGGTAGTATCCTCCACCTGTGCCGCATAAACTCGCCCACTCGGTGCTGGTGGTCGTCGATCTGGCTGTCGAGAGGAAGATGAGGCATGATCAGGCCTACCATAGGCCACAGAAGGCCCTGCTGACTGGTACGGAACAGTAGGTGCCGAAGCCGAGGAAGGAGCTGGAGGACCTGCTCTGGGGCACGCTCTCTGGAAATGACCAGCCTGTCCACATCGAAAGCAACGGCCCTGACTCTGGGAACACTGAAGCGGGGAGTGTGGCCCTCCACAAATGACACACCGGTCTGATCGTGGCTGTCGTCGAGGCTGCTGCTGCTGCTGCGACTGCTGCTGCTGAGAGGACTGCTGCCGAGATGATCGACGCTGCTGCTGCCACGGACGGGGTGCTCCTGATCTCTGGCGCCCCTGATGCCCACGACCCTGCGAATGAGGTCGCGGAGGTCTCGGGGGTCCCTGTCCACCTGACTGCCCCTCATCCACTGGTGCTGGGCGCTTTGCCCCCGGGATCACTGCTGGGGCTGGCGCCACCTCCGCCATCACTGTCTCTCCAGACTCGACATATAATGCCTGCTCCATCGAAGCCTCAAGAGTCTGCGATCTGCTGGAACGAACATGCTGATAAATATCCCGGTGCAACCCTCGCTCAAACATGTAGATCTGATGTGCCTCGTCCCTGGCCACGTGAGGCATACTAGCCAACAGCTGGTTAAATTCGGCTATGTACACCTGCACGGGACGATCTCCCTGACGAAGAGTCCTCAGCCGCTCCTCCAGTCTCTGTCGGACGCTCTCGGGGAAGAAGGCTCCCAAAAGGAGACTGCGAAACTCCGCCCATGAGAGAAGCTGCGTCCCCGGCGGCCCAGCCGGTCGCACACGCCGCCACCACGCCTCGGCGTTGCCTTCCAGGAAATGAGAAGCCAAAAGGACCCGGAAGCGATCCTCGATAAATAAACTCTCAAAATGACGCTCCATGGCCGTGACCCAAGTCTCGGCCTCCCACGGCTCAGCTCCCATACCAGAAAAACGGGGTGGGTCCAACTGGCGAAACCTCATCAACAACTCTACCACCATCCGCTGCTCAGCTGAAGTCAGCGATCCCGTCGCCCCCGATGCTGGTCTGCTAGGAACCGGCTCCACGGAAACTGCCGGTGCTGAAGGAACAACAGGGGGTGCCACAACTGGGGGAGAAGGTACAGGCGCACTCTCACGGGGTGCCACCTCTGGCTGCGACCTCTGCTCCAACAAAGCCATCATCCTGCCCAAGGCCTCCTCCTGACGACGAGAGGTCTCCTCCTGGCGCTGGATAACCTCCGACATCTGTGCCATCTGGGCTCGGAGCTCCTGTACCTCATCCTGACGTCCTGGTCCCGAGCCCTCCTGCTCAGGCACCGAGGAAGAAGGCTGCGAACGCGTAGTCATCCCGCGTCGCGGAGGCATCACTTCCCTGAGAAGGAAGAAAAGAACAGTCAGAACCTCCAAATCACACTCGACCCAATCTCGCGAAAGTCCTCAGGCATATCTCCCTTCCCAATAGCACTATGTTGTCTGCAGCCAACATAGTCGCCACAGAAGGAAAATATGTCAGTCTCTCACCCCATCCACTGGGAGAGTATAAAACCCAATCAAGACTCTCGCAACAGAGTTACGACTCTCACGTAAGTCATCCTAGGGTCCAACCACAAGCCTAGGGTTTTTAAGTCCTCACTGACCTACAACCTAGGCTCTGATACCACTCTAATCTGTCACGCCCCGGATCGAAACTGCGATCCGAGCCCGCCAACAGATCCGCCGTCCCTACGGGAAGCCCCGTAGAAACGTAGCGTCTAACCTGCAAATGAACATCTATACTATACAGGTATCAGAGATGAAACGAAAATACTGAACTGAAATAAAACAACTCTAAGTATATGTACAGACCAAGTCCTCACATACATACATAAGTCACTCCAAAATAAAAAGAGTACAACTCGATCCTCACTACAAGATCACTCAAAACAACTCTCAAAAGGTGAGGGTACAGCTACTCTCAGGAGACACCTGGTAGGGATCTAACTCGCGACTCCCTTACCTCGATCAGCTGGATCAGCAACCTGTGCAACTGGAACAGAAGTAGAGGTCCCTGGGGAAAAATACACCACGACGGGTGTGAGAACTACATCCCCAAGTAGTTCTCAGTGGGTGCCGCCAACAAGACCGACGGTCTGCCCACTAAGTCCACTAGAGGCATAAGGTAACAAATGAAATACTGGAAAGAAATGCTGATGAAATAACTCTACAGCTACTATGCCTCTAACTAGATGCTCAAGGGGTGAAACAGAAGAAGACTGGTACCACTACTGACTCACAACTCAAATCACCCAATCCACAATGACTGCCACATCGGGTCCAGTCAACCTGCGCCAACCTACTGCCGTTACGTCCCGAAGGAGCGGCCTTACGTAGGGTGTCCGTGGCTGCCAAACAGGCCCAGCCAGAAGGACTGCATCGACAAAGCCGCAATAGCAAGTAACCCGCCTAGCTCCGGAGTGGCACTCGAGGGGCGCGACCCCACCGAGCAAGTATCTGCGCATCTATGTCGAGCTCAATGTGGCCCATGCAGGCTATAATCCAAATCCACGATCAACAAGATCGACTGTAACCAAAGAAATCCTGTCTCACTCACTGGCTGGAACACAACACAGCCGAGACCCCCTGTCCCACAAACAGGAATGAAAAGACACTCAGATCCATAACTCACTATCTGACTCCACTCGGTCCCCCAACACGAGTGTAAATGCACCCCACTAATAACCCGACCCCTCGGCCCCCTATCTGGGCGAGGAAGGAACAAAGTCCAGATGAAATAGTGATGACTGTGGAGTGTCTAGAGCAATAAAGTAACCTAGCCCAAGTTGGAGTTTTCTACTAGTCTGGTTGAACATGCTGTATATGACGGGGGTGCTAGGTCAAGTCCAAAGATAGTAATAAATAAGGATGTGGAGCATAATGATATGAAACACATGCTAAACTGAACAAATAATCAATCCCAACTCATGCTCTCTAACATGCTGTACTGGAGGTAACAATAATACAAACACATCCCTAATCAGCTAGAATTAGTGTGCAGATCGTAAATCCTGAGAGCGAGGCCACCCACCTGATCAGTCGCACTGTCAAAAGTCCCACAGCGGATAATACCAAAGGTGGCAGCTACACAGAGTCCACAGGGTCCAACTCAGTCCACTCTGCTCCTGGGTACAAAAACTACACTGTTGTTACATAATATTCCTCCCAAAACTGTTGGATTTAACATACAGAAATTCCGCTGCAAAGATGGCCAAAAATCACCTGCTGGAAGTCCTCAGAAAAATCCGAATAAAATATCCCTGCGATCTACGCGTCGATAGCTTCGAAACGACTACCTGCACGCCAAAATCCGATTATCCTACGCTGAGAAATAAATCCGGCAAGAAAATAACCTCCAACCCAACTGTAGAAATTTCCCCAGATTAACATTCGGAAAGAGAGAAGATTCTCACCTTCGAGGCAATCTCCTAAAGTCCTGAGAAAAATACAGCAGATTCCTCGCGAAGAGTAGATGAATTTAGGCTCTTGAATCACCCCGATCCGATGCCTGTACGCGAAGTTATGGCCAAAACACCGCGTCGCTGTCCAAAAATCCGCAAAGAAAAAGAGGCAACAGAAAGCTCAAATACCTCCAAAATCCGAAATTAATTTGGGAAAACTTTGAATATCAAAATCAAAGTCCTACCTGTCGTGAGTCCAACGGCGCAAAAATCGTCGAAATCGGGTGTCGGATAAAGCCAGGAGAGTCTGCGCACCGAGAAGACGCAAAACGGGTCGAAGATGAACTAAGCGCGCCGCGTCGGAAAACGGCCAACCTCGGAAACCGTGCACCACCACAACTCCGGGAAGCTACCGTTGGAAAGATCTCTGGCAGGGGAAGAATTCTTCTTAAGGCCTCACTGCGAAATTCCCACAGGAAATGGGTGAAAAATGGCCTCAAACCGGATAAACTAGCCTAAATCAAGCTTATCGGGTTCCCGGATCCAACCCGTTAGCCCGGCTGATCCGGCGCGGCCCGGGTCGGACCAGACGCCGTCCAACCCACCTGGGCGCCCGCCACGTACCCCCAGAACAGGGTACGGCCGTGCGGGGCCTCTGCGCGCGCGCCGCGTGCCCCCCTCGCTACAGCGGCGGGGCGACGCGGGTGGCGACGCGTGGCGCCTTGCCACGCGTCGGCCGCTCCGCCGCCCCCGCTCACCGCTGATGGGCCCCGTGGGCCGGGAGCACCAAGGCCCGCCAATGCCGCTGTGCCACGTGTCCTGCACCCGGTCCACGCGCCGCTCCGCACTTTTCCCTGGACCGAGCCGCGCGCACCCGCCAATGCCGCGCTGCCACGTGGCCCGCCCCGCGGTCCATGCACCCGCGCGCTTCCTCCTTGAACCGAGCGGCGTGGGCCGGCCAATCCCGAGCCGCCACGTGGCGCCGGCCGGTCCACGGTCACCCCCCATGCACCCGAAAACCCAGGAAACTTCCGGTAGCCCGTTTTTGGTCATCCGGACTCCAAATTTGGCAAACAAATAGCCGTTTTTAAGTGTTTTTCCGTGCTGAATCCAATTCTACCATCTGTTCGGCCAAAATCCTTCCCGAAATTTTGGCAAACACAGTCGAAGGCCAAAACAGTAAAAGATACATCTCAGGTCCAACGGTAGCACCTCTTTGATGCACCTTGGGCCAGATACACCAACAATAGGTGTTCACAGCTGTAGATTCAGTCGGAAAACTGTATGGGGTTTACGGTCTCCCCAGATGCGAGTGACCCTATACTAGAGGATAGATAGTAGCCACTATTTCCCTCAATCCAGGAAATCGATCAGATATAAAACAAATGGCTCTATCACGGGTAACATACCGACGCATGTTTTGCAAAAACCATCGCCAACTCCCGACATTCTCCCCCTCACAAATTACAAATGCCAAAGGATATAGTCCATCATTTGCATCTGTAGTCGTCGCTATCAAAGCATGACCTTCGTATTTGCCGTACATATGTGTGGCATCAATACTCACTACCGGCCGACAATGTGCGAATCCATGAATCGAAGGTCTACATGACCAAAAAACACGACCAAAGCGACAAATCCCATCAGCGGGCCACCTATGATCCAAACGCCATAAAGTATCAAGATTAGATTCCTTCACCATAGTAAGGTAACGAGGCAAGATTGTGTACAATTGCTCCCAGCTCTCGTAAATAAGTTGTAATGCTTTACTCTTTGATTGTCAAGCCTTCCAATATGTTATGTCAACATGGTAAGTTGATCGCACCGTATCTTGAATTTCTTTTGGTGTCATATTAAGTCTAACCTTTAATGTCGGGAGAATTAATTGACATATAAGGGTCGAATTACAATTACGGTGCGCCGCGTTCAGTATTGAAATTACATATGTGTGTGAACCAGCATATGTTTTTACCCTAAAGTATGTCATATCTTTAGGTACTGAAGCATATAATCTCCATGCACATCCCTCTACCAAGCATTTGACAGTGTAAGTCGTTCTAGTAGATTTCAATACTTTCATTTGTACATTATGCTCAATATGCCACCAGTCTAGAGCATCCAATAAAGATGACTTCTCATGAAAGACACGTCCAGCCCAACTCCCGTCGATGCTAGGGAGACCACTATTGATTTGTCGAATATCAAGATCTGTAGGATCTACAACATACTGATTTATCTAATTATTATCTAAAGGAAAACGTTCCGGATGATCAATAAATTCATTTTCCTCGTCAGGATTGTCTACGTAATCATTGCTTATTTGTGGGTTGTCCATTTCACTGTAAATTGCATTTGCAAGATCATTTAACCCTCCATCATGATGATCATCTATATCTTGAAATGAAACATCCAGTTCATCGTCCTCACTACTATTCTGATCATCATTGATTGGTGAATCCTCATGATTAATATCACTATCACCACCCCCGTCAACATTAGACTCCTTCGTCGATATTATTACCTTCTTCGTCAACATTAGTACCAAAATTATTAATAGCAGTTGGATTCTAATGTTCATAGGAAGTAGATAACCTGCAAATTTAGTAAAAATAAAATTCCAACATTGCCATTAATTTAAAATTTAAAATTTAATTTGATTTGTACTTACCCCCAATTATAAGGTTGTAGTTGTAAATGAGATATCCTTGGTTCTAGACGGGAGGTCGTGCATGTCCGCGTGATGTCGTGCAGTGTCCGCGTGAGGTCGTGGCTTGCGTGTGTGTGGTCGTAGGTGGCACACATGTAGTCGTTGGTGGCACACTACTAACCGAGCAAGGTACAACACTCTCAACATGGTCATACTTACTTTCTCTGCAGTATATACAATGATTAAGTCCATTTAAAAGAGATTACAAATTACCAATTTATTATGTTATTTTTCTATCCTTGTCATTCTGACACCACCTTCGTTTGGAATATTTTGATCATCCATTACATTGGCGGAAGGACCAATATGAATATAATTCTGGAGCATTCTCGTGTAATAACCTTGCGGTTCAAAATTATCCGACGGATGTAGCTCTTTCTCAATGTATACCATCATAAGACCATAATATTTACATAATCTAATCATTCCCTCCAATGATTCATCATCTACTACTTCGTGAGCTAAATATTCGCTACCGATCGTGGGGCAACGAATAGTAAATTTTAAACGAAATTCTTCTCTTGTACAATTTACTAAAGGATACATTCTCGTCTCGAAACTAGTGTATATAGAATCAGAATGTATCGCGATTAACTTTTTTCGACCGCCGATATATTTTGGACCATTCTATCGATAACTAACTGTCCATCCCAATGAACACTTAGGGACATGCGGCGATTAGCCATTTCAACTACAAAACAAAATTAACCACTTCAAAATACTAATTTTAACTTCAACGTCGGAGACCGACAGTGAAACCTCTCACTGTGAAATCTCGTGCGGACAGTGCTAAAGGCGACAGTGAAACCTCACTGTGAGATGAGAGAGTGAGGGATCTCTTACTGTGAGAGTTCTCTCATAATGAGAGCGAACTCTCATAGTAAGAGATCCCTCACTGTGAGAGACTCACAGTCCTCACTGTGAGAGTGAGGCCCTCAATGTGAGAGAACTCTCACAGTGAGAGTTTTCTCATAGTGAGAGGGAGAGAGAGCGAGAGCGAGAGTGAGAGAGAGAGAGAGAGAGGGATAGAGGGAGAGAACTCTCACAGTGAGACTCACTATGAGAGCTCTGCCTCACAGTGAGAGAGAGAGAGAGAGAGAGGGAGAGAGAAAGGTAGGGAGGGGGGAGGCTCACAGTGAGATCTAGACAGCGAGAGAGACGGCGACGGCGACGGCAACCGCGGGCTTCGGCGACGACGACAATGGCTTCGTCGACAGCGACGGCGACAATGGGCTTCGACGACGGCGACGGTGAAAATGTGCTTCGGCACTGTGCTGCGGGAGAGGGAGAGAGATGGAGAAGGAAAGTCGGATTGGAAGAGGGGAAAGTGAGGGCACTGTAGCCCGTGTGGAGATTGTAGTCAAGATGAAGGCGCTGAGCGACTCAGCGTTTTTAGTGTTTTACACTAAAGGGGGGAGGGGGGAAGGCTCACAGTGAGATCTAGAGAGTGAGAGAAACGGCGACGGCGACGGCAACGGCAACCGCGGGCTTCGGCGACGACGACAGTGGCTTCGTCGACAGCGACGGCGACAATGGGCGACGGCGACAATGGGCTTCGGCGACGGCGACGGTGAAAATGTGCTTCGGCACTATGCTGCGGGAGAGGGAGAGAGGTAGAGAGGGAAAGTCGGATTGGAATAGGGGAAAGTGAGGGCACTGTAGCCCGTGTGGAGTTTGTAGTCAAGACGAAGGCGCTGAGCGACTCAGCGTTTTTAGTGTTTTACACTAAAGGCGCTGAGTCGCTCGACGCCTTTAGTGTTTTAGCGACTCAGCGCCTTTAGTGCAACATTACAACCACATACGAGTCCTGAGGACTCGGCCAATTTTTAGAAAATTTGGTCCCACCCGCACTGAAGGCGTCGAGCGACTCAGCGCCTTCACAAAATTTTTGTGAAAGCGCTGAGTCGCTCGGCGCCTTCAAGGTGACACCCGACGTGGCGCCCGCGTGGCGAAAGCAGGGTTATTTTTACAAAAAAAAAAAATTGAAAGGGTTATTTCGTAAATTTTGAAAATTTGAAGGGTTATTAAAGAAAAAAAATCCGTTTTATATAAGGGATGCTAGATGTACACCCCTTTAGGGGTGTACATCCTACACCCCACCCCATCCTGAGGTGGGTATTATTCCACTCGTCACATCGAGTGACGAGTGGAATTCACCCCACCCCAGGATGGGGTGGGTATTATTCCACTCGTCACATCGAGTGACGAGTGGAATTCACCCCACCCCAGGATGGGGTAGGGTGTAAGATATACACCCCTAAAGGGGTATCTATACAAATATCTATTTGCCGGTTCCTCCAGATGACGTGGCGTTCTCTCACGTGTTTGGCTGATGTGGCGTTCTCTCGCGCAATGTGCGCTCCGAGCCTAGCGCCGAACCGGCCCCCTCTTTCTTTCTCTTCCTAATCCTACCGCCGAACCTTCCCCGCTCTTTCTCTCTTTCGTGTGACTCCTAGGCTTCTCCGCTATTTCTCTCTCTTGCTAACCCTACCGTCGCACCTGTCACTCTCTCCTCTCTTTCTCTCTATTGCTAACCGTACCGCCGCCCTTCTTTCTCTATCTTGCTAACCCTACCGCCGAAGCGCTCTTTCTCTCTCTCTCTCTCTCTCTCTCTCTCTCTCTCTCTCTCTCCTCTTAGACTCAATGGTGTATGGGTTGGTTACTTCTCCATCCGATTGTGGGTTTCGTGCGGCACTCGCCGGTCGTCGGATGGCGCATGCGTGTGGGATCCTCTGTATGTGGGGCGCGGCCTCGCCGGGTTCATCTCCCCCGCGGTGGCGCATGCAGCTCCGGGACGGCGCATGCGTGAACTGTGGGCTATCTAAATAGTTCTCCTCTTGATTAAACAATATTAATATGTGAGTTCTCCTCTCTCCTTTTATTTTATCGTACCAAAAGCTATGACTCCATTGCACACAGAGAGAGAAAGAGAGAGAGAAGCAATGGAAGAGGTGAGTTTTTTTGTTTGTTTTTTTTTTCTTATTATTATTTTTATTTTGGTCATTTAATTTGATAATTTTATATATATATATATTTTGGTCTTAGACTCTATTGTGTATGGGTTGGTTACTTCCCCGTCCGATTGGGGGTTTCGTGCGGCATTCGCCGGTCGTCGGATGGCGCATGCGTGCGGGATCCTCAGTATGTGGGGCGCGGCCTCGCCGGGTTCATCTCCCCCGTGGTGGCGCATGCAGCTCCGGGACGGCGCATGCGTGAACTGTGGGCTATCTAAATAGTTCTCCTCTTGATTAAACAATATTAATATATGAGTTCTCCTCTCTCCTTTTATTTTATCGTACCCAAAGCTATGACTCCATTGCACACAGAGAAAGAAAGAGAGAGAGAAGCAATGGAAGAGGTGAGTTTTTTTGGTTGTTTTTTTTTTCTTATTATTATTTTTATTTTGGTCATTTAATTTATATATATATATATATATATATATATATATATATATATATATATATATATATATATATATATTGGTCTTAGACTCAATGGTGTATGGGTTGGTTACTTTCCCGTCCGATTGTGGGTTTCGTGCGGCACTCGCCGGTCGTCGGATGGCACATGCGTGCGGGATCCTCTGTATGTGGGGCGCGGCCTCGCCGGGTTCATCTCCCCCGCGGTGGCGCATGCAGCTCCGGGACGGCTCATGCGTGAACTGTGGGTTATCTAAATAGTTCTCCTCTTGATTAAATAATATTAATATATGAGTTCTCCTCTCTTCTTTTATTTTATCGTACCCAAAGCTATGACTCCATTGCACAGAGAGAGAAAAAAAGAGAGAGAGAAGCAATGGAGGAGGTGAGTTTTTTTGTTTTTTTTTTCTTTTTTTTTCTTATTATTATTTTTATTTTGGTCATTTAATTTTATATTTATATATATATATATATATATATATATATATGGAGTGTTGTGTAGAATAGAGCCAAGGGACGGATCAAGAGGAATGCAAATGGTTTGACGAAGAGATCGACAAGGATTTCAAGTTGTGCTACGCTTTGAATAGGTGAAACTTAACCCACCACCATCTCTATCTATATCTCTTTCTTCTTGTTTTCGAGTTTTGCCCTGTCTCTACGAGTGTATTAATCTAATGGTTCTCCTCTGATTCTCTTGCCGATCAATCAGACGGCGCAGGTGGTTTCGCCTCGGATTGGTTTTCAGCTCTAGTTGGATTTCGCCCACTTGCCCCATCTCTACGAGTGCATTAATCTAACGGTTTTCATCTTTCTCTCTCTCTCATCACTCTTTTAGATATTTGATCTGATATTTCTAAATCACTCTTATATCTTAGATATATTTTACATGAGATTATTTATTTATATATATATATATATATATATATATATATATATATATATATATATATATATATATATATATATATATATATATATAATGTAATATTTCTAGATCACTTTTATCTTCTAGATATACTTTACAAAAGATTATTTATTTTTATTCAATATGTATTAAATTTTTTAAATTATATAGTTATTGTTCGCTACAATCGTTAACATTTTAATTAAAATATAATATATATTTTCTAATGAAATATAGCAAATAAATTTATTTTTTGAAAATTTTAAAATTTAATAGAATATTTTGTATAAATATGTTGCACAAATTTATATAAGTGTTTTTAGATGAAAAAAACCTTATATATATATATATATATATATATATATATATATATATATATATATATATATATATATAGAATTAGGCTAGAATACTATCGATAGTACCAAGCCATTGGTGCTATCAAGTTTTTAGCCGTTGGATGAAAAAATATGCGGTTGGGATTATGGTGGTCCCCTAGGGTTTACTAGGTGGTTGGTTGAATAGTAAAAAATCTTAGGGGACCATTATAATCCCAACCGCATATCTTTTCATCCAACGACTGAAAACTTAATAGCATCAATTGTTTGGTGCTATTGATAGTATTCTAGCCGGACTCTCTCTCTCTCTCTCTCTCTCTCTCTCTCTCTATATATATATATATATATAATATGTTTATTTATTTATCTACATATAATTTAATATTTCGAGACATGGTTAATTCCCAAAGATTTTTGTTTAGAATTTATTTATTTACATATAATTTAATTGATATATTTATTTATCTACATATAATTTCATATTTCGAGACATGGTTAATTCCCAAAGATTTTTGTTTAGAATTTATTTATTTACATATAATTTAATTGATATAATTGATAGATATATTTTACATACAATTGTATATTATAGATGACTTTCAGATATAGTTGATTTTTAAAAAAATTAACAGATTTTGTAAGATTTGATGCGATATTTTTAGATATTTTAACCGATTTTATTTTATTAAATATATTTATTTATTATCTACATATATAATTGATATAATTGAAATATTTAATCTGATATTTCCATATATAGCTAATTTGTTTAAAAAAAAACAGATTTTGTAAGATTCTTTAATTCTCTTTTCCTCTCTCTCATTACTATAAATACTATGCATATATATATATATATATATATATATATATATATATATATATATATATATATATATATATATATATATATATATATATATATAATGATATGTGATGTGATATTTTTGGTTGATTTCCAAAATTTTTAACATATATTTTAATATTATGTCAGATTTGATATGATATTTTCAAATTTGGTTAATTTTCAAAAAAAAAATCAATAGATTATTTAGAATTTCTAATTCTCTTTTTCTCTCATAATACATAATGAAATGATATTTGATATGATATTTTCAGATATGGTTAATTTTGACTCATCATCTCTATAAATATTGATTTGATTGATTTTCACCAGATTTTATCAGATCATGATAGATTTTCTATCATAGCTACTCTCTTTTTCTGTCCCTAAAATTTTTAGATTTTGTCAGAGCAGATTTGTTATCATATAGGTAAGAGTCTAAGATTATTATAAATAAATCTATAAACATTGATTTGATTTGATTGATGTGATATTTTTAAAAATAATTCATTTCCATCTCTTTTGACTAGATTTTGTTAGATTATGGCAGATTTGCTATCATAGCTACTCTTTTTTTTTTGTCGCTAAAATTTTTAGATTTTATCAAATTATGGCAGATTTGCTATATATCATAGGTAAAAGTCTAAGATTACTATAAATAAATACTCATCATCCCTATAAATATTGATTTGATTTGATTTGATTGATGCGATATTTTTGAAAATAATTAATTCCTAAAAATTTTGAGCAGATTTTATCAAATTTAGTAAAATTATAACAGATTTACTATCATAGCTACTCCTTTTGTCCCTAAGTGATTTGATGTGTTTTTCCATATATGGTTATTATGTTTCAAAGATTTTAACCGATTTTGTAAAATTATAAAATTAGATTTACATATAATCTGATATTTCCATATATAGTTAATTTTCAAAGATTTTTGTTTGGAATTTATTTATTTACATATATAATTTATATAATTAAGATATTTAATATGATATTTCGGTTAATTTTAAAAATTTTAAACAGATTTTTTAAAATTATTTCAGATTTGATGTAATATTTCATGTATGGTTAATTTTCAAAAAAAAAAAAAGATTTTTGTAAGATTCTCTAACTCTCTTTTTCTCTCTCTAACATTACAATAAATACTAATATATATATATATATATATATATATATATATATATATATATATATATATATATATATATATATATATATATATGGCAGATTTGATGTGATATTTTCAGATATGGTTGATTTCAAAAAATTATTATGTCAAATTTGATGTGATATTTTCAGATATGATTAATTTTCAAAAAAATTAACAGTAACTTTTTTTCCTCTCATAATATATAATGATATTTGATGTGATATTTTCATATATGGTTAATTTTGAAAGATTTTGTAAGATTAGCTCTGATATTTGATGTGATATTTCGTTATTATTTTTTGAAGATTTTAACAGATTTTGTAAAATTGTAAAATTAGGTTTACATATAATCTGATATTTCCATATATAGATAATTTCTAAAGATTTTTGTTTGGATTTATTTATTTACATATATAATTGATATAATTAAGATATTTAATCTAAAATTTTCAAATACAGTTAATTTTCAAAAATTTTAAATAGATTTTCTAAAATTATATCAGATTTGATGTGATATTTCAGATATGATTAATTTTTAAAATAAAAAAAGATTTTGTAAGATTCTTTAACTTTCTTTTCCTCTCTCTAACATTACTATAAATACTAAAAAACTTTTCCTCTCTCTCTCTCTCTCTCTCTCTCTATATATATATATATATAGAGTTGGGCTGGAATGCTATTGATAGCACCATCTCAATTTTGCCACCCATTTTATAGCTTTTGGATCGCGTTGAGATTCGTGCAAGCTCTTTAATTAAAAGGAAAAGTTTTTTACTTTTTACTTTTTCTTTTTATTTTTTTTTTCTTTTTTTCATTAAATAGCTTTCACAAATCTCAATGTGATCCAAAGACTATAAAATGGGTGGCAAAGTTAGGCTGGAGCTATCAATAGCATTCCAGCCCAACTCTCTCTCTCTCTCTCTCTCTCTCTCTCTCTCTCTCTCTCTCTCTCTATATATATATATATATATATATATATATATATATATATATATATATATATGATGTGATATTTTTAGATATGGTTGATTTTTAAAAATTATTATGTCAGATTTGATGTGATATTTCTATATATAGTTAATTTTCAAAAAAAATTTAAAGTAACTATCTTTTCTTCCCATAATACATATGGTATTTGATGTAATATTTCCATATATGGTTAATTTTGAAAGATTTTGTATAGATTTGGTAAGATTAGCTCTTATATTTGATATGATAATTGAATATTTTAACAGATTTTGTAAAATTGTAAAATTAGCTTTACATATAATCTGATATTTTCATATATAGTTAATTTCCAAAGATTTTTGTTTGAAATTTATTTATTTACATATATAATTGATATAATTAAGATATTTAATATGATATTTCCAGATACGGTTAATTTTCAAAAATTTTAAATTTCTTAAAATTATATCACATTTGATGTAATATTTCAAATATAGTTAATTTTCAAAAAAAAAAAAAGATTTTGTAAGATTCTTTAACTCTCTTTTCCTCTCTCTAACACTACTATACTAATGCATATATATATATATATATATATATATATATATATATATATATATATATATATATATATATATATATATATATATTAGCTTTGCTATGTGTATACCTCATAAGGGGTGTACATCCTACACCCCACCCCATCCTGGGGTGGGGTGAATTTCACTCGTCACATCGAAGTGACCAGTAAAAGTAGCCCACAGAATAGCGTGGGGTGTAGGATGTACACCCCTCATGGGGTGTACACTTATATATACCATATATATATATATATATATATATATATATATATATATATATATATATATATATATATATATATATATATAATGATATTTGATGTGATATTTTTAGATACGATTGATTGTCAAAAATTATTATGTCAGATTTGATGTGATATTTTCATATATGGTTAATTTTTTAAAAAAAAAATAAATTTTTTAAAATTTTCTAACTATCTTTTTCTCTTATAATATATAATGATATTTGATGTGATATTTTTATATATAATTAATTTTGAAATATTTTGTAAGTTAGCTTTAATATTTAATGTGATATTTCCATATACCCCTAGGATTGCTATTAGATAGTGATTGCTTTCAATGCAGTATACTATTGTTTTGTTTGAAATTTGAAGTAAAGAATGTATCAAAGAGGATAATAATACTCAATTTACTATTTCTAATCTTAACCCTCATTTCATTAATAAAATCCCTACTATCAACAAACAAATCAACAAAAATTTATTTACAGAAATATCGCCAAATATAAAAAAATTTTCCAAATATTCTCACTATTATTTTTATATTTAGAATTATTTTATATAAATTTGTATAAATGTGTTTTTGCTTTCTATATTAAGTTTTACAAATATTTTTATGAGCAGTTCGGAATAATTTGTTGATGACTTATCTAAAATACAGTATATTAAGAGACTTCGACTTACGTAATATATTTAATCTAACTCAGTTTCGCTATTTAATCATTTATTATTATATATAATTAAAATTTATGATATTGTATTATTTAAATTAATTGCATGTTTAATGAAGCTACCTCATCTAATGAAGGAAGCAAATGAAGAATTACTGGGTATGCTCCATGCATATTACTTTTTTGATCTTTGTTAGTTATGCCTAACTATTTTTAAGTCTATTTCTTAGTTGGACTATTTTAAATTTGGTGTAATATATTATATCTAACTATTTTCTAAGTTCGATATGTAATTTGTTATGTCTAACTATTTCTAAATTAGTTAGCATATTTTAATTTTGATGTAATATATTACGCCTAATTATTTTTAAGATGAATTATTCTTAGTTTAGTATTCACATACCGCTTTCTTTTTTCTTCTCATTTGGTTAATGCATAATTATTATTTAATTT
The DNA here is from genome assembly GCA_029168755.2 of Tillandsia fasciculata. NCBI lineage: Eukaryota > Viridiplantae > Streptophyta > Magnoliopsida > Poales > Bromeliaceae > Tillandsia > Tillandsia fasciculata. The sequence continues at coordinate 9,619,802 of CM054948.1, forward strand.
TATTTATTATTTGTAATTTAGTATCCGCCGAAGCGCGGTGCTTAACTAGTACTTATATATACGAGGATTTTTTAAAAATAACCCTCCCAAACTTCATATTTTGCCAAATGACCCTATATAAAAAAAATTTGTAAAACTAACCCTCCTTTTGCCACCTCGGCGCCACGTTGGGCAGACTGCGTGAAGGCGCTGAAGCGGTCAGCGTCTTCACAATATTCCTATGAAGGCGCTGAACCCCTCAGCGCCTTCATGTCTTGTGTTGAAGGCGCTGAAGGGTTCAGCGCCTTCATAGGAATATTGTGAAGGCGCTGACCGCTTCAGCGTCTTCATGATATATGCTGAAGGCGCTGGTTCATTCAGCGCCTTCAGCATATACTATAACCGCGTCGAGGACTTAGTCATTTTTTGTGGAAAAATGGCTAAGTCCTCAGTGTAAGCCAAAGATGGCTTTTCTGTAGAGGCGCTGAGTGGCTCAGCGCCTTTAGTGTAAAACACTGAAGGCGCTGAGCGGCTCAGCGCCTTTAGTGCACACTGAAGGCGCTGAGCGGATCAGCGCCTTTAACTTAATGTTAAAGACGCTGAGCAGATCAGCGCCTTTAACTTAATGTTAAAGGCGCTGACCGCGTCAGCGTCTTCATCACCACATCGGCATCTTTATATTGGTAATATATATTAGTTTAATTCATTTAACCTGTTGGCGTGAATTTACAGATTTGGTCTTGGGACCATCTTCACATCGGCCGACCTACGCGCATCCTAGATCAGCCCGAGATGCTCGATCGACCCCTGGGTTGCCGGTAAGATATTTTTTTTCATAAAGTAGATTTTTGTATTTCAATTATAAATGCAACTAATATATATTTTTTATAATCTAGATGGGGCAACACTGGAGGGCTGCGTTACGGAACCAATGTCAAGACGTGTGACATTGAGTTCTACAGAGACGAGCTGGATCAGCAGCGAGAGGCGCAGGTATGTAGATCTTTTATTAAATACTTTAAGTATGTAGATGTTTTATTCAACACTTCTATATTAACTAATCATTTTGTCGATTAACAGGTAATATGGATGCCCTACACAGATCAGGTTATAGAGACATTACCTGATTTCTGTGTGCATGGCTCAGTGGTCTGGCGTGCACGGACAGTCCTGATATGCTTTCATATCGTGGAGATGCACGTGCCAGACCGAGTCATGCGGCAGTTCGGTCTTCTGCAGCATATACCTGTCAATGTGGAGTCCATCCCACGCATCACAGGACGTGGGCGTGCGGATGAGGACTGGATAGCATTTCATGGTGCCCACATTGAGAGGTGGTCCGAGAGGCTTGATCACATTTTTGATCAAGCCCCGGCTGTCACGCCCCGAATTTTAAAATCCAGTCTGAAATTTTTTTTTTTTTTTTTTGAATAAATCAGAGTTTGCAAAACGGGCGTAACAGACCGCCACACATATAGGAAATCCCCTATCCAAAAGGATAGAGTCTCTCCTATACATGCACGGCTAGGCTAATCCAATCATCAAACAGAGAGCAATAAATATCTCAACTAAACAATACTAATCATCAGGAATAATCTAAATATCATACTATCATCAATCTGAAGTATCTAAAAAAACTGGAAACTGAAATAGCATAAATAAAGGTCAACTACAGATAATCGGAGATCTCAATCATCGATCTATGTCATCAGGGGGACAGCTCTATCGTGACAGGCTCACTGGATCGTCCCGCTATCTCTCCACCCGACGGACCTGGAAAATGGTCACCCAGGGGGTGTGAGATACACTGTACATGTATCCCAGTGGGCACGACGAGCCGAGGATCAGCTAATCGTACCTACTGGGTACTAAAATCTGCGGATAGTAAAGATCAATAGGAAAAGCTGGAAAGCATAAAGGTCTACTACTAATCCGAATAAGAACTGCAGGTAAGTATACTGGAAATCAATCATTAAACTGTAGATCATACATGCTGAACATAAAAGGCAACTGAAAGGTATACTAGAACATGGAAATATAGAATCTATGCATCAATCACAAGAATACCAAGTACCCAAACAATGCCAATATTGGTCACGGGGACCTCAGGCTCATATCACTATCTGCACCTGTCCCACTGACATAACCCCGCACCCATAAGTGCTATCTGGGGCTCACGGGTCCTTCCTCTAGACCACTTTACCGGTAACAAACAATAGCCACGGGGAGCGACCCCGGCAATGTTCGTGAAGTACAGCGATGCGTGGCAAGTCGTACTGATCAATCTCACGGTCTAGTGACCGAGTAGTCGGCAACATGCCGAGATCCCAACAGGGAATCATCTGTCTATCTCTATCAATCGGAATCAATCAATCGTGCATATGAACAATATATCAAATAACATCTCAGTGACAGGAAACAGTAGGTATCAACTAATCATGCAAATCTATATATCAATCAATCAGGATCAATCAATCATGCATATCGACGTATATCAAGAAATATCTCAAAGACAGGAATCAACAGGAATAATCAGGGAGTATGTATATGATAATCGGCTGGTCGTGACAAGAGATCTCAATCATAGGTCTAGTCAGTCAATGTCCATCAGAGGGATCATGCTATGTCAACGAGATTAATATATGTCAGGCTAAGTCATATAGGTAAAATCAGCAGGGCAAGTCAAGAACAGGTGTCCGACTGGACTAAAGCAACCAGAGGGCCAAAGGGCTGAGGCCCGGTTCGAAGATAACCCACCTGGATGAAGGCAGACTCTCGAACTCCCGCGCAGCTACTGGGAGGCTGGTGTTGAACAACTGGGCCCTGTATCAGTAAATATAATCAGTAATAGACTCGCACAAACCCATCCCGACGCCACGACATTTCCGGAAAGCTTAAACGGTCAAACCGGCCAATTTATCGATCAATATCTGATTCCTGGTCAACGAGGACCTACGGAACCCTAACAAAATGGCCAGGTGGTGCGTAAACACTGTCTAAGGTCAGCAGGTGTGTCAAATTTGCAAGTTGGTCCATAAGGTATTAAAAATTGCATAATTGTTCTTAATTAGTCGACTGTTTTAGCTTGTTCTTACAATCTGGGGGTCCAACGACGACGCCGTAAGTTTCAGCGGGTTCGTTACGTCGAGACGGAGCCCGTGCTCACGGGGTTTGGTCGACACGGATCCCGAGTTAAAAGTTGGCCCATGATCTTTAAAGGTCCAATATAACACTTTGATAAAACTTAATATATACATGCTTTAAAAATAAACTTAGTGGAGCATGCTGTTCAGTAATGACAGGGGAGTGGTGTGCTCACCTTTGGCGCGCCGGAAACCTGCCGGAGAAGTAGCCGGAGCAACCTCCCACTCTAGATCAAAGCTCGGTTTGGCCAGGCTGAGCACTCCCCTCGGTCAGGCTGCAAACATGGGTGAGCATCAGTGTTCTGAGGGTCCCAGAGGCTGTCTGGTGCAAGTTGGGTCGAAGCCCGGCGGCCGGAGGTGGCGGCGGCCGGAGTCAAAACCCGGATTACATAGCTCGGGTACAGCATTTAAAGCCGAGTTACAGGGATGCTCTAGGCCCAAAGTAAAATGATAGGGAGCACAAGTAGGGTATTTAGGTCTTACCTGGGTTATTGGCCGGAGCCCGAGACGCCGGGGATCGCCGGAAGTCGAGCTCGAAGGCAGTTCGGGTGTAACCCTAGAGACAGAAACCCCGACGTTAGGGTCGCCATGCAACAACACCAGAGACCTTACAGTGACGAAATGGACCTACCTGCACGGTTACCGGGGGTCTGGAGTCGCCGGCGGCGCGCGGCGGCGGAGCTCGGCCGAGGTCCAAGGTTGCTAATGGCGGATTCCAGGCGGACGGCTCCGGGCCGGTGCAAGATGGACCTGCAGCTTCTACTCCTCACCACAAGGCTTGGTGCAGGGGTGGCCGGCGACGGGAGGCCGCGGCGGCGCCGGACGGCGGCTTTCGGCCAAGGTTGAAGATGACAGGTTTCTAGGGCATCACTTCGGGGCTCCGATCTTGATCCGATCGAGCTGGGGTCTTGTGGAGAGGTTCCAGTCGATGAGGAGACCCGATTTAACGGCGCCGATTAGAGGTTTGACGGTCGGATGGAGGCGGCGCACGCTATCGGCCCGAGGATGGCAATTCCGGCGCGGTTTGCTCCCGCCGGCAGTCGGGACGACGGCGCCGGCTCAGCCTGCACCCGATCGATGCCCTCGGTGTCAGGAGCACCCAGGTCATGCCAAAAAGCCATAAAGAAACAGAAAGCTCCAAGATCTTACCCTCGCCGGAAAATTGAGGAAGAAGGTTGTTCCCGCGGCGGCGCACGGTGGTGGCGGCGCTCGGGTTCACCTCCACTCGGCTTCTGCTACAGGAGGGACCCTACAGGTGGGTTCTAGGTTGATCAGAATCTCCCGAGCACCCTCCTTTTTCCCGCACCCGAGAGGGGGTGGTTTCTTGCAACCCGTCTTCTCCGGCGACTGGGGAGGCGGCGGCCGGTGCGGCTGGGTCCGAGGGGAGCGGCAGAGGCAAGGTTTCTGTTGTTGATGGCGGCTAGGTCTAAGATATAGAGGAGGTAGGGTTTTGGGCTATAGTATCTAGCATATATATATATATATATAGCTATAGGGTTAGACATAATTGCAATGTAGCCCTTCTACACCTAGTATTCTCACCTAGGTCCATCACAGTATAAGAGATCTCGCACTTAGGTCCCTCCCTATGCAGTGGCATGCTTTCCGAGTCACGTTTACTAGGGGTTTATGTGCAATTTTTGCATTTTTCAACGCATTTTTCGCTTTTCGAGAAAATCCGAGCATCAGATCGAAAAACGGACTTCGCCAGGACGTCCGGTTCGACGAAACCTATCAGGTAGCGATCTCTGTTTTTCGTGAAACTGCCCGAATTAATTCTCGGTCCATGAAATACTGTGTCAAAATACAGTTATCGCGCTTTTCGAGACTCTACACTCGTCAAACGGAAATTCTGTCAGCGCCATTGCGTCCAGAACATCGAAAATAGCTAGAATTGACTACTCGAATCACTATCTTAGGAGTCCAGATAGTAAATTGGCCAACGTTGGCGCGAGAGGGATTAAAAACTAGGGTTTACTGTTCACTGTACCCGCGACTTAAGTCGCGGGTCTCGCCGGCTTCAACGTCGATTTCTGGAAGATCCGACCGTCAGATCTGAACAAGCTGAATATGGTTTTCACTCGGTTCGACGAGACGGTCGCACTCGTGGTCTCCGATCTTCGAGATCAGGCTCGGATTGAAAAGTGACATTTCTGGCCCACTAATTGTGTAAATTATACTGCAGAAAAGGGGCACTGTCGCTATCTGAGTCATTTATGGTCCAAATTCAACTTGACTTTTATCGATTTCATTTATTTATTTATTTTCAAAATTCAAGTTCTTACATCTCTCCCACCAAAAAGGAAGTTTCGTCCCTGAAACTTAATACAACTAAGAACCAAATAAATGGGGGTAACGCTCCATCATAGTCGATTCGCGTTCCCACGTGGCTTCACGCTCCTCATGGTTCTCCCATTGTACTTTGACGTAGGGAATCGATCTGTTCCTCAGCTTCTTTTCGTCTCGAGCCAGGATCTTCAGTGGTACCTCATCATAGCTCAGATCCTCGCGAAGCTGAACTGCGGTGGGGCTGATAATGTGGGAAGGATCCCTGATCCGTGATCATTTGCAGCTCTGGGGACACGTGCTTTCGGCTCAAAGCATCCGCTACCACATTGGCCCGATAACTTGTTCGTTGACCGAACATACACGGTCCCTAATGTCAATGCACCTTGTACTGTGTGGTTTGCGATAACACTAGGGTTCACAATTCTGTTTCATCCAAACTGCTAAAAATTCTGGTTCATAAAGATACCACACAGGGTATGCGATATAAAGGGTCGACGTACCCTAATTATGATCTTTCAATTCTTTAACCATATTGTTAAAACGTCTTAGCGTTCTTACGAACTGACGGACACATGAGAGATGACATCCAAGATCATTATACTTTCAGATCTATCAAAATTTCCATCTGTGCATACAAGCTAACCTTTCAACATAACCGGTCAACTATTCAATCGGGGTTCACTCATTTTAGTAAATAATGAGCAGGAACAGGCTCTACACTCTAGAGCTCACTCTTCCGATAATTTCTTCGGAGCATTCAAGCGGTTCGGGAAATTCTCCGCTTTCAATTCATATTCTCATGTGGCATTCATTTCACCACCAGCTTTCAGAACTAAACCTCAGACAATTAAAGGACGCACAAATGCCTTAAACAGCCTAGCAATTTTATCAAACCTCTGGCGACAACTGTTGGTTAAACCTCAGACGATCAGTCTCTTAGCATCATAATGCATGGCAACCTATAGTCACCTTTCGTAACGCTTAAAATATCCGGTTTGGACATGTTGTCCCACCTTACAGCTTAACCCAGTTATTTCTATTATCGAATCAGTTGCAAGATCTGGCGAGATCAACGTGGCTAGTGGCCGCAAGCTAGGACGAATGTCTACATTAATGACAAATATAATCTGTCCACTAGATACACGACTATCTGAGACCTACCTAAGGTCCGATATGGTCTGGAATATCAATATTGAAACTATAACATCGCTGTCCAAAGACAACCTTGGAAGCTAAAATTTACGTAAGCAGACCAATAGACCCAATCATGATATTCCCCTTTACAGGGTGGGGTATTTCCTCAGCTCTTTTGACAGTACGTTGTCTGCAGCCAACGTGCTTATCAAAAGAAAAGTGAAATACCATAATCTGTCGCCAACATCAAGTTGGGGACACGACTCCCACCGGAATCAACAGAAGGTATAATTCATACCTTAAGACACAAATCTCTATGCCGATACTATAAACTTATATCAACGGTCTCTACCACCTCGTGGTCATGAGTGCGACCCTGGCTACTCACAAGAATCTAGAACCATATTCCACCCTCTACCGATTTTATTAAATGAATCACCACTTGCTAACACGGCTCTAGCGACGCCAGTCGTAACTCAAATATCATCAGGGGTGATCACGACCCCATAAACAATTCACGCACAACATGCGAATCAACTACAAATCGGTTTCATCTAGGATAATAATCAAATCCCCAAGCTATTATCATCACGCTGTATATTAGACTTTCCAGTCATATCTCACCATCGTAGTAATCACAATATCCAAACTTATCACATACTCATAGGAGTAACTAAGACTCCACTAAACTCGTACCAAAGGTGGGGTCTGAACCTGAATCTAACTCAAACCAGGGTTTCAATCGGGCCCATAGATCACCGAATTTAGCCTATCCGTCAACCATGTCTGCGCCAAAGCGCTCACTGCTACCACCATCTCTATTGAGGTAATCGTGAATCCCAAATTATTTTACACTGATCAGGGTTGGGACACGATTCATTAAGGTCTAACATTTGCTGAGTGTCGTCAGAATCCTTCCATCCAAAGCAACAAGATTGCTAACCTCATAGGCATCCCACTAGCTATAATCAGGGAATCTCCAGTAATAGCAGCCACAACATAGTTTTGATAACCACGGCTGCGACAAAAGTACTATATCCAATGACGCGAGGACAACTGGAGGATCGCTAACTTCTCCAAATACCTGGACTAGTGGTGGGGCCAGTGCAACAATAGCAACTACTTGATGCTGAGCCATCTGCTGGACTAACCCAGCAAAAATGCGGTGAACTGATCCTCTAACAGCTGTCAAAAATCCGAGCCCTCAGGCTCCACTAATATATCAAACCCATGGCTCGTACCACAACCGCAGCTAACACTGCACCCACTATGGCCACTACGCCCAGAGCGCGTGCGAACACCGCTCGTAGTTACAACGACAAGTTAGGAAAACGTCTCATAAGTGTGAAAATACACCTGAGCTCCTAACCGCTAAACAAATACCCCACGCTCTCACGTCATAAGTCATCCTAGGGTTCATCCTAACCAATTCCTAATCATCTTTTCCTAGGTACCGTGTACCTATTTCTCTGATACCATCTAATCTGTCACGCCCCGAATTTTAAAATCCAGTCTGAAATTTTTTTTTTTTTTTTTGAATAAATCAGAGTTTGCAAAACGGGCGTAACAGACCGCCACACATATAGGAAATCCCCTATCCAAAAGGATAGGGTCTCTCCTATACATGCACGGCTAGGCTAATCCAATCATCAAACAGAGAGCAATAAATATCTCAACTAAACAATACTAATCATCAGGAATAATCTAAATATCATACTATCATCAATCTGAAGTATCTAAAAAAACTGGAAACTGAAATAGCATAAATAAAGGTCAACTACAGATAATCGGAGATCTCAATCATCGATCTATGTCATCAGGGGGACAGCTCTATCGTGACAGGCTCACTGGATCGTCCCGCTATCTCTCCACCCGACGGACCTGGAAAATGGTCACCCAGGGGGTGTGAGATACACTGTACATGTATCCCAGTGGGCACGACGAGCCGAGGATCAGCTAATCGTACCTACTGGGTACTAAAATCTGCGGATAGTAAAGATCAATAGGAAAAGCTGGAAAGCATAAAGGTCTACTACTAATCCGAATAAGAACTGCAGGTAAGTATACTGGAAATCAATCATTAAACTGTAGATCATACATGCTGAACATAAAAGGCAACTGAAAGGTATACTAGAACATGGAAATATAGAATCTATGCATCAATCACAAGAATACCAAGTACCCAAACAATGCCAATATTGGTCACGGGGACCTCAGGCTCATATCACTATCTGCACCTGTCCCACTGACATAACCCCGCACCCATAAGTGCTATCTGGGGCTCACGGGTCCTTCCTCTAGACCACTTTACCGGTAAAGAACAATAGCCACGGGGAGCGACCCCGGCAATGTTCGTGAAGTACAGCGATGCGTGGCAAGTCGTACTGATCAATCTCACGGTCTAGTGACCGAGTAGTCGGCAACATGCCGAGATCCCAACAGGGAATCATCTGTCTATCTCTATCAATCGGAATCAATCAATCGTGCATATGAACAATATATCAAATAACATCTCAGTGACAGGAAACAGTAGGTATCAACTAATCATGCAAATCTATATATCAATCAATCAGGATCAATCAATCATGCATATCGACGTATATCAAGAAATATCTCAAAGACAGGAATCAACAGGAATAATCAGGGAGTATGTATATGATAATCGGCTGGTCGTGACAAGAGATCTCAATCATAGGTCTAGTCAGTCAATGTCCATCAGAGGGATCATGCTATGTCAACGAGATCAATATATGTCAGGCTAAGTCATATAGGTAAAATCAGCAGGGCAAGTCAAGAACAGGTGTCCGACTGGACTAAAGCAACCAGAGGGCCAAAGGGCTGAGGCCCGGTTCGAAGATAACCCACCTGGATGAAGGCAGACTCTCGAACTCCCGCGCAGCTACTGGGAGGCTGGTGTTGAACAACTGGGCCCTGTATCAGTAAATATAATCAGTAATAGACTCGCACAAACCCATCCCGACGCCACGACATTTCCGGAAAGCTTAAACGGTCAAACCGGCCAATTTATCGATCAATATCTGATTCCTGGTCAACGAGGACCTACGGAACCCTAACAAAATGGCCAGGTGGTGCGTAAACACTGTCTAAGGTCAGCAGGTGTGTCAAATTTGCAAGTTGGTCCATAAGGTATTAAAAATTGCATAATTGTTCTTAATTAGTCGACTGTTTTAGCTTGTTCTTACAATCCGGGGGTCCAACGACGACGCCGTAAGTTTCAGCGGGTTCGTTACATCGAGACGGAGCCCGTGCTCACGGGGTTTGGTCGACACGGATCCCGAGTTAAAAGTTGGCCCATGATCTTTAAAGGTCCAATATAACACTTTGATAAAACTTAATATATACATGCTTTAAAAATAAACTTAGTGGAGCATGCTGTTCAGTAATGACAGGGGAGTGGTGTGCTCACCTTTGGCGCGCCGGAAACCTGCCGGAGAAGTAGCCGGAGCAACCTCCCACTCTAGATCAAAGCTCGGTTTGGCCAGGCTGAGCACTCCCCTCGGTCAGGCTGCAAACATGGGTGAGCATCAGTGTTCTGAGGGTCCCAGAGGCTGTCTGGTGCAAGTTGGGTCGAAGCCCGGCGGCCGGAGGTGGCGGCGGCCGGAGTCAAAACCCGGATTACATAGCTCGGGTACAGCATTTAAAGCCGAGTTACAGGGATGCTCTAGGCCCAAAGTAAAATGATAGGGAGCACAAGTAGGGTATTTAGGTCTTACCTGGGTTATTGGCCGGAGCCCGAGACGCCGGGGATCGCCGGAAGTCGAGCTCGAAGGCAGTTCGGGTGTAACCCTAGAGACAGAAACCCCAACGTTAGGGTCGCCATGCAACAACACCAGAGACCTTACAGTGACGAAATGGACCTACCTGCACGGTTACCGGGGGTCTGGAGTCGCCGACGGCGCGCGGCGGCGGAGCTCGGCCGAGGTCCAAGGTTGCTAATGGCGGATTCCAGGCGGACGGCTCCGGGCCGGTGCAAGATGGACCTGCAGCTTCTACTCCTCACCACAAGGCTTGGTGCAGGGGTGGCCGGCGACGGGAGGCCGCGGCGGCGCCGGACGGCGGCTTTCGGCCAAGGTTGAAGATGACAGGTTTCTAGGGCATCACTTCGGGGCTCCGATCTTGATCCGATCGAGCTGGGGTCTTGTGGAGAGGTTCCAGTCGATGAGGAGACCCGATTTAACGGCGCCGATTAGAGGTTTGACGGTCGGATGGAGGCGGCGCACGCTATCGGCCCGAGGATGGCAATTCCGGCGCGGTTTGCTCCCGCCGGCAGTCAGGACGACGGCGCCGGCTCAGCCTGCACCCGATCGATGCCCTCGGTGTCAGGAGCACCCAGGTCATGCCAAAAAGCCATAAAGAAACAGAAAGCTCCAAGATCTTACCCTCGCCGGAAAATTGAGGAAGAAGGTTGCTCCCGCGGCGGCGCACGGTGGTGGCGGCGCTCGGGTTCACCTCCACTCGGCTTCTGCTACAGGAGGGACCCTACAGGTGGGTTCTAGGTTGATCAGAATCTCCCGAGCACCCTCCTTTTTCCCGCACCCGAGAGGGGGTGGTTTCTTGCAACCCGTCTTCTCCGGCGACTGGGGAGGCGGCGGCCGGTGCGGCTGGGTCCGAGGGGAGCGGCAGAGGCAAGGTTTCTGTTGTTGATGGCGGCTAGGTCTAAGATATAGAGGAGGTAGGGTTTTGGGCTATAGTATCTAGCATATATATATATATATATAGCTATAGGGTTAGACATAATTGCAATGTAGCCCTTCTACACCTAGTATTCTCACCTAGGTCCATCACAGTATAAGAGATCTCGCACTTAGGTCCCTCCCTATGCAGTGGCATGCTTTCCGAGTCACGTTTACTAGGGGTTTATGTGCAATTTTTGCATTTTTCAATGCATTTTTCGCTTTTCGAGAAAATCCGAGCATCAGATCGAAAAACGGACTTCGCCAGGACGTCCGGCTCGACGAAACCTATCAGGTAGCGATCTCTGTTTTTTGTGAAACTGCCCGGATTAATTCTCGGTCCATGAAATACTGTGTCAAAATACAGTTATCGCGCTTTTCGAGACTCTACACTCGTCAAACGGAAATTCCGTCAGCGCCATTGCGTCCAGAACGTCGAAAATAGCTAGAATTGACTACTCGAATCACTATCTTAGGAGTCCAGATAGTAAATTGGCCAACGTTGGCGCGAGAGGGATTAAAAACTAGGGTTTACTGTTCACTGTACCCGCGACTTAAGTCGCGGGTCCCGCCGGCTTCAACGTCGATTTCTGGAAGATCCGACTGTCAGATCTGAACAAGCTGAATATGGTTTTCACTCGGTTCGACGAGACGGTCGCACTCGTGGTCTCCGATCTTCGAGATCAGGCTCGGATTGAAAAGTGACATTTCTGGCCCACTAATTGTGTAAATTATACTGCAGAAAAGGGGCACTGTCGCTATCTGAGTCATTTATGGTCCAAATTCAACTTGACTTTTATCGATTTCTTTTATTTATTTATTTTCAAAATTCAAGTTCTTACACCGGCTGCTGGTGAGGACCCACTACAAGCGGCATCCATATACATGGAGTGGTACTGGAGCATTACACGACGATGGATTTCTCATCCAGTACAGCGTCCTCCGCTGACTTTCCACCCTCGTGGACATATTGAGAGATCATTATATATATAAATTTACTATATTCAACTTTCATGAACCGCAAATTTAATTTTAATTTCTAATTTATAATGCAGGCCGACACACTACGACATGTTAAAACCATTGTCGACCAGATTTGGCAGCACCCACCGCCGACTGATACTATTATTCGGACTTTGAGAGAAATGAGCGGCGATATTCAGATGGTACTACAGCATGTACCATCTGAACCTAGGGCCAGAGAGGCAGCCCGACCTTCAAATGAGGGAGCGACCTCGAGTCATCAGGTACCATTTAGCATAGAATTCAAATTAAGATTTCAAATTCATATGAACAAACTATTTACACTCTTTCAGGTGCCACGATCTCCATCTCCTACCATTCAGGCACCGATGACATTTCCTTCGACGTCAGCATCGCTTCCGCCAGTCTCACGGACATCATTTTCATCGACATATTCACGCCGTCATCCAAGGTCATCATCGCCACAGGAGATCGAGCATATAGCGTCACAGGATGAGGGTGGTATCATCGAGGAGCTCGATCAGTCGGCAGCAGTCGAGCTTCTCGATGATATACCTATCATCGACCTTGCTGTTCCCCGTGGGCGAGGGCGAGGGCGAGGGCGAGGGCATGGACGTGGGCGTGGGCGAGGACGTCGAGGTCGAGGACGTGCTCAAAATTGAGCTTTTGAGTTCAATTTTTGTAAATTTTATTCTTTCATGTTACTCAACTCGATTCTGTGAATGAAATGATTGCTGGTTGATTGATCAATATTATTTGTTGGTGTTTGTGAATGTATTTTGTCAATGCTTGCACTTGTTGTACAAATTTGGGATTTTTTTAATGTGATCTTAAGTGTTGGCTGTGTGTCCAGCTAAAGGCGCTGAGCCATTCAGCGCCTTTAGTGTTCTGCACTAGAGGCGCTGAGTGGCTCAGCGCCTTTAGTGTAAATCACTAAAGGCGCTGAGCGACTCAGCGCCTTCAGTGTAAATCACTAAAGGCGCTGAGCCACTCAGCGCCTTTACAGAGAAGCCAATTTTGGCTTACACTGAGGATTTAGTTATTTTTCCACCAAAAATGACTAAGTCCTCGACGCGGCTATAGTATATGCTGAAGGCGCTGAATGAACCAGCGCCTTCAGCATTATATCATGAAGACGCTGAAGCGGTCAGCGCCTTCACAATATTCCTATGAAGGCGCTGAACCCTTCAGCGCCTTCAACACAAGACATGAAGGCGCTGAGGGGTTCAGCGCCTTCATAGGAATATTGTGAAGACGCTGACCGCTTCAGCGCCTTCACGCAATCTGCCCAACGTGGCGCCGAGGTGGCAAAAGGAGGGTTAGTTTTACAAATTTTTTTTATATAGGGTCATTTGGCAAAATATGAAGTTTTGGAAGGTTATTTTTAAAAAATCCCCTATATATACCCTAACGAGGAAGGACTTCTTGTTTGGGGATTAAAGGTCATCCGCGGCCCGGCTCCTCTCCACCCTTCCCTCACTCTCCGCGACGACGATGGCGAGGTCATCCGCGGTCCGGCTACTCTCCTCCCTCCGCTCGAGGGGCGGCGACGGCCTCGTCCACCCCCTCTGCCCCGTCTCCCTCCTCCTCCTCCACCTCCACAGCGGCGGCCGCGGGGGGTGGCAGCGGGCGATGTCTACGGGGAGCGCGGCGCGGGCGAAGGAGGAGAAGGAGGCGTGGTGGAAGGAGGCGATGGAGCGGATGCGGAACATCGGGATTTCCGCCCACATCGACTCCGGGAAGACGACGCTCACCGAGCGGATTCTCTTCTACACGGGGAGGATCCACGAGATCCACGAGGTGCGCGGTCGCGACGGTGTCGGGGCGAAGATGGACTCCATGGACCTCGAGAGGGAGAAGGGGATCACCATCCAGTCCGCCGCCACCTACTGCACCTGGAACGGATACCAGGTGCCTTCTTATTCTTCTTCTCCTGACCTAAAGCTGTAACCTTTTCGGCGAATATACTTGTTTAAGTAATAGAAATGGGAAAGAATCATTAGTTAGGTTGATCTATGTAGTTGCAACTTTGGATGTAATTCGAGTTCTGTCAAGGACGACGGTGAGGAGATTCACCTCTAGCTGTGTGATGCATTTCGTAGATTTTTGCAAAAAATGATTTTGAAGCTTCTTTCAAGGATTTGATCCCATGACTGAGTGGTGGATCTCCTTGACTTTGTCATGGTCAACAGAAGAGCTAAGTTTTTATTCTTACTAAACTGGAATTATGGCTGAGCTGCAGTGACACGATCCCTAACACCCCGTAATTGATCAAAGTGTTTCTACAATAGTTAAGTTTGATGTGAGGTGGTGTGCCGACCCTAACACTCCCTAATTGATAAAAGTGTTTCTAGGATAGTTAAGTTTGATGCGAGGAGGTGTGTAATTTGGGTTATTATTCTTCTTCTTATTGGAAATATGTGGTTTAGATATTGAGATGAGGTGTATATGTAGGTACTTAGCTAAATCTGGCATCTTGGACAAATTCTATTAATGTTTCTTAATGGGCCATACTATTGGTAGAAATTGGAAGTAAACATCAAAGATGATTAAAAAACTTTATGGTTTATATATCATTTGGAACAGAATTTGGCTAGAACATATCACAAGGATGAGTGATGTCTCTCTTTCCAAAAATTAGTTAGTTTGTCTGACTACAATGGTATGCACAACATAAGATCCTCCTTTGAGTTGGCCCTGTAGTTTTGTATTATCGGTAACATTGTCGTTGCCTTGATCGAGATATGGCTTTAGCTTGCATTGCAAATTCTGCAGATGTCCTTTAATATTGAATTTGCTAATTACATTAACTATAAAATAATTGATAAACAATTTTACAATAGAGACTAATGGAAAGGAATATTTAGGCCAGATTTGAGGGGGGAAAAAAGCTTGAGGAACTATGGATGGCTCTTTGCTCTCTGTGCTGTCTATTGAATTGCTATTGTACTGTTAGTCCATGCGGCTAATATGATCTGCCATTCTGCTTGTTTGCTGATGCTTTCATGCACTTCTGTAGTTATCCAGTTAGTTTTTACGGATTAGCGCCAAATCTTGTATTGTTTTTTCCATTGTTCCATAGATTTTTCTTTGCTTATTACACTTTTATTTGATTCTCCCTCTCAGTTTCTCTCCTAGAAGGTGTGATCTTGCACTAGAATGAATGAGGCAGTTGCACACTTTCTGTCTTTGCTACTGTTCTTTTATTTTTACTCAATATTCATTGTTGCAATTGGAAGATCTAAATTTAGAAAGCCACATCAGATACAGTTTCCTAACCTTGCTAACCTTGCCTTAAGTGAAGTAATGGCCTTTGAAGGTCAGATTTGTTTGGTTGTTTAAGGTAGAGCTTAGACATGATTTCTACCTTGTTGAAGATGTGGCTTTGTTGAAGACCTAAAGGGTGTAAATTGCTCATAAGAACTACCGATATCTTCTTTTTGTTAGAATGGAATTCTTTTATTCTTAAAAAGTCGTAAAACATTATGTTAGCTATTATTATCTTAGCAATAGCGATGACATGATTTCTGGGATATTATGAAGCTACGAGCACATTTTGTTGAAAATTTAATATTATTGTGGTTATGGCTTCCATATTGCAATATATGATGAAACTTGTTGCTAAGTTTCTTCTTTCATCTTTGTATTAGGAAACAAAAGGTTTTGATTAAAAATGATTTATAGATCGGATAGTATCATAGTAAGTACTATGTTGATTTTTAGGAAATTCATTGTTCTTCATGTGTTCTGCACTTTGGATTTGTTGCATGGTCTAGTCTATAATACATGTACATAGATGGTTGCTATGATTACAGATGTCCAAGGTACTTCAGTAATTTTCATCAACTTGCTAGCTCTTTGGTTTTCTTTCACTTATTGGGAGATTTCTTAGTGGAATAGATTTGCTTTCAGATAGGGAAATACATATATGCTTAACTGCCTTCTTTTCATCAAATTTTAATGCTGCATTTACTGATTATGTTGGTGATAATTGTTGTGTTTGTATGAAAGGATACTCAAAGTCCCTTTTTAAATTTTCAATGCAGGTTAATGTAATTGATACACCAGGTCACGTGGATTTCACCATTGAAGTAGAAAGGGCATTGCGTGTTCTTGATGGTGCCATCCTTGTTCTATGTAGTGTCGGTGGTGTACAAAGTCAATCAATCACTGTCGATCGCCAGATGAGAAGATATGAAGTTCCTAGGCTTGCATTCATTAACAAATTAGATAGAATGGGAGCAGATCCATGGAAAGTTCTTAATCAGGTGACATTTTACTAACTTTAAAATATAAAAAATTATCTTTAAGTATTCCTTGTATTGTTTCATAATGTCAGGGATCATGTCACATTTATGCGTGGTGCTAAATATTACATTGCTGAATGCTTTTTGCTAATCTTAATATTATTGCATAACTATTAATTACCACTTGCTATTCTTATGAACTATGCATATCTGTATTGCAATCATTTGCTAAATAGTTGTTACCTAACAGAAGAGGATAAGTTTCTTATTGTTTTCCAATTCTTTAAATTGAGGACGATTCAATAGATATAGTTGGACATTCTTAGCCTTCTATGTGTTTTTAACGGTACTAGCAATATCTATTGTTTTGATCTTTATCAGCATATAATTTATGACTGTTTAAGCTGTCATTAGTTGGGAGATTATATATTTTACACTATCATTTTTATTACTGGACTTTATGTTCCCACTCAATATTTTCAACATTTGCTCAACCTCTTAACAAACAATCTGAAATGAAACCCACTAACAAACAACCTGAACCGAAACCCAAAGCTACAAAACTGCTGAAATTGTTGGAACTGAAACTCTTGATGTTGGGTCAAACCAGAACCATAACTGATATTGAACCGTAATGACATGATTTGGGTTGCTTGAAAAGATTTTCAGAGAATATGCTAGTTGTACACAGGCATTACATTGCCCAATCATCAGGATCTCTTTAAAATGTTAGTGTGCGCAAAATTCACACATGCTTAATCGTATCTATTTGAAACAAGAAACATAACGGTCGATTTCCTGCTATCAAATTATCAACGTCCAGCACCTAATTATGCAGAAAGATAGTTTCTCCGCTGATCAATTAGGAAAATATACACCCTAGCTGATCATTCTTATCATGATTTGCATACTGATTAGCATCATTCTCCCTGCTGATGGCTTGACGACTGAGTTACTGCACAGTGAACAGTCTTAATAACCGTCAGAGTTTTGCAGAATTCTACCGACCTTTTCTACTTCTCTCAATGGAAACCTTTGTAGAAGATTCTGTTAGTTGTGACTCAAAATCAGAATCGCTTCGATATTATGATTCAGGTTCGCCGACGACTTCGCGGTGCGACTTCGAAATTTTGTGGATGTCTGTGGTGGAAGCGAATGGCTCGGGCCGCTAGGGAAAAACCCTAATTTCTCTTTTATTTGCCCTAGAGTGAGATCGAGCGATTGTACGAAGAACAGAACTCTTGTATTCCCTCTTTTCTACATAGTAAAATCTCTCCTCTTTCGCCCGTGGTTTTTTTCCTGCAAAGGGTTTTCCACGTAAATCTGTGTGTTAATTCTCTGTCGTGCAATTTTGGTTTTACTTCTCTGTCGTGATCGCCAATTGATTTTGTTTAGTTTGTGCGCTCGTTGCTAACAGATTCTTTTTTTAGTTTCAAATAAGGAATTAAGTGTCGTGGCACGGGGGCGTGTCGCTCTCCGTCTGACACGGTACAGTAAGGTACGGGCACGCTTGCGTGCCGATGGATACGCATGACCTCCCAGTGGCACACTCTGGCACGGTTTTTTTTTTTTTTTTTTTTTTTTTTTTTTTTTTTTTTTTTTTGTTCCCAATAAGCTCTTATTTGTTTTGAAATGTTTAGTCAAAAAATTATGAATATTGACTATATATAGCTTATTATACTCACCAATTAACATATTGATAACTTTTTTTATATATAAAGTACAACTATACCTCATAGAAAATAGAAATAATAATATAATAATAAAATTCACAAGTATAATAAGTATTTAACCATGTGTTTACTGTAAAACCATGTGTAAAAAAAAAAAAAAAAAAAAAAAAAGCTCGGCACGGCACGGGCGATACCCATTGGCTATCGCTCTGTCTCGAGCGATACCCAATGGGTATCGCCGAGACAGCCCCCCCGGTACCGTGCCCCTATTGTAGGGGCACGGCACGCGCGGCACGGGGCGGCACTTAATTCCCTGGTTTCAAAGCCTTTTCATGGTAGTTCGATTAGTCTAGCACCTAATACAGTATAATTGTACAAGTACCTTGCAAGCCTGTCTTTTTTTCTTTGTTCTTTATTTTGACTTCTGAACATCTTAAAATGATTGGATAAATGCAACTTTTTATTTATCACATTAAAGCATAACCAAATAATTGAAGCACCTATTTTAACTCTTGGTTACTGCTTGAACTTAAGAGTCAAGTGTACAGTTGTTAATCATCTGCATCAACTTCAATGCTTTCAAAATATGTTGATGATTCTGTCCGTTAATAGCTTCATAACTTCGATATATGTGTAATTGTATTATGCTTTGTGCAAATTTTATGGCTACTGATTGATTATTTCAAAGTAGGTAAAATTTTTATAACTGTACTTTCTTCTTTTAGGCAAGATCTAAGCTCCGTCACCACAGTGCAGCTGTACAAGTACCAATAGGATTAGAAGAGGAATTCCAGGGCCTTGTGGATCTTGTAGAATTGAAAGCCTATTATTTCCAGGGTTCCAATGGGTTAGTCTAGCTATGAATCTCTACTTTTAAAAAGTTTTGCTGACATGTACTTGAGATCTTATTATTAATTCTCTCTGTTTGTATAAATTTGCAGTGAAAAGGTTGTTGAAGATGAGATTCCATCAAATATGGAAGGATTGGTCACAGAAAAGCGACGCGAGCTTATTGAAGTTGTTTCTGAAGTGGATGATAATCTAGCTGAAGCTTTTCTTAATGATGAGCCTATAACGTCGAGCGACCTTAAGGTGATCTTGGCTGCAAATCATCTTACATGCTTTGCTGTTTGCTCTTGACAATTTCATTCACATCCTGCTAGCTGTTATTTAGGAACTTGATTTCTGGCATATTCATAGAAGAATTAGATTTTTAATTTTTTAAATTTTGTTTTAGTGTTGCAATCATCTTCAGAAAAGAAAATTATTTTGGTGGTTATGATTTGCAAGTACAAATAACTAAGACTTGGAAGTCATGGGCTAGCATTATGTACAGCCATTGCCCAGTGATAGTTGATCGACAATGCCAATTTGCCAATTTAATGTTATTCCTGCTAGGCATTGATTACCATATCTGTTTATGCAATTGCACACTAAGTATGATTTTCTTATATTGCAATGTAGTCTGTATGCCTTAAAATCATAAAATTCTCTTGATTAGCATTTGCGTCAAATCGATAAGTAGGTATTATAATTATCTCAAAAGCACGAGCAGCTTATAAAAGTTAGTGTCATAGTGTGAAAAATTAGTGTTAGTGCATCTGTCATAGTTTGAAAAGGTGTGCCTAGGCATGAGGCACAGGCCTTGGCATCTCAAGGAGCCTGATGCGCAGTGCCCTCTCTGAGCCGTGTGCCTCAGACGAGGCGTGAGGTGGGGCTGAGGTGCGCGCCTTGTGATGCCTGAGGCACGTGGTGCTGATGAGGCTGGTGCCTCGTGATGTTTTAATAAAATGGTTTGTCTTTGATCTCGGGTTCTTTATGGGTAAAATCTGACCTGTTAAGGGGATTTAGGAAACCCTAATTTATCTATGGCCCCTTTCTCCGCTCTCTCTTTACCGCTCTCTCTCTCTCTCATATTTCCCATCTCCCTTCTCTTCCCGACCGCAAGAAGCAGCAGCAGCAATAGAAAGCAGTGGCAGGTCGGCAGCAAGCAGTGCCAGCAGGCAGCAACAGCAGCAATGAGCAGTGGCTTCGTTGAGGCCTCTATACTCCTATTCTCTAAAGATTGCTTTTTTGGGCTCTTTTTTTAGAGCTTTATATTTTTTGAAGTTACGGTTTCGATGATGTTTTTCTGATTTTTTTTTTTCTAAATTTTCTGTGATGAAATTCATGAGCAAAAATTTCTTTCTTTTTTTTTTTGTAGTTGAGGATTTTTTTTTTTTTTTTTTTTTTTTCCATTCTTTCTCTGGTTCTTCAATAAACTTTCTTCTTGGCTCTCTAAGAATTTGGTTGTTCAAATCGTAAAATATATTACTGTTGACTTGTTATTCTCCAAGTTTAATTGTCGCCATGTTGTTTTCTAAAGTTTACTATTGAGTTGTTGTAGCGTGAATGGATTCTAAAGGATCCAAAATGGATCCTGTATGGGAATATGCTGCTTAAAGGATCCCGACAATAGGAAAGTGTTGTTAGTGTTATAATCAAATTATTACTAGGTCTCTTTTAGAAGTCTTTATGTTTATTAAATATGTGTAATTATGCGTCTCACCTTCTTGACGCGTGCGCCTCACGCCTAGGCTCCAGGAGCTTCTCACACCTTTCAAAACACTGATCTCTGCGGAGACACAAAAGTTATATTTACATTAAGAATAGTGAATTTGCTTAACTAGCCTTTACATAGGGTAAACCTGGAGATGCATATGGAGACACTTGCACACGTTCAAGCTAAATTTGATGAAAAATCATGCATGCTTTATGTACCTTAAAAATCATCTTTTCATGGCTTCCAATATCTTTAATTATTTTGACATATGATTGTTATTTTTTTCAGATGGCTATTCGCAGGGCTACAGTAGCGCGCAAGTTTGTACCGGTTTATATGGGAAGCGCATTCAAAAATAAGGTTCTTGAACTCTTATAATTTTTATTTTTTTTTGCGTTGATTGTCTATTATCTTAGCCTATTGATTGATTGATTGAAATATATTCATTATAATTTGGTATCATGTTACTTTTTTTGCAAGTAGTATCACATCACGGTAAATTATGATCACTTATTAATAATTCATGTAATTCTTTTGGAGTAGGTTGAGCTGGTTTTAGTACCATTTATTTGGAGCTCAGGTCTAACAGCTGATCCAATCGTACTATGTCCTTTAAGAATTGGAAACTCCATTCTGTTGCCAATACGAGGATCTGTAGATAGTTGAACAAGTTGTAGATCATGTATTCAAAATAAAGTAGTCTCTTATTCTCTACAATTACTGGTGAATTTTTGTACACTTCATTTTCTTATTTTGCTATTACAAGTCAGTGTTTAAAAAATTGCACCTTAGGTGCACACCTAGGCACAGGCCCTAGGGAGACCCGTAGGCAAGGTGACCTCGCCTTGGGCGCTGGTAAGATGTGTCTTGAGAATATTGGGTTTGGATCCACTCTTTATTGGGTTCAACGGGTTTAAACAATTAAGAACCCTAAACCCTAAACGAATATGTTGAGAAAAGGTTTTGGGTTTAGGGTTTAGTCACCTCTGCTCGCTTTCTGTTTCTCAATCTATCTCTTGGTCTCTCTCTCCCTCTCTCTCTCTCTCTCTCTCTCTCTCTCTCTCTTTCTCCTCCACTCCTCCCTTCCTCCGCTCCTTCGTTTCTCCATCAACATCCGCTCCTCCGCTTCTTCCCTCCCTTCGGCTTGACTCTCCCCTCCCGCCGACTCTATTGCCACCATCTCTCTCTGCTGCCACAGTGCCACCTCCTTCCTATGTGTTCATCTCTCTCTCTCGCTCTCTCCTCCTCCCATGTGTTCATCTCTCTCTCTCTCTCTCTCTCTCTCTCTCTCTCTCTCTCTCTCTCTTGTGGGAGTAGGATAGACTGTAGTAAAATTTGTTGTTCTCTTAAACAATATTCTTTGTTTTTTAAAAATAAAACATCGTTATTATACCCTCTCTCTATCTCTGTTTTTCTTTTTGTAGAACAATGTTTTAACTCTGTGTGTGTGTGTGTGTGTGTGTGTGTGTGTGTGTGTGTTTTATTTAATATAATAGGATTATACCCTATTTTAACTCTATCTTGATGGGATAAATTTTGTTTTGTTTTAAATAGTATTTTACTCTGTTTTTTTTTATGTAAAATAGAGTATTACCATGCTCTCTCTCTCTCTCTCTCTCTCTCTCTCTCTCTCTCTCTCTTATGTTATGTGCGAATAGGATGGAGTAGGTTTTTTTTTTCTTATTTTAAATAAAGTGCGTCTCACCTTTCTCGGGCACATGCCTGCTCCTTGTGCCTAGGCTCTAACAGCCCTTTGTGCCTTGGTGTGCCTTGGGCTTTTTCAAACACTGCTACAAGTATCAAAATACTAATTTTCTTTCTAATTTAAATATTTAAGTATATATAAGAAGATTTTGTATTTTGTTTATATCTTACATTAAATTATTCTTTTGCTTACACATAGGCAGCTGGATATTTTGCTGCATTAAGATGCGTGACGATTTATAAGTTGGTTGTCTTATAAGATGTGCTGGTTGCTTGTTTCTTGGCATTTTTTTTTATTTTTACTGGTTTGGTCAACAAGAATATGATTTTCTGCTTTTTGAGGCGGTGAATATAATTGTTTGTTTGCAATTTAATGTCAACAGGGTGTTCAACCGCTTCTTGATGGAGTGCTCGACTATCTGCCTTTCCCAACTGAAGTTGAAAATTATGCGCTTGACCAAAATAAATCTGAAGAGAAGGTACTATCAATGATTCATTATTCATTTATGTTGTAACTTGATACACTCCATCCTAGTCCTATTAGGGGTAGGATCATGGAATTTCAACATTGATGTTAGCTTCATTTTTAGGTATTACTATCTGGGAATCCTTCTGGACCCCTTGTTGCTTTGTCTTTTAAGCTGGAAGAAGGGCGGTTTGGTCAGTTGACATATTTGAGGTAATGCATACTGGTATTCTTGTTAATGTAGTCAGATTGCATTAATTGTATTTTGGCTTGTTGTTTTTTCCTTTATGTGTATGGTTTACCAACTGATTTTTGGCATGTTATTTTATTTTAATTATGGCAGGATCTATGAAGGTGTTATACGCAAGGGCGACTTTATAATCAATGTAAACACAGGGAAGAAGATTAAAGTAATGGCTCAATCTACACTTCATTTCTTGTCAAGTGAACTTGGGTATTTTAATCTTAATTAGTTTACTCGTTGATGATTGTGTTTATGAGATATCTTTAATTGATAAGATTCTATTCGTTAAGACCTTTTAACAAGCGCAGATTGCTCAAATAGATATTTTGACATGATTGGATACCATAATTTTGTTGTCTCGTTGTATCATTAATTATAACATCGCTGTAAGACTTTTTCCACCTGCGATACACTTTATTTAGTCAATTGAAAAGAAGAATTGCCATATCCACATTCTCATCTTCTTTTTGATCATCTTCAATTAATAATTTTGAGAATCTTGGATTATTTTTTTGTTTTATTGATCAAATTATTTCTGGTTGAGCTTTTTTATATTATCATTCTGATATTGTAGTATGGATTACATTGCTTTATTAGTGAGAATACATTCATGCAATGTTGGGTTCCGTATGTTCATGATATAAGCATGATGAATCTTTGTTTAAAACTAAGAGGATGCTGTTTGAAATGGATGACATGCAAAATTAGATTATTACCTTGACAACCTCAGCAATGTCCAAGTCTAAGCACACTTCTTCATGGTTATTCAACTCTCAGCTATACTCTGCAGTCTGCACATGCTTTTCCACTTTATGGTTTGCAGCTGGTTTCTTTCCCTTGGTTTAGATTCTTTTGTTTGTTTCAGAGCAGTGGTGCATTGATAATTTTTTTTTTTCCTTACAAAAACTCATTTGGGCCTCTATAACCGTAATGCTACAATAATTAAATATTCAACTCTGACACACAATGTGCATCTATATGACTTGCACATATGTTATTGCATGTACAACAGCAGAAAAGCATCATCTTGCTTGTCATTTTTTTTTTAAAGGTTGGTTATGTACTCCCTAATTTGTGTTCATTCTCTGCAGGTACCTCGTTTAGTTAGGATGCATTCTGATGAGATGGAGGTATGTGTGCAGCGTACAATTTTTATTATTTCTCTTTAATAGTTGATATTTGGCTTTCTATAGATCTAATGTTTTTTCTTTACTAATTTATGGCACTATGCTTTCCAGCTTGTTAGGATGAATCTAAATCTGTAAGTTGATGATCAACATTATGCAGGACATTCAAGAAGCTCATGCTGGCCAAATTGTTGCTGTGTTTGGAGTGGATTGTGCATCAGGTTAGCAACTTTGATATTTCCTTCTGCTCTTTCAGGCTTCCGAGTGCTTCTTTTGTATTACTTGTGGTCTAAGCTTATTCTGTATGTACCAACAGGTGATACATTTACGGATGGGTCGGTCAGATACACCATGACTTCCATGAATGTTCCTGAACCAGTGATGTCGTTGGCTGTTTCACCCGTGTCTAAAGATTCTGGAGGACAAGTAATCTTTTACTTATCCACTTCTCTATTGAATTAATTATTATTTCAAAATGATTTTTTTTTATTTTGCTGAGTTATATTATCACATAATGACACTTACTTTTTGTTGTCAGTTTTCAAAAGCACTAAATCGCTTTCAGAAAGAGGATCCAACTTTCCGTGTTGGTCTGGATGCCGAGAGTGGGCAGGTACACTCTTTATCTGTCTTTCTAGATCCTTTTCTACCCTCTGCATAAGTATGAAATTATGTATAACTTCTACTTACAGACAATCATCTCTGGGATGGGGGAGCTTCATTTGGATATTTATGTTGAGCGCATTCGCAGGGAGTATAAGGTAATGAATATCTTTCTTATTTCTTGTAACAGTCTAAACAGAGGTTATGAAGGAATATTAGTCATTTTCCAATTTACTCCCTACTGCTTGCATGGTTATATGCTTGTATATCCTGCATCTTTGTAAATTAGAAGAAAGGGATAAATGCATAGAAACCACCTAAACTTTAGCTTGTTTGCAGATAGCTACCTGAACTTAAAAAAATTTACATTTGGCACCCTAACTTTCTTATCGTTGTGTCCAACCATCTAAACTTACCTTCTGTTTGAAGTGGAGAAAATCCACCGTATGGTTAGGAAGCAGTGAAGATCACTTGTCCGCAATGCAGATTGGCCTTTTTAATTCCAAAATCTTTAATGGTAAAATTTTGACCAAGGTTGCTATACTTGATTTTGGACAATCTAATGCTAAAAATCAACTTTTTTAACTGCTAAACCGAATTTTGGCACCAAGAAGATTCATTTGTCTTTACTTACAATCCATTGCATTTATACCTAATAAAAACCAGCATTCTGAATGGGCATTCTGGTGTTTTTTTTTTTTTTTTTTTTCTTTATTTGAATAGTTGTTATCCAATAGTTATTTATTTATGGTTTCTTTGACATGGCTTTGAAGGTTGATGCAAAGGTTGGAAGACCACGTGTTAACTTTAGGGAAACTGTCATCCAGCGGGCAAATTTTGATTACTTGCACAAGAAGCAATCAGGAGGTCAAGGTCAATATGGACGTGTTTGTGGGTAAGGATAGATTGTGTAATGTCTGCAGTTCTTTCTTATATCTATTGCTCATTTATATATATGCATCATGGATGTTTTTATTTGGCGAAATACTTTTGCTCTTTTTACACGTAAATTAAAGCTTGGGGAGATGACTTTAGTAAATATTTTGTTCTCCTCGATATATTAGTTGGTTTTGGTAACAAAGATTTAGGAATGGACAGAGGATGGTAGGGGAGGAGAAGAAGTAGAGAGGAAAATCCAGCATATGAGAGGATTATCCACAACTAATACATAAGTTTCACTTCATTAGGACCTTTATTCATACTAGAAAAGCAAAGTAATCAGAAGACTAAGAATGGAAATGGCTGTGGCTCGGGTCCTTAGTTATTTTCTTCTCTGAAATCTTATTCATTCAATATAGATAGCTCAGTCTCGGATTATTCTTAATGATTATTTTCATATTTAGGGTACTTTTCAAAGGATAACTTGCCAGGCTTCCAACTTGTGCCTAAGGAATATTTTATCCTCAAATGTTGTATGTTTAGCTTTCAGATGTTTCTCAGCTTTTTCTTTTATGTTTTGCAGATATATCGAACCTCTTCCAATGGGATCTCCAACGAAGTTTGAATTTGAGAATATGATTATAGGCCAAGTAATTCCTTCGAATTTTATCCCAGCTATAGAGAAAGGCTTTAAAGAAGCTAGCAACTCGTAAGTTACAACTTCATCCACTTTCAGTTATTAGCTTCATTAGCTTTGTAGATTTAAATTATTATATGATATTAACATGTTAACACACACATGCAGGGGATCATTGATTGGGCATCCTGTTGAATATGTCCGAATAGTTTTGACTGATGGAGCATCACATGCAGTGGATTCAAGTGAACTGGCTTTTAAGCTGGCGGCTATTTATGCTTTCAGACAGGTTGATGTTTTTGGGATTGATCCTATTTTCCCTCTTTTGTTGTCTTTAGGGAAACCTTGAAATAACCCTGCCTTGTTGTTTAGTTCATTAGAACTCCACTATGCTGTTGTTTCCTTTGTTGCATTCAGCTACCATGTGTTTATTGTTCTGTGATGCTGTAATGCCCACCCATTAATGATAGGTTACAAATGACGAGGTGTAACAAACTGACAATGGGAGGTCCATGACCTCTCCATTCTGTTTATAAACTACTGCTAATGGGAGATCATTATGACAAAACAGAAAATGCAATGAGGTAGTTTAGTGCAATAAATGAAACTTCAGAATAGCAAAGTGCAGTTGTGTTTAAGCACTAGGGGGTCAATTGAAGTTTCCCTTGTTTTAATCGCGATAAGCATTTTTCTCATTTCTGAACTGGAAGGGACAGCCATATATCAACTCAAAATTAGTATTCACACGAACAAGCTTTTTAAGCATGCTTAATTTCCTTTTCACTATAGTGTTATGCAGCAGCTAAGCCGGTCATATTGGAACCTGTGATGAAGGTAGAATTAAAAGCACCAACAGAATTTCAGGGCACTGTTACTGGTGACATTAACAAGTGAGTGCTTATTATCTAATTAAAATAGAATTTTATCACATACTTTTATGTTGGATTAGGAATACATTAACCGTTATCTTTGTATACGTGGAAAACAGGAGAAAAGGTGTGATCGTTGGAAATGACCAAGATGGTGATGACACCATCGTCGTGGCTCATGTATGTAAATGCTGCACTCTCTCTTTTAGTAGTCAATTTTTTTTTTTCAATCCAGTGATGGGTTGCGTATGTTTTCTATATTATTTATATTGATTTAGTTGAGTTTGATATCTAGTTAGTAAATTAGGAACTTGCATTATTCCTACTTCCATCTTTCATTATTTAATTGAGCAATAATTTTGGGTTTCAGGTACCACTGAACAACATGTTTGGATACTCGACGGCACTTCGCTCCATGACCCAGGTTAGTATTCTTATTCACCCATGGAGGTTTTTCTTTGAGCAGTCCTTTTAGGCATCCTCTTGCGCTATCAGAATCATCATTGTTACCTACTTTTTTCTTTTTCTTCTTGTCTTTTTGTTTTTGCTGTGTATATGTGAAGGTTAATTAATTTCGTCTCTTTGTTGTCCGACAGGGCAAAGGTGAGTTCACCATGGAATACCTGGAGCATTCGGCGGTCTCCCAAGATGTACAAATGCAGCTCATAAACACCTACAAGGCTAACAAGGGCGCTGAGTAATCTATTCTTTGATATAATTATATTTATAGACTTTCTACAGGAAATTTTGTAGTCACATGCAGACAACCACATGTAACATTATTATTATTAAATTTTTTTTTATGTGTTCCAAATGAGGTAGGCGTGCCATTTTTTGGACAGTTAGTAATGTTATCGCTATAAACATTACAACAGAGTACCCAACACTTGTCAAAATATATGGAAATAAAGTTGGGACCTCTATTTGCTCAGAATTTTCTGTTTCTTATTGTTATTACAAGGAATAGCTGCTACTACCTGGCAACTATAGGTGCTGTTGACTGGTGGAAAATGGCAGAAGAGAAGTCTTCTGAGTGCTCCTATTGTTTTTTGTTTTGTTTTTCTTTTTTTATATTTTTGGTTTTGATGAACCGTTGAGTCAAGGAATTTTCTTTTTTATGTGAAACTGGAGCACAAGGAAATTGCCTTCTGTTGGTTATGCAGCTTTACTGTGGACATTGCATTGGTTGTCTGCTTCACGAGAATGGTTTTGTTAATACTTAATATCTCAAATTAGCTAGAAGGTTTTATACAAGTAATCTTCGTGTTCTCTCCGATGGTGCAGCAACTGAGTAGATAATTTATATCGCTAAACGTGATTTGCGGTATTTGAACATTTGAAGGATCGAAATTTATGATTTTTTTGATATTATTCTTTTAGCGATAACAAAGTTGTCTTAAATACACTATATGCCATTGTAAATTATTAAGTTTATAACCATTTGAACAATAAGTAAAATCAGATAAATCATGAAATTTGATTCTAAGAAAATTCATTAGATGTCCAACGTCAGACATAATCTTGATAGATAGAGTAAAAGTTTTATAACTCTTTATTCTTCAAAAAACGAGCTGTTAGAATGCTCGAAACTAATCGTTTGGAATTTTTAAATTCAAAATGTATCTATTAATGAGTTTGTTATTTGAAAAATAACCCCACTATATTTTAATATTTAAATTTAAGTATTTTATTTTATTAATACTTTTTTTCTTCATATTTTGGGAGCTATAATTTGATGGTGAGCTGTCGAAGGATAGATGCAATATATTAGAAAAATAGCATTACTTTTTTTTTAAAAAAAAAAATTAATTTTTTTTAAAAAATAACTCTCTAAAAATTTATATTTAAAAAAATAGTTTTACAAAATTTGTATTTAAAAAAATAATTTTACGAATGTCAACTGTACGCCACGTGTGCCCGCCACGTGAGCAGAAACGTGTGTCCGCCACGTGAGCAGAAACGTCTGAGTTGAAATAAGATGAATACGCATTGTAAAATTGAGCAGAAACGTCTGAGTTGAAATAAGATAAATACACATTGTAAAATTGGTAAACACGCCGTTTTGAAATCGCGTGTCTAAACACTACGAGAATTTCGATCCCGATCCCGACAACTCCGCCGCCGCGGGAGGCGGCGCCGCCTCCTTTTCCAACCTCGGCCTCGCAGAGTGGGCCGTGGCCACGTGCCGCGAGCTTAGGATCCGGCGCCCTACCCTCGTCCAGCTCCGCTACATCCTCGCATCCTCGGCAGCGACGACATCCTCAGCATCGCCCAAACGGGGAGCGGCAAAACCGCGGCGTTTGCCCTCCCCATCCTCCACCGCGCCGAGTGCAGCATGCGATCTCTAATATTTCAAAACGCGTGTCTAAACGCGATTTCAAAATATGTGTTTAGACATACAATTTGAAATCGCGTGTTCATCTTATTCCAACTCAGACTATTCCGCTCATGTGGCGGGCACATATGGCGTCCAGTTGCACCCATAGAGTCATTTTTGTAAATACAAATTTTATAAAATTATTTTTAAAAATATAAATTTTTAGAGGATCATTTAAAAAAAAGGCCTAAAAACAAATTATTTTTTCTTTCAATACAAAATACAATAGTAGAGGAGGGTTGGGAAGGTTTGGGATTATAGGGGATTGGACGGCAGTAGTTGGTTGGGGCTGGGCCCCGTCGCACCACGTCGACCTCCCCCAGAAGCGCCGGTGTGGAAGAAGAGGAGGATGTGCCAAATTGAGAGAAAGGTCGCTAGAGGAGTGGAGTGCGCGAGAGAGTAGGAGGAATAAAAAAAGAAGAAATTATCTTCTCTTGCTGCTGCTGCCACCATGGTCTTGGCCGGAGGGCATATCGTTATCATCTTGATTGGAGGGTTCGTCGTCATGATTTGATTGATAAAAGAGAAGAATTTTTTTAAAAAATTTCGTAGGAAGAGAATAGAAAATATGTGTTGCAAGAGAGAAAGAGGGCATCGTGCGACCATTAGAACTCTTATTTTTTTCTTTTTTCTAGCCGGAGTGGAGCAAGTTTTATGGCCGAATGCTGAATTCCAGGTGCATCTTTCTTGAGTAAAGGAAAAAAAAAAAAAAAAAACAAAAAAAGAAGAGTAAAAGGAAACAGATGTTAATGAAAATTCCTGTAACTTGTTAAGCTTAAGCAAGCAATTTGTCCGCCGTTGATCCTTTAAGTTTACTGAATTTTAGAAATAAATTCTTGGAAAGGATGATTATTCTTTTTAATGGAATTCTTTGAAAGATAAACAAATTGTAATAAAAGTACTTTAAATTTCAAAATTTGAATATTAGAATTTGGATAATTAAATAAAATTTGAATTTAATTTCAAAAATTTAAAGAGGGTATCAATTTCAACATAATGTGGATTAATTTTTCAAAAATTAAATCACCGATTTATTGGTGAATCAGCGCTGAAGAGAGTGGTTAAGTCCGTTTTTAAATTCATTGTGCTGGTTGCACGGAAAAGCAGAAAAAACGAAGTTTGACCAAAAATTGCAAAATTGGAACTTTTTCTGTAAAACGACTATTTATGTCGAGATTTTCAAAAATAAAATCATCATTTCGATGACGAAGCTGTGCTGAAAACAACGGTTCAAACAACGCTTCAATCATATGTGAAATTGGTCTTGAGGGTACGAGTGGTCATTTTGCACGCATTTCGGAAAATATTAAAAAAAAAATTTGAAATTTCAAAATTCGAAATTTGGGGGCGAAGAATAAAATATGGGGACATATGGCTAATTAACTAAAATTATAATTAAGAGTAGGATTAGGGCATCGTAACCTAATCCCTAATCTCCTATTTTCCCCTTCTCGCAGCCGCAATCCTCCCCCTTCCCCCCTCGTCCGTACGCCGCCCTCGCCCTCGCAACAAAGCTCGAGCCGGAGCGAAACCCCATCGGGCCTCCTTTCTGTGATTGGGGCGCCCCGTTACCGCAACACTCGGCCAGCCGCGTGACAGGGCACCGAACGAGCGCGCGTGGAGCTGCGTCGCCCTAGCATGCATCCTCTGGCTGCCTTGGGTCAGAACCCCCTCGAGTTCCCCTCTTCCTCTTCGGGCGTCCGATCCCTCGCACCCGACCGCGCGCGCGCCGCTCTTGGGCCCAACTGAGCACGTCGACCAAGCACGCGCACACCGCGTGCGGGTGGGCCGCAACGCTAACCGAGCCCATCCCTCTCCTCCCTCTCTGTGCGATCCGGGCGGCCGCATCGCCAACCGAGCCCCTTCCTCTCCTCCCTCTCTGTGCGATTCGGGCGCCCATTCTTCCCCTGTACGGCGCTAGGTCCCTCCTTGGCTCCTTGTTGCTTGCGGCTTGGGCCAGATCCTAGTGGGCCGGTTTTTGGATGCGATCTTCGCAGCGACGCCTTTGAGTGTCACGCCTCGCGGTCGAAACTGTGCCCCGGGTTCGCCAACAGATCCGCCACTTATACGGGAATCCCCGCACAGACTAAGCGTCTATGTCACGCCCCGGGGTCGAAACTGCGACCCGGGCTCGCCAACAAATCCGCCACTCATGCGGGAAACCCCGCATAGGCGAAGCGTCCAACCTGAAAAAAGGGGTAATAACTACAAACTATACAGATATCAGAGCTGAAATAACCGCAGAAATAAAAATCTGAAACCACTGTACAACTGAAATAAAGGTACAAGTAAAAACCTCATATACAACATCTATGAGTCCAAAGAGGAGGTAAACTAAAATCATAAATACAACAGTGTACAGTAAAACTCACAATCCGGGTTGGTACATCTATCTCACCAAAAAAACAACACTGGTAGGGGTCTATCACGCGACTCCCTCATCACGATCCGTCGAGCCAACCGAAGTAGGGACGGAAGGGAAAGCCTCTGCAAAACTGTCACCAATAGAGGGTGTGAGAACTACACCAACACGTAGTTCTCAGTGGGTACCGTCTCCAACCCCACGGTCTACCTACTAAGTCTACTAGAGGCATAAGATAACAGAAATACTGTGATGAAGAAAGAATAAGCTGGAAAGAAATCTACAGCTATCATGCCTCTATCTATAATGCTCAATGGGTGATACATATGAAAATGATGCATCGACTCTAACCCAGTATACTCAATCAACCCAATCACACTAACTGCCACATAGGGTCCAGTCAAACCTGCGTCCACCTACTGCCATTACATCCACGGAGGACTGGACTTACGTAGGGCGTCCGTGACTGCCCAAAAAGGGCCAGCCAGAAGGACTGCGTCGACAAGTCGCGATAGTAAAGTAACAGGCCCAGCTTCGGAGTGGCACTCGAGGGGCGCGACCCCACCGAGGAAAGTATCCGCGCATCTCTGTCGAGCTCAATATGGCTCATGCAGGCTATAATCCAAATCCACGATCAATCAGATCGGAAACAATAACTCAACTCTAACAACATCTGCTGGAGACACTCAACAGCTCGGGACCACCATCAACCCAAACGACTCCCAAAACAAAACACCCAACTCACAGATGAAAAAGAACTGACCGACACCGTAAGGGTCCGAGAATCCCGATAGGCCGGTGCCTAGAACCCCAATCAAACAAGAACAGACTCCAGACTCCGCCTTTCAAAGTTCTCGCCCCCTTACAGTTCGGAAAATCAGATCCCTCGGGTAAAATATCCGAAGGGAACCAATTAGGGTCCGAAAGTTTCGGGAGACTTGAATCCTATCAAACAAGAACAGGTTCTAGGCATAACCCCCGTAGCTTTCGTCCCAAAATATGGAAACAATCCCTAGAACCCAGATCACTCAAACCCTCTCGGGTGAGAAAGTTTGCAAGAAAATATGACAGTTATTACCGAAAATCATTTTAGTTTGAGAAGCCTAATTTAATAAATTTTAGTTCTTTAAGAAAATCAGTTAAAACAAGTCTTATTTTCCAAACCCCGAAGGGCTAATGCCTTCACCCAATCAAACAAGAACAGGCTCCGGCGACCCTTCGAAATTCGCAAGGAAAATATCGATTTACTGAAATCATGTGTGTGTCCAAAACAGTCTGAGTTCAGGATCTTGCTATCACCAGCTCAACACTACTACAAACACATGCTAATGACACTGGTCGGAGAATACTCGACGACTCGGGACCACCATTTACCCAAACGGCTCCCAACACTGGCACAACACTAGCCACAGCTACCAGACTCCACTCGGCCCCCGGGCACGAGTGCGACATGCATCCCATACTATCCCGACTACTCAGCCCACTACCCGGGCGAGGAAAAACTATGTCTAGAAAAAGGAATGCAAGGGGTGGAAACTAGAACATACAAGAACCTAGCCCAAATGCGAGTTTTCTACTAGTCTTGTCAAAATCATGCAACATATGACGGGGTGCTAGTCAAAGTTCCACTATTCTCTCAAACTCATGATACAACAACAATAGCACCTATACTATCATGCTGAGTCCTATCATACTAGAATTAGAAGGAAGTCCGCAGACTTGGAGGAAAATCCAACCCACCTGGATGCGCGCGTCGGTCTAGAGTCCAAATGAGCTGATATTTAACGTGCGCGATCCTCAGGTTCCCACGGTTCCAACGAACCAAAAATCATCAGAAAACTCCTCCCGGTCACTGAGACACAGGCCAAACACCGCGGTAAGCTCAAATCACTCAAAATAGTAACCTTATCGCACATCTGTCCACAAAATAGGAAATTACCTCCTACTAGATGCCCTCCAAAAATTCCAAAAAAAATACGGCTACGATCCTCGCGAAGTGTAGATATAATTCGAGTTCTCAAACTCCAAATTCCGACTACCGTAGGCCAAGAAAATGCAAGATTACTCCTCCGCTGTCTAGAACATTCAACAGCAAAAAGGGGGTCTAAAGATGCTGTGAGAACTCTCATAAAAACTCGAAACGGAGAAGAGCGATGGATACCAAAGTTGAAGTCCTACCTCTCATGAAGATCCCTCTGAAATTTCAGCTTACAATTTCAAAGGGTAAGCCCAGGGTAGTCTGCGGAAGAAACGTTGACGAAAAAGACCGGTGTCGAAGAAACGTCGCAGCTCGCGAGATCGGGTAGGAAAAATATCAAATGATCTCCAAAAATCTAAGCGAAGAAAACTCGAAGAAGAAGCTTACTGTTGAAAACTGCCCTCGAAATGGATCTCAGAAAGTCCTCAAATACTGGCCCAAGTGGGCTATTTATAGCCAAAACCCAAGAAGACCACGATTTCGGGTCAAGAGGGTGGATTCGGGCCCTCGAAAGTTACTGTGCGCACCCGAATCCACGTGTCAGCCATCCGCAGCCTCCACGTCCAGCGCTCGAATCTCTGGGATGATGCCATGTGTCCCGCTCCTCCTGCTCCGTGCGCTCGGTGCACACAAGGCGGCTGGCGCCCGCCAATGGGAGCGCGCCACGTGTCCCACGTGGTCCACGCGCAGTCTACGCACCGGTTGTCGCGCCGTGTCTTCCGAAAGATGTCGGCCAATCAGGAGGCACCACGTGGCGCCACCTCCACAGTCACGATGATGCGGTCCGGCCAATCCTGTGCTGCCATGTGGCCCACACGCAACTTCCCTAGTCCCGGTGCACGTGCCAGGTCGTGGACCGGCATGCCCGCGCCTCCGCGCCTGCTCGCGCTGCCCGCGCCCGCCCGTGGCCGCGCCGCCGTGCTCCGGTGCTGCCCGTCGCCGCCGGGGCTGCCCGAGCTACGGTAAACCTGCCCGGATCCCGAAAAATACATGTAAATAGCCAATTTTCACCGTTACGCGCGTTGAATCCAAATTCGATGTCCGTTTTGCCAAAATCCACTTCTAAAATTCGACGAAGGCATCCGGATAGGCAAACTTGATCCGATTTTTGCGCCGAGTCCAATCTTGAGGTCTGATTTGCGCGCAACCATCTCCAACATCCGATATGGGCCTCCAGAAGCTGCTGATCACACCGCAAAACCTCCGCGGAGATCCGGATCATCACAGTCTAACATGCAAATATCAGATCTATAGCTATACATATTTCAGAGCTGAAAAAAAATAAATCGCTACAATAAACCACATAAACTGTACAACTGAAAGTATAATACATAATCCATCTCCCAAAATAATAATACATCAAAATGTCCCAGACTGTACAGTGCTAAAACAAAAGTCCACCAGGGAACCTCTAGCTCTCAAAAAATGCATGTAGGGAACTAATCAAAAAATGCAGGTATTGATTAATTGATTGAAATATATTCATTATAATTTGGTATCATGTTACTTTTTTTGCACGTTCTGACAGCCATGAATAGTATCACATCACAGTAAATTATGATCACTTATTAATAATTCATGTAATTCTTTTGGAGTAGGTTGAGCTGGTTTTAGTACCATTTATTTGGAGCTCAGGGCTAACAGCTCATCCAATCGTACTATGTGCTTTAAGAATTGGAAACTCCATTATGTTGCCAATACGAGGATTTGTAGATAGTTGAACAAGTTGTAGATCATGTATTCAAAATAAAGTAGTCTCTTATTCTCTACAATTACTGGTAAATTTTTATACACTTCATTATCTTATTTTGCTGCTACAAGTCAGTGTTTAAAAAATTGCACCTTAGGTGCACACCTAGGCACAGGTTCTAGGGAGACCCGTAGGCAAAGGTGACCTCGCCTTGGGCGCTGGTAAGCTGTGTCTTGAGAATATTGGTTTGGATCCACTCTTTATTGGGTTCAACGGGTTTAAACAATTAAGAATCCTAAACCCTAAACAAATATGTTGAGAACCATAAAATTAAGTGGGTTTGGTCACCTCTGCTCGCTCTCTCTTTCTCAATCTATCTCCTACTCTCTCTCTCTCTCTCTCTCTCTCTCTCTCTCTCTCTCTCTCCTTCGCTCCTTCGTTTCTCCATCAACGTTCGCTCCTCCGCTTCTTCCCTCCCCTCGGCTTGACTCTCCCCTCCTGCCGACTCCATTACCACGATCTCCCTCTGCTGCCACAGTGCCACATCCCTCCTATGTGTTCATCTCTCTCTCTCTCTCTCTCTCTCTCTCTCTCTCTCTCTCTCTCTCCCTCCCTCCTCCCTCCCTCCCATGTGTTCATCTCTCTCTCTCACTCTCTCTCTCTCTCTCTCTCTCTCTCTCTCTCTCGTGGGAGTAGGATAAACTATGTAGTAAAATTTGTTTTTCTCTTAAACAATATTCTTTTTTTTTTAAAAAAAAAAAACATTGTTACATCTCTCTATCTCTGTTTTTTTTTTTTTTTGTAGAACAATGTTTTAACTCTCTGTGTGTGTGTGTGTGTGTGTGTGTGTTTATTTAATATAATAGGATTATACCCTATTTTAACTCTCTCTATGGAATAAATTTTATTTTGTCTTAAATAGTATTATACTATGTTTTTTTAAGTAAAATAGTGTCACGCCCCAGGGTCGAAACTGCGACCCGGGCTCGCCAACAGATCTGCCACTCATGCGGGAAACCCCGCATAGGCGAAGCGTCCAACCTGAAAAAGGGGATAATAACTACAAACTATACAGATATCGGAGCAGAAATAACCGCAGTAATAAAAATCTGAAACCGCTGTACAACTGAAATAAAGGTACAAGTAGAAACCTCCTATACAACATCTATGAGTCCAAAGGGGAGGTAAACTAAAATCATAAATACAACAATATATAGTAAAACCCACAATCCGGGTTGGTACATCTATCTCACCAAAAAGACAACACTCGTAGGGATCTATCACGCGACTCCCTCATCACGATCCATCGAGCCAACTGATGTAGGGACGGAAGGGAAAGCCTCTGCAAAACTGTCACCAACGGAGGGTGTGAGAACTACACCAACACGTAGTTCTTAGTGGGTACCGTCTCCAACCCCACGGTCTGCCCACTAAGTCTACTAGAGGCATAAGATAACAGAAATACTGTGATGAAGAAAGAATATGCTAGAAAGAAATCTACAGCTATCATGCCTCAATCAACCCAATGGGTGATACAGATGAAAATGATGCATCGACTCTAACCCAGTATACTCAATCAACTCAATCACACTGATTGCCACATAAGGTCCAGTCAAACCTACGCCCACCTACTGCCATTACATTCACGGATGATTGGACTTACGTAGGGCGTCCCACACAGACTGCGTCGATAAGTCGCGATAGCAAAATAACAGGCCCAGCTCCGGAGCGGCACTCGAGGGGAGCGACCCCACCGAGGAAAGTATCCGCGCATCTCCGTCGAACTCCAAACGGCTCATGCATGCTATAATCCAAATCCATGATTAATTAGATCGGAACAATAACTCAACCCTAACAACATCTGCCGGAGACACTCAACTGCTCGGGACCACCGTCAACCCAAACGGCTCCAAAAACAAAACACCCAACTCACAGATGAAAAGAACTGACCGACACCGTAAGGGTCCGAGAATCCTGATAGGCCGGTGCCTAGAACCCCAATCAAACAAGAACAGACTCCAGACTCAGCCTTTCGAAGTTTCGCCCCCTTACAGTTCGGGAAATCAGCTTCCTTGGGTAAAATATTCGAAGGAAACCAATAAGGGTTCGAAATTTTCGGGAGACTAGCACCTAGAACCCTACCAAACAAGAACAGGTTCTAGGCACAACCCCCGTAGCTTTCATCCCAAAATATGGAAACAACCCCTATAACCCAGATCACTCAAACCCTCTCGGGTGAGGAAGTTTGCAAGAAAAGATGACAGTTATTACCGAAAATTATTTTGATTTGAGAAGCCCAATTTGATGAATTTTAGTTCTTTAAGAAAATCAGTTAAAACAAGTTTTATTTTTCCAAACCCCGAAGGGCTAACGCCTCACCCAATCAAACAAGAACAGGCTCCGTCGACCCTTCGAAATTCGAAAGGAAAATATTAATTTACTGAAATCATATGTGTGTCCAAACAGTCTGTGTTCAGGGTCCTGCTATCACCAACTCAACACTACCACAAACACAGTGCCAACAACACTGGTCGGGGAATACACGACGACCCGGGACCACCGTCGTCCCGAATGGCTCTCGTCACTATCCCTGATCTAGCCTCAACTAACAGACTCCACTCAGCCCCCACGCACGAGTGCAACATGCATCCTACACTACAAAATCCTGACTGCTCGGCCCACTACGCGGGCGAGGAAAACACTATGTCCAGGGAATAAGAATGTAAAGTGTGGATGTCTGAAGCATAAAAGAAACTAGCCCAAGTGAGGGTTCTCTACTAGTCTAGTTTACACATGCAAACATATGGCGGGGTGCTAGTCAAGGTTCCACCATTAAACATACAACATAACCAATACCCAGAATGCTACCTCTAGCATGCATACATCCCATTCAATAAATGAGTCCCCAACTATATTATGCATATAACTTGGCCAACAATTAAGTCACTAACTCTACCTTGTATACATCTCAAATAACATATAACAAATATCTATCATGCATGTCCGCTACAAGATAGAATTAGAAAACAGTCCGTCGATTTGGAGGAAAATCCAACCCACCTGGATACGCACATCGGTCCGAGTCCAAAAGAGTTGAAACTGGACAAGCGCGATCCTCAGGTTCCCACGGTTCCAACGAATCAAAAATCACCTGAAAACTCCTCCCGGTCACTGAGATATAAGCAAAACACCGCGGTAAGTCCAAATCACCTAAAACAGTAACACCGCCGCAAGTCTGTCCACAAAATAGCAAATTACCTCCTGCGAGATGCCCTCCAAAAATTCCAAGAAAAGTACAGCTGCGATCCTCGCGATGTGTAGATAGAAATCAAGTCCTTAAACACCAAATTCCGCCATCAAACAGCCGAGAAAATGCAAGATTACTCATCCGCTGTCCAGGACATGCAACAACAAAAAGGGGTCTAAAGATGCTGTGAGAAACCCCATAAAAACTCAAAAAGGAGAGGTGTGATGAATACCAAAGTCGAAGGCCTACCTCTCGTGAAGATCCCCCTGAAATTTCAGCTTAAACTTCCAAAGGGTAAGCCCAGGGGAGTCCGTAGAAAAAACGTCGACGAAGAAGACCGCAAACGGAGGAACGTAAAAGCTCGCAGAGTCGGGGGGGGGGGGGGGGGGGGGGAATATGAAAAAATCTCCAAAATCCCTCCAAAACCCCAAGAAGTGAAGTAGACTCGATGAAGAAGCTCTTTGTCGAAAACGGTCCCAAAATCGGATCCCAAAAACTCCTCAAAAGAAGCCAAAGAGGGGCCATTTATAGGTGAAATCCAAAGAAGACCCATTTTGAGGTCAAGGGCACATTCAGGCGCCCGGATCCGACCCGCCAGCGCCCGGAACACGTGGCCACAATCCGTGCGTCCCCGCTCAGCGCCCGAATCAATAGGATCGCGCCACGTGTCCCGCCTTCCCTGCTCCATGCGCCAGCGCACGCGCGGCGGCTGGCGCCCGCCAATGGCAGCGTGCCACGTGTCCCACGCGGTCCACGCGTCGGTCATCGCGCCGGGTCTTCCAGATCTTGTCGGCCAATCGGAAGGCGCCACGTGGCGCCGCCTCGCCAGTCACGGCGTGATTGGCGCAGCCCGGCCAATCCCGTGCTGCCACGTGGCCCGCGCGCGTAGTCGCAGGTCCCGGTGCACGCGCCTGGGCCGTGGACCGGCTTGCCCGTGGCCCCGTGCATGCCCGCGGCTGCCCGTGCCTGCTCGCGGCCGCCCCGCAGCGCTCCAGCGCCTGCCTGCGGCCGCCAGCGCCTGCCCAGCCTGCCCGAGCTACAGTAACCCTGCCCGAAGTCCGTTTTAGAGCGTCCGGGTTCTGAAAAATACATCCAAATAGCCGATTTTCATCGTTTTCGCACGCTGAATCCAAATTCGATATCCGTTTTGCAAGAATCCACTTCTAAAATTTGACGAAGGCATCCGGATAGGCAAACATGATCCAAATTTCACGCTGGGTCCAATCCTGAGGTTCGATTTGCGCACAACCATCTCCGTCACACAACATAGGCCTCCAGAAGCCACTGAACGCACTGCAAAACCTCTGCAGAGATCCGGATCATCACAAATAGAGTATTACCGTGCTCTCTCTCTCTCTTGTTGGGTTATATGTAATAATGGATCTAAATAGGGGAAAAAAAAACACCTAGAGGGGGGTGAATAGGTGTAAACAATAAACACTCAAAAAATCATTGCGCAATAAAATCCAATGCGGAAATATAAATGAACACGCAAGATTTTTACGTGGAAAAACTCCAAACCGGAGTAAAAAACCACGGGACCGATAACACGGTGAAATCCACTAGAATTAACACACGTACAAGGTGATATAACGTACTCACAGACGACTCAACCTTTTACCATACGCTCCTAGTAGATCTTCTCCACTCGCTCCGCAACGCGTCTCGAATCCACGATCTGCGCCCAACGCTGAATCCACAGCGTCCAACGTCGAGTCCACGACGTCCGACCGAATCCACGGTCTTCACCCAGTAGCACGCTTCGAATCCACGAACGTACCTCGCTCCGAATCCACGAGAGCGGTTGCACCTTGAATCCACAAGGCCACGCGAGTCCACGCGCCGATTTAGGGTAAATCGTTGTTTTTGGGTGGTGATGATCCGCCGAATACTTAGATTAGAAATAGATCGGAAATACCATCTAAGTATTCATTGATTTGATTCTACTCAAAATCTGAGTTTGGAAAACCTAGAATCAAATCAATCAATATAGATGAAGAAACATAGAATAAATCTATTGATTTCCTTTCTTCTCTATATGTGGATTTTTCTCTTTTTCGGCTTATTTTCCGTACCCTAAAAATGAATCATAGGGTCTATTTATAGGTTAGAAACCATTGGAAGAAGATAAGGATCAAAAACTAACCTTTTCTGGAATTTTTCAGACGGCGATCCGGATCGGATTTGGCGATCCGGATTGCAGTAGCGAGAAAGACAGTTTCCAGAAAACAAAAGTTCGGGATCCGGATCGAAGTGCCTGATCCGGATCGTTCATACAGTTTCACCAAAACACCAACGTTCGGGATCCGGATTGCAAATCCTGATCCGGATCGTTCAAATAAAAGGTAAAACCAGTGTTCGGGATCCGGATCAAAGGAGGCTGCGATCCGGATTGAACCAGTGTATGAACGAACACCCTTCGGGATCCGGATTGGAAGTCTGATCCGGATCCTGAACATGTCCCATGTCCAGTTTTTGATTTTTATGCAATTAGAAATTCATCCAAGTGTTTCTACACTATAAGAAGTATTCGGATCACCAAAAATAAATAGTTAAACATACCTGATCCTTTTGAATTCTTCTTTCTTGAGATTGAGGTATATGATCCAAACTTCTTTATCTTCAATCTTCAAGACTTAACCGAATTCACGAAATACGCCAACTCAAATTCCGTAACAATCTCCCCCTTTGGCGGTTTCGTGACAAAACACAAATCCACTAAAGAAAATTCAAAAAGATATTTTTGTTGCTATCACCAAACAACAAAAATTTACAATGGAGATCCAAAAATTTAAATACATGAGATAAACTCCTAAAACAGACTCTAGACTTAGACATCTGCATTCTCTGCAAAAGAAATCATTCTTGACAAAAAGAGATCGTTAGATACCTCAAAAATATTTAGCATTCAAAACCTAGCAGAGATAAAGTTTATACTCATCTATACTTACCATGACATTTATATATTCAGATATGTAATGTGATCATAGTTAAAACACCAACATATCTTCTATGCAATCAAAATCCAAATGTCACAAAATTGTTAGTGAACATCAACTTGTTAGTTATATTACATGCCCAAATAGTTAGTCAAATAGTTAGTCGGGGCATGCACTCAATCACAAAAGAAAACCGAAAAGTTGAAGTTCTACTTACCTTCATGGTTCACAATTACCTTCATGGTTCACAATTACCTTCATGGTTCACAACTGGACAATCATAGTTTCATTGTTTAGCTGCTAATATTCTCTCCCCCTTTTTGTCACAAAGTTAGCCAAAATTACAAAAATAAAAAGGAGAGTTAAAAAGTTCAAAATCAAGAAAAACCTGAGAACTAAAACTAAAGCAACTAAAAACTGAAAAACTGCAAGAGATGTTTAATCCGAGGTGTCTGAACTGGTGCAACTCAGCTTGCTTAAAATCCCTTTAAGCATTTTTGAAACATTTGAAAATTTCTTTCTAATTTTCCTATGTTCAGAGGAAATGAGCTGAAGTTCCTTTGACAGCCTTTCTTGTTCAACAGAGAGTTTCCGCTGTTCCTGGCGAATGGATGCCAATACATCTTTTTCTCCAGTCGTTCTCTTGGAGGGTGATGGATTCTGTCTAGATGCAGATGGTGCATCTTGGCCCTCAACCCATGGAGATTCATTATGTTGAATTCCAGAAAGTGAGCGTGCTCTGGTTAGAGGCTCATTAAGCTGAATTCCGCTTCCTTTGACATTTTTCCGTCTTGTATATTGTTTGGTTGTTGAGGCAGATTTCATTAGCATTTTTCCTTTCAAATAATGCCTGTCCTCCTCATCCACCTTTTGTTGAACTTGTTTTAAGAATTCTTCCCAGTCTTCTTCTTCGGATTCAGAGCTGTCTTGACCAACAGTTCTTGTCTTGTCCCGAGTTGAGTCATCTTGTTCCTTTTTAACAGTTGCACGTGTGTGCACCATTGTGACTAACAGCAAGATGATCCATGAGAATTCCATTGCTGTGCGTGCTTTAAGAAGTTTGAAATCCTGTGAATACCAACTCAAGAACACATGAAAAATTGTTAATTTTTAAAAATTTGAAAAATTGTACCCAAACAATCATAATCATGTAGAGAGACTAAGAATCAAATTAGTTTTGCAAAAAGAATTTTAAAAATAGATCAATTGCATGATTTTCAAAAAATTCCCAATATATGCCCTAAAACCGAATTTTTAGAAAACGAAGCCTAAAAATCCGTTAATCAGAAGAATACCTAGCATATAATCAAAACTAATCTACCCAGAGTCCTTATTTCAAAAGAAATTTGACCAAAAACCATTCACAAACGAAAAAGATAGAAATTTCATCACGTTTTGAGGAAAATATAGAAAACCTGTGAAAAATCGAGATTTTGATCAATAAAACTTACTTGGAATCGAAGAACTTGAGTTTGAAAGCTTCCAAGATGGATGAAACCTAGAGAGAGAAGCTCTAGAAACTTGAAAACAAAAGATTGAAGTAAAAGAAAATCAAAACCCTTTTGCTTTATTTAAAACCCTTGCCGCGATCCGGATCGGATTGAGATTTTGATCCGGATCGGCCACCCGCAGAGAATACCTGCGTTCGGGATCCGGATCGGCTTGTCCAATCCGGATCGGCTTCAACTTTTTCTTCAGAAAAATTCAGAAAAATTCCATAAAATCCAGAAAAAGTATGTAAGCACATTTCCGCATCAACTTTAAACAAAAATCATCGTTTCATACAACAAGA
Source organism: Tillandsia fasciculata (assembly GCA_029168755.2). Taxonomy (NCBI): domain Eukaryota; kingdom Viridiplantae; phylum Streptophyta; class Magnoliopsida; order Poales; family Bromeliaceae; genus Tillandsia; species Tillandsia fasciculata. The sequence continues at coordinate 9,663,401 of CM054948.1, forward strand.
AATAGATTATGCAAAATCTATCAAAAATATTCAAAAATGAAACGAAAATTTATAAAAATTAAAACCTTAAAGTTGAACAACTTCAATTACATCTATCCTGATCTTATGAGTAATGCCTTTATCAAATCATCAATTTGGTAAAGAAAATGAAATACCAAGATCAATAGATGTTTGAAATCCCAGATAAGTTAGATAATATATCTAGACAATCTGTTGAAGAGAGTGGCTCTTTGAGCATCTTTCATTAAAATCCCACCTTATACCAACCTTGAAATTTGACAGAGTCAAGTATTTCAATATGCATTTTATTTAATCAAAATTGACAAACCATGCTTGGTATACATGTGGTAGCTGCACACAGTACTCGGACGACCGAGGTGGTAGCTCTTTCCTCCATGTGGTGGTAGTTTTCACACTCCTCATTGGGATGTAACTCTTTCCACATCTTTTGAGCATTTTACTTTCTTTGACTCCCCCTCAATTGGCTATCAATTATTTAATATATAAGGTATTCAACCAAAAATTGATCTCGAATTCATACTCGACTAAGCAATCAAATAAGATAATGACTATACCAAGAGATCATTGAGAGAGAAATTGACTTTGATCACTTAAAAGATGGTTTAATTAACATAAATGATCATTGCAACATTGAAATATTATGATATCAAAAGCATAATAAATTTCTAAATGCATGAAAGGATGCAATTAAAGTCAATTATGATTTATGCTCAATTAATGTCCTATGTACAAACATAGATAAAGAACAAAAACACAAAAACAAAACCTAACCTAAGCAAAGGTTTCAAAAAGAGGTTATTTCAAGGAAAGCATGCCAATTGCTTTACGCAAATGAATAAAACGTTTTTGATCCAAAGGTTTTGTTAAAATGTCAGCTAATTGATCCTCAGTTGAAATATATGACAGTTGAAGAATATTTGATTCAACTAGCTCTCTAAGAAAATGATATCTAAGTTCAATATGTTTTGTTCTAGAGTGCAACACAGGGTTTTTAGAAATGTTAATAGCACTAGTGTTGTCACAAAGAATGGTTACCGAAGTTGCTGAAATCCGGAAGTCGCTCAACACGCTTTTCATCCAAATCAATTGGGTTGAACAACTTCCCGCTGAAATATACTCCGCTTCGGCAGTCGAGAGTGCTATGCAGTTCTGCTTTTTACTGTGCCATGCAACAAGGCAATGGCCAAGATAGAAGCATGCACCACTCGTGCTTTTCCGATCATCCACTGATCCAGCCCAATCGGCATCTGAGTATCCAACAATATCCAAACTTGTTCCCATAGGATACCAAATTCCGAAATTTATTGTACCTTTGATATACCGGATGATCCGTTTCACCGCTTTCAGGTGAACCTCCTTCGGTGCTGATTGATATCTCGCGCAAATCCCAACACTGAAGGATATATCCGGGCGACTAGCCGTGAGATATAGTAGACTTCCAATCATACTGCGATACAGTTTCTCGTCTACATTCTCACTATGTGATTCACTTCCAAGTCCCTTATGGCTAGTTCCCATTGGAGTCGGAAAATCCTTAGAATTTTCTAGATCAAACTTTTTGACCAACTCCATTGCATACTTGGATTGACACAAGTGAATTCCTTCATCGTTTTGTTTAACTTGTAATCCAAGAAAATAAGTCAATTCGCCCATCATGGACATCTCAAATTCGCTTTCCATGGTCTCCGCGAATTTAGAAGCATCATTATCTCTTGTTGCACCAAATACAATGTCATCGACATAGATTTGTGCTACAATGAAATTGTTTTGATAATGCTTCACAAAGAGAGTCCTGTCAGCTCCCCCTCGAGTATAGCCCTTTTCAAAAGGTGCTTTGTCAACCTTTCGTACCATGCTCGCGGTGCTTGTTTCAGACCGTAAAGAGCCTTTTTCAAACGAAAAACATGGTTAGGTAGTTTATGGTCCACAAAACCTTTCGGTTGAGCCACATAAACTTCCTCATTTAAAAACCCATTTAAAAAGGCGCTCTTAACGTCCATTTGAAATAATTTGATTTTAAAATGACAAGCAATCGCAAATAGGATACGAATGGACTCGAGTCTAGCTACAGGGGCGAAAGTTTCATCAAAGTCTATACCTTCTACTTGAGAGTAGCCTTGAGCAACTAACCTTGCTTTGTTCCTGATGATAGTACCATCCTCATTTTTCTTGTTCTTGAAAATCCATTTGGTACCTATCACATTGTGTTGCTTCGGAGGCTTCGTTAATTCCCAGACTTTGTTTCGCTCAAATTGATGGAGCTCTTCCTGCATTGCTTCAATCCAGTAGTCATCTTGAAGAGCTTCATCAACATTCTTTGGTTCGATTTGAGATACATAGCATGCGAATCCGCAAACCAATTGTCTCCGAGTTCTAACTCCTTCTTGTGGATCTCCAATGATGTTCGATTCAGGATGATCCTTGGAGATGCGTAACGTTTGAGGTAACGGAGTACTCGGAGGTACATGAGATGATTCCTGCACATCAGATAAACTTGAAGAACCGTTAGATGCATCATTATTATCGAAAGAATTGTTAGAAGAAGATGCATTAGCAGGTGTATCATCATCAAGAGAGATATCGAGGGTAGATTTTTCAGATTCAAAGTGAAAAGCTTCATCTACCTTAACATTTATCGATTCTACGATCGTCTTAGATTCTAAGTTAAAAACTCGATATGCTCTACTGTTTGTAGAATAACCCAAGAAAATCCCTTCGTCACTTCGAGAGTCAAATTTTCCAAGATTTTCGCGGTCACGTAAAATAAAACACCGACTCCCAAAGATACGAAAATATTTGATGTTAGGTTTTCTACAAAACCATAGTTCATATGGTGTATTTAAAGTCCCCGGGCGCAAATACACGCGATTAATAACATAGACAGCAGTGTTCACCGCTTCAGCCCAAAAATATAACGGTAAGTTCCGGCTGTGAAGCATAACACGTGCCATCTCCTGTACGACCCTGTTTTTGCGCTCGACTACACCATTCTGTTGAGGTGTATAGGGTGCTGAGAATTCATGTTTAATGCCATTAGAAGTGCAAAAATCAATGAATTTGGAATTTATGAATTCTCCACCTCTATCACTTCTAACACGAGTAATCTTTTCATTCTTTTCAATCATAATACGATGGCAAATCTCGTGAAAAGAATCAAAAGTATCAGCTTTCTCTTTTAAAAATGCTACCCAAGAATATCTAGAGAAATCATCAACCATAAGAAAATATACCATTTACCTCCCAAAGATGGTTGACGAGTTGGCCCCATTAAATCCATGTGCAAAAGTTCCAAAGGCCGTTTTGTACCTATGTGGTTCAAGTTCTTGTGTGCAGTCCTAGACTGTTTTCCCTTTTGGCAACCGCCACACACAATGTTTTGTTCAAAAGAAAGTTTTGGAACCCCCTTGACCACATCTTTGTTTGAAATTCTAGCAAGTTCCTTAAAGTTTATGTGACCTAGCCTTTCATGCCAAAGTGTTTCATTTTTCAAAGATGCTAGGTTACATTTTTCAGAAATTTTACTAGGAACTACATAACAATTGTTTTCTGATCTAACCCCTTTTAAAAAGAAAACATGGTTCTTATCAGTTACAGTACATTCATCAGATGAAAAATTAACTGAATAACCATTGTCACAAAGTTGACTTATGCTTATGAGGTTAGTCTTAAGGCCATGAACAAATAACACATTTTTCAAAACCGGGCCATCTGGAATAGCTACCGTTCCCTTTCCAACAATTTTGGAAGACCGACCATCTCCGAAAACAACAAGTCCTCCGGAGATTTTCTCAAATGTTTGAAAACAGTTTTTGTCACCGGTCATGTGACGGGAACACCCGCTATCCAGATACCAAGACGAACTATCATATGCATGCAAGGAAACATTAGTAACAAGACAAGGAAAAATTTCACCTTTGCGCACCCAAACCTTTTTGGAATGCGTCGGTAATGGTCGTGAAGTTATTCTCCTAGGTGAAAGCGTCTTGTTAGAAGATTGCTGCTCCTTGATGATGTCGTCTTGAGCGGTGAACTACCAAGGCTCTTTTCCTTCAATTGATTTGCATTGATTTCTGAGGAATCACCTTTTGGTAGTCATTGCAAGAGGTGCTTGAGGTGTGCGTTTGGCTCCCGTCTTGCAATTTCTCCTTATGTGCCCTGAAATGCCACAACGAAAACATACCTTAGTTCTTGACGATCCCGAGGAGGATGAAGTAGGCTTGTTGTCGTTGCTTGTCGTGAATTCCGGTGTCGGAGGAGGAGATACCGACTGAGGCACAAAAACTGTCCCACTCGAACTTGGACTGTCTCCAGTTTGAGTGTATCCGAGGCCGAACTTATTTGTTTGACCAAGACCAAGAAGCTTGTCCAACTTACTCCTTCCAGAAGAAAATCGCTTTAAGTCATCTTTAGTTGGCGATGGTCTTTGTCATTTCCAATTTTTCCTGTCGAGCCTCGTTGTAGAGCTTCGAGAAATAATTCGCTTTGTCCACCATTTTGTATGTTCTTTCTCGAGAAGCTCATTGGACTCTTGAAGGGAAACATTTGCTTTGACTAAATTATCCCTTTCCACTTCAAGAGCGTTTGAGAGAGAAGATGCCCTTTTTGCTTCTTCTTCGAGATCCTGCAATCTCCCTCTCAAACTCCGGTTTTGCTTTGCCAGTTTCTTTGAATCCCTCAAAAGCTTATGGTAGGCAAGAGCAAAATCTTCACCTTCAGAATTACTCGATTCGTCGTCCGTTGCATTCTTTTCAACATGGGAGGAGTTGGACAACGAATCGGATGTACTTGCCATTAAGCACATGAAGGGTGAAGATGTGGACGCGTGGAATGCTGTCGCGTTGTCTTCTTCATCACTTGAGGATGACTCATTTGACGTTGAGTTGTCATCCCAAGTGACGACTTGCATCGCCTTCTTCTTTGCCGGATTCTTGTTGGGACACTCCGTTGCAATGTGGCCGTAGCCTCGACATTTGAAGCACTGTACTTGTCCCTCTGAACTTTTCTTATCCTTTGAGAAGTTCTCTTGCTTTCTTGACTTGTAGCTTGAAGAACCCTTGCCTTTCTTCGACTTTCCGAAGGATGGAGTTTTGCTTGAATTACCCCTTCGAAAGTTGCGGCGAAACTTCCTTGTCAAGAGAGCGAGCTGCTTCTCAAAGTCCTCCATAGATAGGTTCTCGTCATCGTCTGAGGAGGATGAATCCGCGTCTTCTTCTTTGTTGTTTTCAATGCATAACCTGAAGACTTAGAAGAGGATGCTTTTCCAGAAGAATAGTTAGTAGGAAATGTCATTTCATAAGTTTGTAATGCACCAACTAATTCTTCTACACGCATTTCGTCCGGGTGTTTAATTGTTTCAATGGCTGCGACCTTTGGGCGAAATCGTTCAGGAAGAGTTCTTAATATCTTTCTTACAACTTTAAATTCTGGAATCTTCTCTCCCAAGTTAGCACATGAGTTTACGATGTCTTGCAATCGTGTGTAATAGTCTGTGAAAGATTCATTTTCTGCCATGGAAATAGAGTCAAACTTGCTCGTAAGCATTTGCAGTTTTTGAATCTTCACAAGGTTTGTTCCCTCATGCGTAACTTGAAGAACATCCCAGATTTCTTTCGCCGTCTCACATGCAGAGACGCGAGAGAACTCAGTTTGTGACAAAGCATTGAATAAAGCATTAATCCCTTTGCCATTGTAAGAAGATGAATCAACCTCTTCCTTGGTCCATTTCGACCTAGGTTTGATGGTGCGAACATCAGCAATAATTTCAGTTGGATTAGACCATCCTAATTCAATTGATTGCCACACCCGTTCGTCGATGGAAATTAAAAAGGCTTTCATCCGTACTTTCCAGTACGCATAATTTGTTCCATCAAAGAAAGGGGGTCGATTCATGTTTCCACCTTCAACCATTGTTTACAACCCTATTCCCGCTCTGATACCACTTGTTGGGTTATATGTAATAATGGATCTAAATAGGGGAAAAAAACACCTAGAGGGGGGTGAATAGGTGTAAACAATAAACACTCAAAAAATCATTGCGCAATAAAACCCAATACGGAAATATAAATAAACACGCAAGATTTTTACGTGGAAAAACTCCAAACCGGAGTAAAAAACCACGGGACCGATAACACGGCGAAATCCACTAGAATTAACACACGTACAAGGTGATATAACGTACTCACAGACGACTCAACCTTTTACCATACGCTCCTAGTAGATCTTCTCCGCTCGCTCCACAACGCTTCTCGAATCCACGATCTGCGCCCAACGCTGAATCCACAGCGTCCAACGTCGAGTCCACGACGTCCGACCGAATCCACGGTCTTCACCCAGTAGCACGCTTCGAATCCACGAACATACCTCGCTCCGAATCCACGAGAGCGGTTGCACCTTGAATCCACAAGGCCACGCGAGTCCACGCGCCGATTTAGGGTAAATCGTTGTTTTTGGGTGGTGATGATCCGCCGAATACTTAGATTAGAAATAGATCGGAAATACCATCTAAGTATTCATTAATTTGATTCTACTCAAAATCTGAGTTTGGAAAACCTAGAATCAAATTAATCAATATAGATGAAGAAACATAGAATTAAATCTATTGATTTCCTTTCTTCTCTATATGTGGATTTTTCTCTTTTTCGGCTTATTTCCCGCACCCTAAAAATGAATCATAGGGTCTATATATAGGTTAGAAACCATTGGAAGAAGATAAGGATCAAAAACTAACCTTTTCTGGAATTTTTCAGGACGGCGATCCGGATCGGATTTCGGCGATCCGGATTGCAGTAGCGAGACAGACAGTTTCCAGAAAGACAAAAGTTCGGGATCCGGATCGAAGTGCCTGATCCGGATCGTTCATACAATTTCACCAAAACACCAACGTTCGGGATCCGGATTGAAAAGCCTGATCCGGATCGTTCAAATAAAATGGTAAAACCAGTGTTCGGGATCCGGATCAAAGGAGGCTACGATCCGGATTGAACTTGTGTATGAACGAACACCCTTCGGGATCCGGATTGGACTGTCTGATCCGGATCCTGAACATGTCCCATGTCCAGTTTTTGATTTTTATGCAATTAGAAATTCATCCAAGTGTTTCTACACTATAAGAAGTATTCGGATCACCAAAAATAAATAGTTAAACATACCTGATCCTTTTGAATTCTTCTTTCTTGAGATTGAGGTATATGATCCAAACTTCTTTATCTTCAATCTTCAAGACTTAACCGAATTCACGAAATACGCCAACTCAAATTCCGTAACATCTCTCTCTCTTTCTTTCTCTCTCTCATGTTATGTGGGAATAGGATGGAGTAGGATTTTTTTTTCTTATTTTAAATAAAATGCGTCTCACCTCTCTCAGGCGCATGCCTGCTCCTAGCGCCTAGGCTCTAATAGCCCTTTGTGCCTTGGTGTGCCTTGGGCGTTTTCAAACAATGCTACAAGTATCAAAATACTAATTTTCTTTCTAATTTAAATATTTAAGTATTATAAGAAGATTTTGTATGTTGTTTATATCTTACATTAAATTATTCTTTTGCTTACATGTAGGTAGCTGGATATTTTGCTGCAATAAGATGCGTGACGATTTATAAGTTGGTTGTCTTATAAGATGTGCTGGTTGCTTGTTTCTTGGCATTTTTTATTTTTACTGGTTTGGTCAACAAGAATATGATTTTCTACTTTTTGAGGCGGTGAATATAATTGTTTGTTTGCAATTTAATGTCAACAGGGTGTTTAACCGCTTCTTGATGGAGTGATCGACTATCTGCCTTTCCCAACTAAAGTTGAAAATTATGCGCTTGACCAAAATAAATCTGAAGAGAAGGTACTATCAATGATTCATTATTCATTTATGTTGTAACTTGATACACTCCATCCTAGTCCTATTAGGGGTAGGATCATGGAATTTCAACATTGATGTTAGCTTCATTTTTAGGTATTACTATCTGGGAATCCTGCTGGACCCTTATTGCTTTGTCTTTTAAGCTGGAAGAAGGGCGGTTTGGCTCCTCTAGGCCGAACTCTGTTTACCTCTCAACCTCAGTTCGGCTAATCTAGGCCAAACTCTCTCAAGAGTTGATTGAGAAGAACCCGACCGAGCGGATCCCTTCTCGGCCCGATCGCTTGATCCCTTTGGCATGCGGCGCATTCACACTCTGAGGGTCACCCCCCGGGGCCGATCGCGGATCGCAACTTTTCGGCCCCAACAACCATCTAAGTCTCTATGTTGCTGGGCCTTACCCCCTGTCGTGTGTCTCACCGGCTATACCTGGATCTACAAAAAGTGAAAATCAACGGGGTGTGAGAACTACGAATAGTTCCCAGTGGGTTCATCCACCGAGAAATATGTTCCACACCTCTTGGTCCAATGGAAGTAATAGTAACAAGATAATAGAAAAAGCTATAAATACTGACTAGTATGCAGGTATGAAATCGATACACTACTAGTTCATGTACAATACCATAATGCTACTAAGTCATGCCACACTAGGTTACTCAACTGTACTCAGGCCGCTATGCCAATTTGAATTGATTTTTAAAAAAATTTCAGTAAAATATTTAATTAAATTTCTTTTTAGACCAACATCAAATCATTTATCACCAAAATTAAAGTAAATCAAAGAAAATCAACATCGTCGGTTTGATTTGGTTTGCGTGTAATGTTTACTAGTGCATGTATTTATTTATTTATTTTTTTTGGTTAGTTGACAAACAAAAAGCGCAGGGAGCGGCAGTTTCTCTTTCTTTCTGGAGGGTGCAATTAGGGTTTTAGCGAACCCTAAACCCCCCACCCTCACTCTCCGCGACTGTTTTAACTGATTTCCTTAAAGAACTAAAATTCATTAAATTGGGCTTCTCAAATCAAAATGGTTTTCGGTAATAACTGTCATCTTTTTTTGCAAACTTCCTCACCCAAGAGGGTTTGAGTGATCTGGGTTCAAGGGGCTGTTTCCATATTTTGGGACGAAAGCTACAGGGGTAGTGCCTAGAACCTGTTCTTGTTTGATAAAGTTCTAGGTGCTAGTCTCCTGGAACTTTCGGACCCTGATTGGTTCTCTTCGGATGTTTTACCCGAGGGGGTTGATTTCCCGAACTGTAAGGGGGCGAGAACTTCGAAAGGCTGAGCCTGGAGTCTATTCTTATTTGATTGGGGTTCTAGGCACCGGCCTATTGGGATTCTCGAACCCTTACTGTGCCGATCAGTTTTTTTTCATCTGGAAGTTGGGTGTTTTGTTTTGAGAGCCGTTTGGGTTGACGGTGGTCCCGAGCCGTTGAGTGTTTCCGGCTGATGTTGTTAGTGTTGAGTTATTATTTTCGATCTAATTGATCCTGGATTTGGACTATAGCCTACATGAGCCGTATTGAGCTCGACAGAGATGCGCGTATACTTTCCTCGGTGGGGTTGCGCCCCTCGAGTGTCGCTCTGGAGCTGGGCCTGTTACTTTGCTATCGCGACTTGTCAACGCAGTCCGTGTGGGACGCCCTACGTAAGTCCAATCCTCCGTGGATGTAATGGCAGTAGGTGGGTGCAGGTTTGACTGGACCTTTTATGGCAGTCAGTGTGATTGGTGTAGTTCTCACACCCTCATGTTGGTGACAGTTTTTGCAGAGGCATTCCTTTCCGTCCCTGCGTCGGTTGGCTAGACGGATCGTGGTGAGGGAGTCGCGAGATAGATCTCTACCCGTGCTGTCTTTTCGGTGAGATAAATGTACCAACTCGGATTGTAGGTTTTACTGTACACTGTTGTATTTTATGATTTTAGTTTATCTCCCTTTTGGATCCATAGATATAGTATAGGAGGTTTCTACTTGTACCTATATTTCAGTTATACAGTGGTTTCAAATTTTTATTACTGCGGTTATTTCAGCTCTGATATCTGTATAGTTGGTAGTTATTACCCTTTTTCAGGTTGGACGCTTCGTCTATGCGGAGTTTTCCGTATGGGTGGCGGATCTGTTGGCGAGCCCGGGTCGCAGTTTCGACGCCGGGGCGTGACAGGAAGCACCACGACTATATCTTTCAATCATGTATGAGATTTACCTGGAGAAGTTCAGCAAACATCCTTTGCCAAATGACTTAATAATTTCTCAAATTTGTTATTCAGGATTCTGTAACACCCTGACGATCTGCAGCCGATCTGGGATGGGGAATTCCTCTGAGATCAGGCACGGCAGTGAGGATGAAGGCCAATCCGGTTGATCTATGATGAAGAATTTCTGAGATCTGATGTGGAACTGGTAGATCCAAACTGGTTAGATCAATGAGATCAATCCAGAGTTGGATCTGGTGAGCTCCAAGAAGAGAATCGGGGAAATTGAGATGGATTGTGGGCGAGAGAAGAGAAGAGAGAGTAAGAGAGAGTTTGAGAAGGAGGGAGAAGAAAGAGTAGTTTGATTCAAATGTTCGATGCCTTATATCTATTACAAATGCCTATTTATACTCATCCTGTAAGGGACTAATATGTAATTCCTATACTATTGTATACTGCATGGTAATTGTATGATTGATGCTACTGAATAAGGCTCTAAGTGTAAGCAAGTGGGCCTCTTGGGCCGGGCCTTCCTTCGCTACAGTGAAGCTCCTAACCCTCTGTCGGGTTGCTGGTTCTTCTTCCGCCGATACCATACCCGCTCCTCTGTTGGATTGCTGGATCCACGCCCGCTACTACTGACCCGCTCCAAGGAACTCTCCCGACTCTGTCGCCTGTCGCATCTCACCTACCCCCGTCCCCTCCTGCATCTAACTCTACCTCCCCTCGGTTACGCCTAACCCAGGTTCTTCATCTCCTTCACTACTCAACTCCTCTCCTCCTCTCCTCCTCAACCTGTTACTACTCCTCTCCACCTTCTCCTCCTTCACCAGGCGTTACATCCCACCCCCCTTACAAAGCTCCTTGTCCTCAAGGATCATAGTTGGATACCTTCTCTTCATCTTCTCATAGTCTTCCCAGGTAGCCTGCTCAGGCCCCAAGCTATTCCAACGTACTAGAACCTGTGTGCGGTACTGGTTCCTCACCTTCCTCAATCTCTTATCCAACACTTGCTCCGGCTGTTTCTTTGGCGAATCGCTCTCCCCCGGGGGTGGTTCTTCCTCCATGGTCGGTATTAACCGAGCTGGTGGGGGGCTAGATGCTTCCTCCAAGGTCGGTATCAACTGAGCTTGTGGGTGGTCCTCTGGTTCCTTGGGAATCTTGTTTTCCACTACCTGCTCCGGCTTCGGAACTCCTCGCTTCAACTGTGATACATGGAAGACTGGATGAACTTGGGCATCTTCAGGTAAATGTAATCGATATGCTACGGGCCCAACCCGCTGCAGGATCTCAAAGGGTCCGTAGTACTTCGAGGTAAGCTTGTGGTTTCTTCGCATGGTTACACTGTTTTGGCGGTAAGGCCGCAACTTGAGGTAAACTTCTTCTCCTACCTGATACTCCCTATCCACACGTTTTCTATCAGCATTCTGCTTCATACGATTTTGTGCCACATGTAGCCTTTCCTTAAGCACATCTAGCATTTGTGCTCTGTCTCTCATCCACTCTACCACTGTCGAGTTCACCCCTGGTTCTAGATGAGTGGCCGTAGGTGCAGGTGGCTTATACCCATAGAGGGCCTCAAATGGTGTGACCCCTAAGGAGGAGTGGTGGCTGGTATTGTACCACCACTCTGCCAGGGGTAGCCACTTGCTCCATCTATTGGGTTGTTGGGAACACATGCACCTTAGGTACGTTTCCAAGCATCGGTTCACTCTCTCGGTTTGACCATCTGTCTGAGGGTGATATGCAGTGCTCATTTGCAACTTAACTCCAGAAAGTTTGAAGAGTTCTTGCCATACCTGGCTGGTGAACACTTTGTCTCTGTCTGAGATGATCCCCTTAGGCATCCCATGTAGTTTGTACACTGTGTTGATGAAAGCCTTTGCCACTTCCAGAGCTGTGTAAGGATGGACTAGGGGTATAAAGTGGGCATACTTAGTCAACTTGTCTACCACCACTAGAATTGTATCCTTTCCCTCCGACTTGGGTAATGCTTCAATAAAGTCCATACTAATTAGTTGCCAAGATTGGGTAGGAATTTGGATTGGTTGCAATAACCCAGCATAAGGTGTTCCATCCACCTTGTTCTTGATACACACTTCACAGGCTTTAACCCTCTTTTCCACATCCCCCTTAAGTCCAGGCCAGTAAAAATGCTGCATGAGTCTATAGTAAGTATTGTCAATACCTGAGTGTCCTCCAATGGCAGATGAGTGAAATTGGTCCAACAAGGTATTCCTCAATACACCCCCGGCTCCTACATACATCCTTCCCTTGTATCTGAGAATGCCATGTTGTTGTGAGTAGTTCCCTGTTGCATCTGTTGATAGCAGTGTATCCATTAACAATTGTTGAGCCTTCGGATCCCCATTATAGCTCTCAATTAGCTCATTAACCCAGGTAGGAACACATGCAGTTATACCCTGATTACTACTTAACTCCGGAATTACCCTAGATAGGGCATCAGCAGCCATATTTTCTTTACCCTTCCTGTACCTAATGGTGTATTCCAGCCCCATCAGTTTGAGCATCCCCTTCTGTTGGACTGCTGTCGTGATCCTCTGTTCCAGCAGGAACTTGAGGCTTTCATGATCAGTCTTAATTACAAATGGCCGAGGACTTAGATAGTGTTTCCACTTACTCACAGCGAGCAGTATAGCAAGGAACTCCTTCTCGTAGGTTGATAATCCCCTATTTCTGGGACTAATTGCCTTACTGAGGTATGCCAAAGGCCTCCCTTCTTGTGACAGCACTGCCCCCATACCAATTTCACAAGCATCTACTTCCACTGTAAATGGCTTAGTGAAATCTGGCATAGCAAGCACAGGGGCACTGGTCATTGCTACTTTGAGTTTCTCAAAAGCCTCCTGAGCTTCATCACTCCACTTGTATGAATCTTTTTTTAAGAGTTCAGTGAGGGGTTTACTAATTCCCCCATATCCCCTGATGAACTTCCTGTAGTAGCCAGTAAGCCCCAGAAATCCCCTCAGTTCCTTAATAGAAGTAGGCTTAGGCCATTCTACCATAGCTGCAATCTTGCTTGGGTCAGTGGCTACTCCCTGGGCTGAGATGATGTGGCCTAAATATTCTACTTGATCCTGTCCAAAGGAGCACTTGCTTCTTTTAGCTAGTAGCTGATTCTTCTCCAGCAGCTTCAGTACCACTCTCAAGTGGTCAACATGATCCTCCAAACTCTTGCTGTAAATTAGAATATCATCGAAGAATACGAGAACAAATTTCCTTAACTGTGTTTGGAAAATTTCATTCATCAAAGCTTGAAATGTAGCCGGGGCATTGGTTAAGCCAAATGGCATTACCAAAAACTCGTAATGGCCAGCATGTGTTCTAAAGGCTGTCTTCTCTATATCCTTTTCATGCATTCTAATTTGGTGATAACCCGACCTCAAGTCGATCTTCGAATACCATTTAGAACCCTTTAGCTCATCTAGAAGATCATCAATTATGGGAATTGGGAACTTATCTTTGATGGTAGCTCTATTTAATTGTCTGTAGTCCATACACATTCTCCAACTTTGATCCTTCTTCTTTACTAACAGTACGGGTGAAGCATAAGGGCTATTGCTTTTACGTATGAAATGGGATTTGAGCAAATCATCTACCTGCTTCTCAACCTCATTCTTTTGCTCATAACTGTGCCTGTAGGGCCTCACATTAATGGGGGGTGCTCCTGGTTGCAGGGGAATTCTGTGGTCTTGTTCTCTCCTTGGGGGAAGTCCCTTAGGGTCTTGAAAAATGTGGGAGTATTGATCTAGTAGATCTTGTACTTCCACTGGCACAGGATTCTCCCCTTTTGCTGCAGGCCTTTCAGGGTGGCCTATGGCACAACACTGTCCATGTAACCCAGCCTTGACCCATTGCTTAGCACCAATAGTTTTGAGTCTAGCTCCTTCAGTGATTCCTTCCACAGTGATTGCCTTCCCATCTTTGTTGAAAGATACTGAATTGTTTGAGTAATCAAAAGTGACCTTCCCATGCTTTCTGAGCCAGTCAATGCCCAAGATGATACTAGAGCCATCTAGCCTTATGACTCTTAAATCTGCCTGATAAGCTTCTCTATGCATCTTCCACTGGAACCCATTGCATTTCAATTTGCATAGTACCTTATGCCCATTAGCAACTGTGACTATTAGTGGGGTTGCTGCAGTTATGTTAGCCTTCAATTCTTTAGCTACCTGGAAGTCAATGAAACTGTGAGTACTTCCAGTGTCAATAAGTACTGCTAGGGGCCTTCCTCCCATTTCTCCTTGAACCTTGATGGTTTCCTGTGGAACCTCTCCACTGAGGGCATGTACAGAGATTCCCATCTCATCAAGTTCAGTCAATTCCTCCAATTCTTCCCCTGCCTCCTCCTCTAAGAGTCTCAACTCATCAAACACCTCCTCCACCTCAGATACACCTTCAATCTGGTTCAAGTTCTTTTGTTGGCATTGGTGGCCTTGATAATACTTGTCCCCGCACTTGAAACACAGGCCTGCAGCCCTTCTTTGCTCTATCACTTGCCTGCTGACTCCAGATTGCCAAGTCGAGCTCCTGGGTAGGGTTGGTTTGTTGTCTTCAACACTTCTGGCAGCAAACCTTGGGTTATAACCCTTACTCCCTTGATTACCCAGTGAGGGTCTACTTATTGCATTACTGTTGAACTTGTTTTTCTTCCACATAATTGCAAGAGCCTGCTCATGTAGCCTTGATTGTTCAAACACTTCTTCTAGAGTAGTGGGGTTGGATAAGTCTATAAAGGGCACCAATTCCTCTTTGAGCCCACTAATGTAGCTCTGTATGAAGTGTTCTTCACTCAGGGCAGGATTGAAATGTAGCATTCTAGCTCTTAGTTCTTCAAATTTCTCCTGATAACTGTCTACATCTGTGGTTTGCTCCAGTTTGTGGAATTCTCTCACCAACTTCTTCATGGTTGTTCCTCCAAATCTCTTACATACTGCCTCAGTTAACTCCATCCAATCCAAGTCTGGCTTGTCAATTACATAGCCTTCCTTCCATCGATGGGCTCTGCCAGTAAAATGCATGGTAGCAATCTCCACCCACTGATCTTCTGGTATTTGATATAGTCTAAAAAATTGTTCGCTCCTGCTAAGCCACTCTCTGGGCTCCTCTCCTCCAAATAATGGGTAATCCAACTTGGGGTAGGGTACATATTGAGTTGGTCTGTGATTGACCTGTGGTATAATAGACTCTGCCCCAGTTTGGGGAGTGGGTAACACTCCTTTCCCTTTGACATCTCTATGAGGCATCTTAGTGCTGCTACTGGGGAATTCTGTAGCCCCTGCCCTTCCCTCTCTGATCTGGATGGTGGGCATTGGCTCTAATTTTTGCGGAATGGCCTGAGATCCCAGTAATCTCAACAGCTGCTCATGCCTCTTGGTTGCTTCTAACTGCTGTGCTTCATATCTTTGCTGCCCTTCTAATTGGATGCCTTCCAGTTGGTGCACCAAGGTTCCCAATTTTTGATTATATTCTGCCCCAAACTGCTTCAATTTCCCATCTACATCATGGCACTCTGTAGTAAGTGCTAGCATCTTCTCCTCCATAACTCTCATCTGCTCACTCAAGTCTTTGATTCTGGTTCCTTCAGCCATCTCATACAGGTATGGATCTTTTGGATTATAGATGAATCTATTGCTTTTAGATTTCCCTATCTTGTTGAATTACACTACTGATGCTTCTATTTTCTTAACCAGATTCAAACTTCGGCAACAATAGGGCAGGTAATAAGATTTCGGGAAAAACTCAATACCTCCAACAGAGATCCTTGTTTGCTGGTAATCGGAAGTGGGAAATCTTGATCAATACTTGATCTGTGACTTGTTGCTTAAGTACTGCTCCTTGTTGCCTCGATTATTGCCCAAAGGTTGCTTGATTGTTGCCTCAATAGTTGCTCAATTGTATGCTCAATGGTTGCCTCGGTTGTTGCTCGATTGTTGCCTCGTTGTATGCTGGATTGTTCACGATCCCTGGGATCGGAACTGCTCTGATACCACTTTGTAACACCCTGACGATCTGCAGCCGATCTGGGATGGGGAATTCCTCTGAGATCAGGCACGGCAGTGAGGATGAAGGCCAATCCGGTTGATCTATGATGAAGAATTTCTGAGATCTGATGTGGAACTGGTAGATCCAAACTGGTTAGATCAATGAGATCAATCCAGAGTTGGATCTGGTGAGCTCCAAGAAGATAATCGGGGAAATTGAGATGGATTGTGGGCGAGAGAAGAGAAGAGAGAGTAAGAGAGAGTTTGAGAAGGAGGGAGAAGAAAGAGTAGTTTGATTCAAATGTTCGATGCCTTATATCTATTACAAATGCCTATTTATACTCATCCTGTAAGGGACTAATATGTAATTCCTATACTATTGTATACTGCATGGTAATTGTATGATTGATGCTACTGAATAAGGCTCTAAGTGTAAGCAAGTGGGCCTCTTGGGCCGGGCCTTCCTTCGCTACAGTGAAGCTCCTAACCCTCTGTCGGGTTGCTGGTTCTTCTTCCGCCGATACCATACCCGCTCCTCTGTTGGATTGCTGGATCCACGCCCGCTACTACTAACCCGCTCCAAGGAACTCTCCCGACTCTGTCGCCTGTCGCATCTCACCTAACCCCGTCCCCTCCTGCATCTAACTCTACCTCCCCTCGGTTACGCCTAACCCAGGTTCTTCATCTCCTTCACTACTCAACTCCTGTCCTCCTCAACCTGTTACTACTCCTCTCCACCTTCTCCTCCTTCACCAGGCGTTACAGATTCCTAATAGAATGTCTGGTGCCTAGTGGCGAGTACTATTTGATTACAATTTACAATATTGTGCAAATTGATTAGTATCTGTTGTTAATGCTCCATGCAATTAATGAGGATGATTGTGTCTCGCACCTACAAGTATATTTTATTCAACTTAGAATTTCCGGTTCTTCAATCTTTGTAGAACTATTGCATATCTCGTAATTACAGATCCAAGCTGTTGATAAATTTAACTTTGTGGGACCTAGCACGGTAGAGGGGCAACTTGTTTGTAATTTGGTATGTATGAATTGAATAAAAACATGGAAAATTAGAAACAAACTATTTGCTGTATTTCAGAGTTTATGATGGGAAGCGTCTACGGAGAACACCTCAAAATAGACTATCAAGAAGAAAAGTATGAAAGAAGGCATTCCTTGATAGAAACAGTTCCATGACTTTATAATATGTCATTGCTAGGGCATAATTCAAACTTCCTAGGCTTGAGCTTTCTGATGTTTAACTCTCCTGTTTTACTTAATAGGCCTGCGATCTTCTTTTGCAATTTATGTTAAGACAGCTCATTTCTTATGCATTTGTAAGTTGGCGATAATGTTCAGTTTTATAGTTTACAAGTATTGAACCACAGTTAACTGCTACACTTTTATCTTGCATATTTTAAATTTATCAGAGGAATCGACAAGTGTCTTAAGGAAGGCTGAGAGCGAGTACAAAGGGCATCGTTCTTTGCTGATGCGTACCCGCCGCTTGCTCTCCACAATGCAGCGTCAGGATGTTATTGACAGGTCAGCATCTTTCAATTTTTAATAAGGCTAGTTTATGCATGCAGCTGACAATTTATTACAGTGAGAAGATATTTTAATCAAAGCTCAGTTTATGGGTCCCATTTGCAATCAACATGTACTAACTGTTATTTCAATATAACAGGGTCATTCTGGTAATTGGTTTTATCATATTCTTGTCAGCGGTGTTGTATCTTGTCTTGAAAAGGGTGGGCTTGTTGACGTTACAAAGGAAACTTGTGGCTGCTATTAGATCAGGTTCAATAGCAAATGAACGGGTCATTCAAGATGTCCAGAGATTGGCAGCTGGAACCCGGGATAATGCAGTTCCTCATGCGGAAATTTCGCATGCCTACGATGAACTATGAATAGGTGATTTCAACAGTTATTGGATTTATCAATATTTCCTATGTAGGCAACTAGGCAGTTTCAAAATTATGCAGGCACATTTTTTGTACACGAGAAGGCTTGTATCCTGTAATGCATAACATCTAGATGGTTTAATCAAATTGGTGTCTCTTGTTGAGTATCTGTATAATATCCTCAAATCTGATGCCTATTCTTACACATGAGAGTGGCAAACTGTCCCGGCTGTTAAATTGTACACAAAAAAAATCCCTGCTATCCAGTAACATTTTTTGCTCCTAGTTGTATTATCTCTATAAGAAACTTTTATTCGAGTGCTCTCCAAATGAATAGCATCTGGTGCTATTCACTTGTATGAAACAGCCGGATTTTTTTGTTATTTTTGCTTTCTTTGTGTGTATATTTGTGATAGTGAACCTTTTTCTACTTTCCTTCCGCTCCTTTTGATGGCATAATACTCTAGCAACAGGATAAGTTGGATGATGAAGCAACTTGGTTCGTTTGACCTAAAATGTTGCTTCTTGTGCATTAAAGTTCATCATACTAGTATTTCTCCCAGCACTTTGCCTCTTAAATTAATGGAGCGGTGTAGAACTGTTCTGAGATATCTACATTGTACATTTCTGGCTCTTGTAATTCTCTCTTATTTCATTGCATTCAGTAAATGGCTGTTACAATACAAAAGCTCCCGCAAAGGGAATTCCAAAAATCAAAATTGTAAGTCAGTTGATCATTCATTAAAAAAGAAAACCTACTTACATGATATTTCTTAACACAAAGTGAAATGAGTAACTACGAGATGAAAACTGCAGTACTAGTTTTACGTCAGAAGCGGTTTTTCAATGTCCTCAGTAGGAAGAAGTAATCCTTCTTTCTTCCTTCTTTGTCCACATAACTATGTAAAGGCCGAAAAATAAAGCTAGTATTCATTCCTGCTAAGCTGTAGCAGAACATACCAAAATAGTCAGTATGGTTGTTTGGAGTAAAACATAAAGTTAGTCGATATTGATAAGAAGCATTATGATTAATATTTTCGTTTTTCTACTTTATTTTATCCTCTCCTATTATTCTCAACCAATCAAAGCGTATAAAACCATCAGGAAAATAAAATTTTATTGACCTTGTTGTTGTTAAGATGTTATTTACAATCATACCTTCCTATACAGTTTGAGCGGGGCTAAACATGGAGACCATCACTCGCCCCTTCCTCTTCACAGCCCAATATTTGAAATGCAACACATACACAACTCATCATACTGCCCAGCATACATAGAAGATATGTACAATTGTCTGAGAGGGGTGAATTGTACCGAGTTTTATTTACTTTGGTTCTCTATTAATTTAGACATTTGACGTTGTAAACTTCGCAAACCATTTCATTTTAGTCCAGTCCTTGCTATTATTTTATAGAGTAATGCTCCTATATACCGATTCATTTAAATCTAGCCCCGTTCATGTTTTAGGGTTAAGATAGACTTTTAAACGGTATTAACCTGTTCAACATGTTACCAATCAAAATCAATCGTGAGCATAACATTAGAAAATACATATTATCCTATTACTAAATTTAATAATATCCAACAAATTTTTTTTTTCTTATTTAATTTTGTTACTTACCAAATTACATAGTTACTAATTTGATAAGTAGCAAACCTTCATAAATTTGAATTTGAAATTTAACTTCAATTAGAATTTTATATTTATAATTTTAAATATAAAATTTTAACTTGAAATTTTTATTTTGAAAAATTAATTTCAAATTTATATTCAAATTCAATTTATATTATTACTTACAAACCCAAATTTAATAATTTATTTAAATATAAACTTTTTATTTTTAAAATTAAATTCAAATTTTAAATTTTTAAAATTTTTAAATTTGAATTTAATTTGCACTATTACTTATAAAACTAACTTCTTACTTTAAATTGAAATTGAAATTGAAATTTTAAATTTGAATCGAAATTAGATAATTTTTTTCCATTGTTAGACTACTAAATTTGATAGTGCTCTAAAAATCTTTATTTTCTTACTTAATTTTGATACTTACCAAATTAGATAGTAGCTAATTGGTTAAGTAACTATCTCCTCAATACATAGATTAAATTTGAATTTAAAATTTAATTTGAAATATAAAGTTTTGATCAAAATTGAATCAAAAGTTTTATTTTTAATTTGTATTTTATATTTAAGAAAATTTTGAATTTGATTAAAATTGTGTTCGTTCGAGTATTAAATTAATAATTTGAATTCAAAATTTATTATTTATTTAAATATATAATTTTTTATGTTTGAAAATTAAATTCATAATTTAAATTTGATTTTAATATATACTGTTACTTATAAACCCCACTTTAATTATTTATTTAAAATTTAATTTGCATTATTACTTATGAAACTAACTTCTTACTTAGAATTGAAATTGAAATTGAAATTTTAAATTTGATTTAAAAGTTTTATTTGAATTGGTACTTTATATGTTTAAAAATATTTTGAATTTGATTCAATTTTTAAATTTCTAAGCTTTTTTAATAATAAGTTTACAATTTGAATGTAATTTAAATTATTAACATGAAGGAGACGATTTCTCTCTTCAATAAGAATATATTTAGGAAACTAATAATCAACATATTAGGAATAAATTTAGAATGAAAAAAAAAAATCATAATTTAAAAAATTTTATTATACAAAAATATTCTTTTATTTCTATCAGATGACTAATTTAAAAAAAAATTAATGGCTAAAATCTAAATGGTGTATATATAGAAGCATTACAGGAAAAGTAATTGTTTTATATTTTAATTCGTATCGTTCGCTAAGCTGCAGTCTTTTCTCGACTTAAAAAGTTATACAATCACTCAGTCTAAAAGTATCATATGGATGAAGGGTTCTTCAATACCAACTACCAAGAGAATGAGGGGAACAACGCTTGTAATTAAGGCTGATGACCGGAGATCCCATCTCTATTCTCCCTTAATTCACTTATAATTTGTGCACCTATCATCGATGTTACGGAACATAATGTGAACGGTACTGCTGGGAAATGTACCATGCATGGTTGCGGCCTTTAGTAATTACAACAAATTCATGTTTAAACTCTACTTATAGAACAGACTATTTTAAAATGCATATATTCCCCGTGGATTAGCCAGCCTTGTCAAATTTATTACAATGAATAAACTCATTTAGTCAAGAGGGACTACTTGAAATAAAAACGGCTCCAATTAATTTAAATTATATGAATCCAGGAAACCAGGAGATAAGTAGCCTGCAGAACGGTGTTGCAGGAGGTCCCTAGTATCTTGGCTCTTGTATATAAACACTTCATATCAACTTTCTCAAACCTGCATAATTATTTCTATTCTAGAGTGCGATGGAAATTAGAATTCAAATTCTTGTAAAATAAACAATAACTATTGAAATTCATGAATCCCAATCTGATTCTATAGCCAAATATAGATGAACCAAACAAAATTTTAATGTCTCTCGTAATGCTACTACTCAGATACACTACAAAACGTTTTTTTTTATATTTAAAGATGCTTAAAAGCGTTCCAATATAGTCTAGCGTCATATTTGAAAGCGTCGGTAAATAAAAAGTTGTCATGTATATGCCGATGTTTATGCCCGGTAAAATATATTCGGACACTTTAAAACATCATAATTTTTTTAAATCTTGACTCTTTAAAATGTCAAAATAATAATAATAATAATAGTAAAATTTATCATTTTATAAACTAGTTTGATATAATAAAAGGTCTATATGACGATATTTTTTGAAACGTTGATATTTGCTATTGTGTAGGGACGCTTGGGGCACATTTTCTAAGCGTTGTCTTAAAAGCGTTATTATATTATGATTTTCTTATAGTGAATAGGAGTCTCCTATTTATTGTTGTTCAGATTGGAGAATGTTTCCCGAGTTGCTGTTCTTGAATTTCGTTGTTAGTTTATAAGTGTACAAATTGATTGAGTATGTTTATAGATCAAAAGTAAATTAAAAACAAATTGAAAGAAAATTCTGTATAAATTAACCGTAGTCAGCCAGTCCACAATGCAAGAAAGATTTTCAAGGAATTAGCCAGAGTCACCAGTCCACTAGTGCTCTGTGAAGAGGTGGTGCAAATGTTTCCTCATGATTTGATATAGTTTGCCTCTATTTTTTTTTTTTATTTTTGTTTGCTTTTAATTCTATTAAAAGGTGACCTTGAGGATGTGCCATCTGACAAGCTTCAGACAAAATCTTTTGGGACTGTTTTGCCTTATGTTGGCGTCGCTTGCTTGGGTGCCATGTTGTTTGGATATCATCTAGGGTATGATTCATTGCTTTAACTATTGATATTAAAGTGAAGTTGTACCATTTGATTGCTTCTTTTTAGCCAAATAAAAAGTTATGCCATGCAATTTTAATATTGAATGATAATATGCACTGCAGTGTGGTAAATAGAACACTCGAATATCTTTCAAAGGATCTTGCAATCGATGAGAACACTGTATTACAATATATGTAAATTAGTTAGTTTTACTGAAAACGTATGACCGGTATCCGCCATAAAAGTGTTGAACATGTAAATGTGTAATTCAAAGTGGTCTACAATTTAGGTGTAGTAACCGCTCGTTTTAAATTACTTTTTCGGATTTTATAGTTGTTTTAAGTGCACCGTATCTCGCTTAGGGGTCCGGATTGTGGCTTAACTGTCTTTTTCTCCTGGACAGACCGTCGGGGCTCACGGGTATTTTTAAATAATAAAGCTCGCGAAACGGAGAACGGCGGCGCGATCGGTTTTGGATTCCGACTCCGGAATCTCCCGAAATAAATTCCGGAGGGTTGCTAGCAGATCTGACGACTCGCACGTATATCGAGGCAAACCGGACCCTGGTTCGTACCCGAACTGGTAAAATTTTCCCTTTTAGTCGGGGGTTTGGGTCAATTCTCTTTCCGCCTTTTGGTTCACCCGATCTCTTTTTCTGCAATTTAGGGATTTTGGGGGGGGGGGGGGGGTCAATCCCCCTATGTGGCACCAAAACGGCTAATTAAACCCGTTTGGAGACTAGGGTTTTCCCCAAAACTCCTCTTTTATCCTGTGCGTAAACCCCCGCCCGAGCGTGAGCAAAACCTAGTTTCCCCCACCTCTTGCAAGGTGACGTGAAGAACCCAAGTCGCGACGGGGAGAAGAAGGGAACGATCGCCTCCCCGCAAGATCCGACGAATGCGAAGAGGACGATCCTTCTCCTCCGCCCAGTGCCGGCGAAACCGATGTGAGTCGAGTTTTCGTTTTCCCTTTTTGTTTCTTGTTCCGAGCGAGGGGAGGAGATTTCCGGGAAGCGTCCGGAGGTGGGGGCACCCGATGCGCAAGGAGGCGGGGGAGGAGCGAGCCACCCGCCGGCAGGGCACCCGCGCGGGCTTGATGCCGCGCGGGGCCGCCCGTGCCTGCGGGCAGCTCCCCCGCGCGGGGGCTGGGCGCCGCGCGGGATCACCCGCACGCGGGGGCGCCGCGCGGGGCCTGGCACCGTGCGGGATAGCCCGCGCATGCGGGCAGCGCGCCCGCGCGCTGGGCGCCGCGCGGGGCCTGGCACCGCGCGGGGCAGCCCGCGGGTGCGGGCAGTGCGCCCGTGCGGGCTGGGCGCCGCGCGGGGCCGCCCGCATGCGGGGGCGCCGCGCGGGGTCTGGCACCGCGCGGGCCAGCCCACGCGTGCGGGCAGTACGCCCGTGCGGGCTGGGCGCCGCGCGGGGCCGCCCGCATGCAGGGGGCCGCCGCGCGGGGTCTAGCACCGAGCGGGGCAGCCCGCGCATGCGGGCAGTGCGCCGCGCGGGCCGGGCGCCGTGCGGGTCTAACACCGCACGGGCCCATGCGCATGCGCGGACAGCGAGGCGGCGCGGGGTCATCTCCGCCACGGTCACCGACGCCGCCGCCGTCGGAACCGAGGGCCCCGTCCCGAGACATGAACCGGTTGGTGCGGTCGTTTTGTTATCGACGGTGTTTGTTGGGTACTGATGCTTTTCCCCGGGGGTTCTTTCGTAGTTCGGGGAGCGCGCCAGGACGCGGAGGAGTCGAGAGTTGATCACTACATGTGACAGGTGGGGTGTTTTTGCTTTTGGTTCCGTTTTGGGATTTAGCGTCGGGTTTCCGGCAACTGTACCTTGGTTATAACAAATATCTAATTCTGCTAACATGGTAGTCCTTGTGGTATTTATCGTTGAGTATATATGGTA
Source organism: Tillandsia fasciculata (assembly GCA_029168755.2). Taxonomy (NCBI): domain Eukaryota; kingdom Viridiplantae; phylum Streptophyta; class Magnoliopsida; order Poales; family Bromeliaceae; genus Tillandsia; species Tillandsia fasciculata. Next base: position 9,687,583 of record CM054948.1, read on the forward strand.
CTATGGTTACTTTGCTCGAGGCTGCAGCACGCGCACCCGCGGTTTGGCCACCGCAAAGGGTGTGCTTTTCCGGAAAAGTGGTCCATGACCCGTGTATACCCACGAGGACGGAGTGGGGCCCCTGTAGTTGTGGGGCTTGGATACGCCAAGGTGTGAGCGGTGCGACCCGTCGGTTTAGTTGTCCGACGTGGGAGCGGTGCGACCCGTCGGTTTAGTTGTCCGACGTGGGCGCGGTGCGATCCGTCGGTTTAGTTGTCCGACGGGGTCGGGTTTTGCAGGTCTACAGGTGTTCGTGTCATCTTGCCCCTCACGGGAGAGTGGTTGCTCCGGATAGTTACAGTTGGATGTACTACTTTACCCTGCATTATTTTTATTACTATTGTTTAGACGCTGACTTCCCATCTTGCGATAGGGTCTTACAGGGGGGAGAAATAGGCGACGGTGAGGCCACGGCAGGAGTTCCTGGGTCTCTGGTGACCCCGAACAGTACTTACTATTTTTCCTTCGCATTTCATTTACGTTGTAGACTGTGGTGTGGTTCTCGATACCCTCGTGGGGTCGGAGTGGATGTCGGCATGGTTAATAATGATGTATTTATTTTTCCTTCCACCTTTGTTGGCCGCTTTAAAAGAAAAAAAAAAATGGGGAGTAAACGAAAGAAAAGATTGCGAAAACTGTTTTCAAAATTGGGTGTCGTGTGGGCACCGTTTTCAAAACCTTGTGGATTTATGGATTGCGAACTATGGATTTCAAAACCTAAGTGCCATGTGGGCACCGTTTTCCAAAACCTCTGAGTTTATGCTGCTTTCAAAACGAGTTTTCAAAATCTGGGTGCCGGGTGGGCGCCGTTTCAAAACCTTGTGGATTTATCCTTTCAAACCGATCGGCCGTGAGATTTATTCAGCATTTGTGATTGTGTGTATGTCAAAATCTGTTGTGATTGAATGGATATCCGTGTTTGAACTTGTACTAGCCGCGACGCCGTGCATATACAGGGGAGACTCTGTCCGTTTGCAGAGTGATCCTGTGTATGCGGCGGATCTGGGCACGCGCCGGGGAAGAAGGTTTTTCAAAAAAAATTTATTACGCGCCAACGCACACCTTTCTAAATGAACCGTTTCCACTAAAGTAAACCCCCGGGGCGTGACATTAGGAGTTGTGGTCTATGGACATGTTCTCCATGATCTAGTTAGTGGAGTGTTTTTAGGTGTTAGTTTTTACTTTTAGTTAGTTGAGTTAGTGGGTTGTTAGTAATGAGAACATGGATCATGGAAGCTAAAAATGTGGCAACATGATTTGCCAACAATGTCTATAAAAGAGGGATATGTATTTCGGTTTTTTACTATGCAATGAATGAAATTGTCCACTTCTAAAAATTAGTTTTGTCTATTCTTCTCATTGGTCTATGAGTTTAGTTGCATAGAAAATTAATCCTACCTCCTATCTCCAACATTTTTGGTATCAGAGAGGCCAGGTTTCGATCACGTGTGGGCAAGTGATCGATCGTCACAATTACACCTTGAAGACTTGCAAGTCAAATTCGTAGCTCATATTGTTGAGAGGAGGTAAGGTGTTGGGTAGCATCATGACTGGTATTGGAAGCTCCGTAAGCATTTATCAACCTTCAATTCCTGTCTTTAATGGTGAATGTTATGAATTTTGGAGCATTAAGATGAGGACTTTATTTATGTCACAAGACCTCTGGGATTTGGTTGAGAATGGATATGCAGATCCCGATGAAGAAGTAAAGTTAAAGGAAAATAGAAAGAAGGATTCCAAGGCACTATTTTTCATTCAACAAGCTGTTCATGAGTCCATCTTCTCAAGAATTGCTACTGCAACTATGGCAAAGGAAACTTGGGCAACATTGCATAAAGAATTTCAGGGATCGTCAAAGGTAATTACTGTGAAACTTCAGTCTCTTCGTCGGGATTTTGAAACTTTACTCATGAGAAATAATGAATCGCTGCAATAATTTTTATCTAGAGTTACATCTGTTGTTAGCCAAATGAAATCATATGGTGAAAAGATTTCTGAAGAAACAATAGTTGCAAAAGTTTTGAGAAGCTTGACTCCAAAATATGATTATGTTGTTGCTGCGATTGAGGAATCTAAGGACTTATCTGTTTTTTCATTTGATGAACTAATGAGATTTTTGCAAGCTCATGATGCTAGAATAAACAGATCGACTGAAAACGTCGAAGAGAAAGCATTTCAGGTAAAGGGGGAGACTTCTACGCAAAAAGATAAGTTCGATAAGTTTGCAGCTGTAATATCACAACTTTTCGTGTAACGTTTTACCCTCCTGCTAATAAAGTATAAGTTAGAGGAAACCGAATTATCGAGTTCTCTTAAGTTGACTAACACACGGTGCGGGTATTTTTCGGTGATAGAGCTCGAAAAATGATGAACGGCGGTGCAATCAGATCTAAAATCCGACTTACGGATCCCCCGGAATGAGGTTTTGAAGGTCGCGGTAACCATACTGTGCATCGGAATCCGTGCTAAAGATCGGGTATGCTTTTCGAGGAATTATCGAATTATCTCGTGAGAATAGATATTTATTGTTAAATAATAAATATCCGGATATGGAGATTTTTTCTTTTTACGTACGTATGAAAAGGAAAAATAAAAGAAAATAAATTAATAATAAAATTTATTTATTTCCCCGTATACCGAAAGGAAAACCCTAGTGTTAAAAGATCGCCTCCTCAAACCCTCCCCTTTTGTGCGTGCCGGAGACCAAACGAAACCCTAGTTCGGAGATAGAAAAGAGAGAAAAGAGAAAAGAAAGGGAAAACCCTAACCGGAGGAAAAAGAAATAGAGAAGGAGGAAGCGAAGGAACCCGTTCGTTCCCGATCAACGTGCCGGAGACCGGAGAACGAGACGCCACCATCCACGGAGATCGGGATCGCGTTGCCTCCTCCATCGGAGCAAGGTTAGCGATCGTTATTTCTCTTTGGTCGGATTAATCGGGGGTTTTTCGTGTTCTTTTGAGGTCGATTTATTCGGTAAATTGATCATGGTTTTTGTTTGGTTTTGATCGATGATTTGTTCGTGTTCTTGATCGGGTTTCCGATCGATGTTTCGTTCGGTCTCCGATCAATGGTTTTATCGTTGGAGTTACCCGTGATTTTTGGTTGGGTATTTTGGGTGTTCCGTCGGAGCATGGGGGATTTAACGGGAGGCCGCCGCCGCTGTTGTTAAACGGGAGGCCGCTGCCGCCGTTATCATGTTTGCGGGGTCATCGCCGGAGACGCGGGGGGGCGAAAACGGAGAAGAAAACACAAATCGGGAGGTTACTGTTCATCCCGTACGGCCCCGCAGCCACGCGGTCCATGGCCTGGGCGTGCACCCGGCGTACGCCTCCGCAGCCCGAAGGCGCAGACCCGGCGCATGGGCCCGTGCGCCAGCACTGCCCCGCAGCTGCGCGGTGCACGCTCTAGGCGTGCACCCGGCGCACGCCTCCGCAGCCCGAAGGCGCAGACCCGACGCACGCCTCCGTGCGCCAGCCCGGCCCCCGTAGCGCGGTGCACGCCTTCAGCGTGCACCCGGTGCGCGCCGCCGCGCCCTGCGGGCGTGAGCCCGGTGCGCGCTTTGCCCGTGCACCGGCCTGGCCCAAACCGCATGGTGCACGCGCCCAAAGTGAGCCCGGTCTGCGCCGCCGCCTCCACTATGCTGTAACCCGGTCCACGCCTAGTCCGTGCACCATCCTTCAGCCCGGAAGACCGGTAACTCCGTTTTGGTCCGTTTTTCACCGTTTTGAGCGCCGTTTTCACCGTTGGGATCACCGTTTCTGCCGTTTTTCTTAACATGGCCACCTGGGGTCACTTAGGCCACGTTTGGCCATGCCATGTGCTAGTTTTGCACGTCGTCGTCGCTCTGCGCCTTGACAAAATCGTCGGGGTCGCGCCGTCGGGCCTTTTTCTCATCGTTTTTGTCATCGGGGTATCCTCGGTTTGACCGTTGATATTCCGGGTTGGCTACCAGATGAGGAAGTGGGTTTTGGTGGAGTTCCGTTAGCGGATTTGGTTTTCGAGGGGGTTGCAATCATGTAATCGCGGTCCGGTTGTTGTTAACCATCGGTTTTACCGTCGGAGATCCGGTTTGATTCAAGTTTTACGGTTTTGCTTGACAGTTTTGACTCGATGATTTTTGATTGACAACGCAGTCCTCTTGGCACGGTGATTTTGGTTTTTCGTCGGTTTATTGTTTTGGGATAGAAGAGATTCATGTTACAGTGGTCGGGACCACTGATGTTACCTGTTTAGGGTGAAGTGTTAAATTGTGTTTTTGGTTATTTTATTAGGCCGCGTAAAGTTCTGATTGCTTAGGTGGGTCACGGGCGCAGCCGTTTATCTTCGTTTCAGGTGGGTACCTTTCGGTATTTTCGGTGTACAGTCGTTCCCGTGTATTTTGTGAAACTAAAGTAGATGTTTTTTATAAACTGTCTAACCCCCATTGCATGAGAATTCTGTTTTATTTCTAACTGAGGCGGCTGAGGTCGCGATGCTGTTTATATGCTCATATTCCTTACACGCACACCGGCGGTTTGGCCACCGCACAGGGTGTATTTTTTCGGAAAGATGGTAAGATTACCCGTGTACCCCATGACCAGGGATGATGAGGACCCCTCAAGGGGAGGCGACTGCTACTTGGGCAGTAGAGAGGTTGGAGGCACCAAGAAAGTGAGCACGGTATTTGGGGTTGGGGCCCAACTTGTTTGAATTCTGGGGTAGGGGCCCAGCATGTTTTCTATCTGGGGTAGGGGCCCAGCGTGGATGTGACAGGGATTTAGTGATTCATGAGGGAGAAGTGAATGCTCTGGAGTATCGGTTTGTCTTTACAGTTTATTGCATTTACTTGTTTACATCTACTTTATTAGTCACTGACTACCCACACTGTGACAGGTCCGAGCAGATGTGGGAACCGGGACGACGGTGAGGCATCGGTAGAGGACCCTAGCCATTGAGGCTATTAAACTTTACAGTTATGGTTATCTCGTTTAGCGTTTGGTTAGTATATCTGTGATTACTTGTGTATGGTTTATTGTGGATGTTGGATTGAGATCTTAGCGTAGGAATGATTACTTATGACTGTGATTGTTGAGATGTGTGATTGCGGCTTGTTTTCAAATACAAACATGGTTTCAAAAGCGCTTTCAAACCAAGTGTCGTGTGGGCACTGATTTCTAAACCCGTGGATTTATCCTTTCAAGAAAAGTTGCCGCGTAAAAGAGATTGCGAAAACGTTTTGTAAAACCAGGTGTCGAGTGGACACCGACTTTCAAACCTATGGGTTTATGCTGTCATTTCAATATGATAAATGTGACTGTATGTGTCACGCCCCGGAGGTTCTAACATCGCGGAAAACGTACCCATTTTTTTTTTCTAAAATATTTTACTGAACCTTGCCTCCGGCGCGTATCAGACCCGCCGCATATACAAATTCACTCCCCAAACGGGCGGAGCCTCCTTTGTATATGCACGGCGTTGCCAACAAGTCGAATACTTTAACCATTCCAAACATGACAGGCAAAGAGGATAGAATATATTAAGTCACATCATCACCGCTATTCTATAAGACTATAGCATAAACCCATGGGTTTTGAAAATCGGTGCCCACTCGACACCCAGTTTTCTAAAACGTTTTCGCAAACTCTTGTGCGGCCATTAGCTTGAAAGGATAAATCCACGTGTTTTAAAATCGGTGCCCACACGGCACATGCTTTGAAAACACTTTTGAAACCGGTTTGTATTTGAAAACAAGCCACAATTACACATCCTATCATTCACCAGTTAATTACAAGGAAATCCTCATCCCAACATCCATCAGAAACCACAGTAAATGAATCACAGTTAAACTAACCATAGTATAATGAAATAACCAAAAGTAAAGAAATTAACGTATCGTTTTACTAGCCCTCTTGGCTAGCGTCCTCTAACTGATGCCTCACCGTTGTCCCGAATTCCACCCCTACTCAAACCTGTCACAGTGTGGGTTGTCAGTGACTGATAAAGTAGAAACATGTAAGTAAACGCGATAATAGAATGAACACACCGAATCACCGGAGCATTTACTTTCCCCCTCCCCCTCATGTATCGCAAAATCCCTGTTGAAAGTCCCGCTGGGCACCTACCCCAGTTTTCAGAATATTTTGGGCCCCAACCCCAATACCGTACTCATCTTCTTGGTGCCTCCAACCCCTCCACTGCCCAAGTAGCAGTCGCCTCTCCTTGAGGGGTCCCCACTAACCTCCCCTTGTGGGGTACACGGGTAAAGGACTTACCATCTTTCCGAAAAATACACCCTCTGCAGTGGCCAAACTGCAGGTGTGCGTGTAAGCAATATGAGTATATTTATTGCCTTGCGACCTCAGCCGCTTTAGTCAGAAAAGTATAACGCACCTGCGACCGCAGCCGCTTTGATTGACATAGTAAAAGGGATTCACATGCTATGGGGTTAGTCAAACTATAAACATATCTACTTTATCAAAACGAGTATCCGGAAACGACACCACACCGGTAATAACCAACACCTACCCACCTCGATTATGCGAAACGTGTACTCCGGAGACCGAACCTTGCTCTCTGTTGACGCCCGGACCTAGAAGTAGTCCCCAAAAGAGCCGTGGTCAGATCAAAAATATAATAGTGGATAAACCGAGCACAACAACTCACAAACACTAAGGACAACTTGACCCGGCGGTGGCGCCCGCGCGCGTTGAGCGACGCGGCCGCCCCCGCGGTGTTGCGGGTCGTACGGCCGAGCGGGCACCGGCCCCGCGCGGCATTTGCCGTGACCGCGCGGGCCCTAGCCCCGCGCGGTGCAAGCCGCGGCCGCGCGGGCACCAACCCCGCGCAGTCCCATCCGCAAACGTGCGGACCTCAGCCCCGCACGGCGCAAGCCGCGGCCGCGCGGGCGCCGGCCCCGAACGGCACTTGCCGCGGCCGCGCGGGCACCGACCTCGCGCGGTACGCGCCGCAACCGCGCGGGCGCCAGCCCGCGCGGCATTAGCCGCGGCCGCGCGGGCATGCGCCCCGCGTGGCACGCGCTGCCGCCGCCGCGCGGGCACTCACTCGCGCTGCCGCCGCCGCGCGGGCACCCGCTCGCGCGGCACAAACTGCAGCCGCGCGGGCAGGGCCCCGCGCGGGCGCCCGCCCGCGCGGAACCAGCTGCGACCGCGCGGGCATGGCCCCGCGCGGCGCGCGCCCCAGCCGCGCGGGTGCCTGCCCGCGCGGCACAAGCTGCGGCCGCGCGGGCTTGGGCCCCGCGCGGCGCTGTGACGTCCCCAATAGTCCCACATCGGATGTGGATGGAATTGTGATTGGGTTTATATGAGACTTGGGCACTAGTAATAATAACTGGGCTTAAGCATTTTGGGCTGTGGTTTGGGCCCAACGAGTTATTATTGCTAGTGGGCCGGGTCGTTACATTTGGTATCAGAGCCAATAACCAGCCGGAAGTGTGTGGCGAGTCTCGGCTGAGTCTGGTTCTAGATGACAGGACTAGCGAGACAAGTCTCACATCGCCTGGTGATCTTGGGCTGCTGTGTGTGTGTGTGTTTGGGCTGACGAGGACGTCAGGCCTAAACGGGGGGAGTCTGTGACGTCCCCAATAGTCCCACATCGGATGTGGATGGAATTGTGATTGGGTTTATATGAGACTTGGGCACTAGTAATAATAACTGGGCTTAAGCATTTTGGGCTGTGGTTTGGGCCCAACGAGTTATTATTGCTAGTGGGCCGGGTCGTTACAGGCGCGCACCTCGACCACGCGGGCGCTCGCCCGCGCGGCGCTTGCCTCGGCCGCGCGGGCACTCGCCCGCGCGGCGCTTGCCGCGGCCGCGCGGGCACTCGCCGGCACCGGCCCCGCGCGGTGCTTACCCTAGCCGCGGCCACGCGGGGATCTTGATCCCGCGCGGCTCTAGCCGCGGCCGCGCGGGCACCGTCCCCGCGCGGCGCGTATTACGGTCGCGGCGGCGATGCCCTAGGGCTTCGCGGCGCGACGCGTTGGGTAGCAAACGGCTACTCCTAAACTCCATGAAAGACCGAAACCCAAAAACCGAGCGAAACTATACGAAAATAAATCTAGTTTACCTCTAATCGTAGGAGACGGTGATCCGTTCACGCTCCCGGCTTCGGCACGTTCGTCGGGAGGATTTGGGTCCTTTAGCCTTCTCCTTCTTTTCCACCGTTCTCTTCCGATTTGGGTTTCGCCTTTCCTCCCGTTTCCTTCCGGTTAGGGTTTCGTCTTTTCCCTTTTCTCTCTCTTTCTTTCAGGAGAAGATACAAAATAATCTTTTTGTACGACAAAATCCACTCCGGGTATTTTAAAATCCTAATTAATTAATTCCTCAATTAATTAATTCCTCAATTAATTAATTCCTCAATTAAGATCCTTCGGGATAATTCTTTAAAGATAATTCTTTAAAGATAATTCCCTCTTTCTCCTCGGATTTCGATGCACCCCCTGGCCATTGCGATCACTTCCTACCCCTTTCCGGGAGATCCGTAAGTCGGAATCCGGATCCGATCGCACTGTCGTTCTCTGTTTTCCGAGCTCTATCGCAGAAAAATACCCTCACCTCCGAATTATCGACTTAAGTGGACCCGTTACATTAGTTACATTAAACGAAAACTTTATTAGCAGGAGGTATTAAGTGTTACAAAATCTATGATATTACAGTATGGTTAAGTGTGATCTCTCCGTCTTATTGCTCAATGATTGCATGGTTAAAGTAATAGTCGTGTTCGGAATGTTGTGCATATACAAAGAAGACTCCGCCCGTTTGGGGAGTGAATTTGTATGTGTGGTGGGTCTGGCGCGCACCGGAGGCAAGGTTCTTTAAAGAAAAAAAAAATACAGTTACGTTTTTCGCTGTTTTCGAACCTCCGGGGCATGACAGCAGCAACAGGTCGTGGCCGAGGTGGATTCCGTGGCCGAGGTCGTGGGCGATTTGATGAGTAGCGACAATCGTCCAATGAGTATAGAGGCAACCGGAGTGGAATCCAATGCTACCATTGCAAGAAATTTGGGCACATAGAGGCAAATTGTTGGAGCAAAGAAAAGCATTCAGCTAGCTATGTTCAAGAAAAAGAAGATGAAAGTAAGTTGTTTATGGCTTGTTATCATGTTAATGATGCATTAAATGAAGTTTGGTTTTTAGATAGTGGATGTTCTAACCATACGTCTGGAGTAAGATCTATGTTTCAAGATCTTGATGAATCACAGAAAACGCAAGTCAGTCTTGGAGATGATAAACAAGTTCGAGTTGAAGGGAAAGGTACAATTACAGCAAAAACAAGCCATGGTAAAGTAAAGCATCTTCATAATGTTTTTTTATGTTCCTAGTTTGGCACACAACTTGCTAAGTGTTGGGCAATTGATGAACAGTGGTTATTCTATTTTGTTTGATAATGCCTCATGTGCTATTAAAGAGAAAAGTTTTGGCCAAATCATAGCTAATGTTCAAATGACAGCAAACAAAATGTTTCCGCTCAAAATTTCAAGCATTGATAAGCATGCATTGACTGCTAGTGTGAAGAATGAGTCTCTTTTGTGGCATTTAAGATATGGGCATCTAAACATAAATGGTTTGAAGTTGTTAAATCAAAAGGATATAGTGTTTGGATTGCCTAAGATTGACTCTTTTGATAATGTATGTGAAGGATGCATATATGGGAAGCAACGTAAAAAGCCATTCCCTATTGGAAGGGCATGGAGAGCAAGAAGTTCTCTTGACCTTGTGCATGCAGATCTTTGTGGGCCTATGAGAACTCAATCCTTGAGTGGGAATCGATATTTTTTGTTATTCACAGATGATTATAGTCGCATGAGTTGGGTTTATTTTCTAAAGTGCAAGTCAGAAACATTCGAAGCTTTCAAAAAGTTTAGGGCATTGGTGGAAAAGCAAAGTGGTCACACTTTAAAGGTTCTTCTACCGATCAAGGTGGTGAGTTTTTATCTAATGAATTTAATCGTTTTTGTGACCAAAATGGCATCTACAGGGAACTCACAGCTCCATATACGGCAGAACAAAATGGTATTGCTGAGCGAAAGAACCGTACAGTAGTAGAGATGGCCAGGAGCATGCTAAAAGAAAAGAGACTTCCAAATGATTTTTGGGCTGAAGCTGTTGCAACAGCAGTGTACTTACTAAACATTTCTCCCACTAATTGTCCTTAATATGACTCCTTACGAAGCATGGAGAGGTAAAAAGCCAGGGGTAAGCCACTTAAAAAAATTTGGATCTATTGCATATGCCTTGATTAATTCTGAACATCGTCACAAGCTTGATGAGAAGTCTGAAAAATGCATTTTTATTAGTTATTGCCCACAATCCAAAGCATATAGATTATATAATCCAGTTAATGGCAAAGTTGTTATTAGTAGAAATGTGATTTTTAATGAAAATGCAAGTTGGAAATGGTATGACAAGCAAGAGGAGTCACAAATTCAAATTCCTAATGAAGTGCTAGCAGATTCAACTCCTCCCGTGACAATAACAAGTGCAAGCACTTCTCCAACCAGTTCATCTCCTTCAACCTCACCAAATAGTAGCAGCTCGACTTCTTCCAAATCCACTAGTGAAAGTCCTCCTCGAAAATTCAGGTTATTGGAAGAAATTTATGAAACTAGTAATTTTGCCTTATTTATTTCTGATCCTATAAGTTTTGGTGAAGCGATTGAGGAGGACGCATGGCGCAATGCTATGAAGGAAGAAATGGCAGCAATTGAGAAAAATAGAACGTGGGAGTTAGTGGACTTGCCTGAAGGCAAAAATGTGATTGGCTTGAAATGGGTTTTCAAGATTAAATATCATGCAGATGGAAACATACAAAAGTACAAAGCTCGGCTAGTCGCAAAAGGTTATGCGCAACATCAAGGCATAGGTTTTCAAGAAACCTTCTCTCTTGTTGCCTGATTTGAAACTATAAGAACAATTTTATCTTTAGTTGCTCAATTGAAATTACCTATTTATCAATTTGATGTCAAATCTGCTTTCTTAAATAGTGAATTAGAAGAAGAAGTTTATGTTTGTCAGCCTAAAGGTTTCGTGATTATTGGAAAGGAGGATAAGGTGTACAAGCTGAAGAAAGCCCTTTATGGATTGAAACATGCACCAAGGACATGGTACACCAAGATCGACTCATATTTTTGGCAAAATGGATTTAAGAGAAGTGAGAATGAACCCACACTTTATCTGAAAAAGAAAGGTAATGATTTTCTTCTAGTTTGCCTTTACGTTGATGATATGATTTACATGGGTTCCTCTAATTTACATGTGCAAGAATTTAAAAGAAGCATAATGGGACATTTTGAGATGACAGATTTGGGTTGGTTGCACTATTTTCTAGGCTTTGAGGTTAAGCAAAATGAGGATGAAATTTTTATATCAAAAGAAAAATATGCTAAAGATTTGTTGAAAAAGTTTAAAATGACAAATTGCAAAGAGGCAGCCACTCCTATGAATACAAATGAGAAGCTGAGGCTTGAAGATGGTACAAAAATGGTAAATGCAAAATTGTTTAGAAGCTTGGTTGGTGGCCCAATTTATTTGACACATACTCGACCGGATATCGCATTTTCAGTGGGTGTTGTTTCCAGGTTCATGCATAACCCAACCAAACATCACTTTGGAGCAGCTAAGAGAATGTTGTGTTACATCGCCGGGACAATAAACTATGGAATTTGGTATTCGTATGTAACTAATTTTAACTCGTTTGGATTTTCGGATAGTGATTGGGCAGGTTCTTTGGATGATAGAAAAAGCACTTCTGGCAATGTGTTCACTCTTGGATCAGGAGCTATTTCGTGGAGTTCGAAGAAGCAAGTGACGACGGCTTTATCATCTTCCGAAGCAGAATACGTGGCTGCAACATCTTCGGCTTGCCAAGCTTTATGGCTAAGGAGGTTACTTGAAGATCTTGGTCAATCTCAAAAAGGAGCTACTAAAATTTTGTGTGACAATCGAGCAGCAATTGCAATGACAAAGAATCCAACTTTTCACGGAAGAACAAAGCACATTGACATACGACACCATTTTATTCACGGCTTGGTTGCTGAAGGACTAGTGGAGCTGAAGTATTGCAGTACACATGAACAAGTTGCAGATATTTTTACCAAGTCACTTCCTCGTAACAAGTATGTCTACTTCAGATCACTTCTTGGTGTATGCAACTTTGAATCAAGGGGGAGTGTTGAACATGTAAATGTGTAATTCAAAGTGGTCTAGAATTTAGGAGTTGTGGTCTATGGACATGTTCTCGATGATCTAGTTAGTGGAGTGTTTTTAGGTGTTAGTTTTTACTTTGTAGTTAGTTGAGTTAGTGGGTTGTTAGTAATGAGAACATGGATCATGGAAGCTAAAAATGTGGCAACATGATTTGCTAATAATGTCTATAAAAGAGGGATATGTATTTCAGTTTTTTACTATGCAATGAATGAAATTGTCCACTTCTAAAAACTAGTTTTGTCTATTCTTCTCATTGGTCTATGAGTTTAGTTGCATAGAAAATTAATCCTACCTCCTATCTCCAACAAAAAGGTCCAAGCCATAACAAATGAGAAGCTATACGGCTCAATTCCATCATAATTACTCTGATATCTCTTTCAGGCACTTGAACATTTTTTAATTGTTTTGGTACATTTACGATTCTGTGAACATAGTAGCTAAATAATCCCATCGGGTTACATAAGGTAGATATTGTATAATTGTTCGATTTTCCGCTATCTTTTCCATTCCTCTGTGTAAATAGCCCAATATGTGCTCACAGTCAAGCGCATCTTCACCGTCGAGAGTAACGATTAGTCGAAAAATACCATGCATATATTACTGTATTGGGGTTGATTTCCACCGGAGGAAACTCAATTCATAGAAGTCAGTTAGGAAGTTAGACGCAAACCAACGCCACAGTTGTCTTACTCCATGTGATATCGCGCAATAGGCGAAAGACCTTATTTACACGATTTCAAAAATAAGAACTCGATCGATCGAAGTACCCTTCCTCTGTTTTTGTGAGGACCCGACCCCGCTAGCAATAATAACTCGTTGGGCCCAAACCACAGTCCAAAATGCTTAAGCCCAGTTATTATTACTAGTGTGTATGATCTCATATATCCAATTAGAATTATTTTTTTCATCCAATGTGGGACTATTAGGGTGTTACAAACTCCCCCTGTTTAGACCCTAACGTCCTCGTCGGATCCAAACTAGATCACAAACACAAAACATATCAGAATTACCAGGCGATGTGAGATTCTAGAGGTGGCTCAAGTGTATTCAAGAGGTGACTCCCACCAAACCCATGGTGTAGCACTTTGCTCCGCATAGCACTTAGCTCTCACACTTCCGGCTGGTATTCGTCTATGATGCTATTTGTGATGACTCGACCCGCTAGAAATAATAACTCGTTGGGCCCAAACCACAATCCAAAATGGTTAATGTAGAGTACCGGGACTTCGTAGAGTGTACCGACCTCGCAAGATGGCGTGGTGCGGAGTTATCGCCTTGGGCGAGTTCCATTTGTGTTTTCAGATGAGTTCGGGTTGATTCAGATCGACGCAGAAGCCCCAGCTTGAATCGGAGTTTTTCGGGCATTGTGCGCCGATAGAGGATCGGTTTTGTTTGTGTACCGACTCCGCCGTTGTGCGCAGAAAAATTGGGAATTGTTTGGAACAAGTGTATTTTCAGATTACAACGGAGTTTGGGAGGTTTCGGACTGGTGCGGAGGCCCCGAAGGCAAAAAATGAGTTGGAGTGGGCTTTTGATGGAGTAATTAATTAATTTAATTAATTGGTAATTAAGGTCTGTGAAGAAAAGAAGCAAGAAAAGAGAAGAAGGTTTTAATGTGGATTTTTTTTTTTTTTTTTTTTTTTTTTTTTTTTTTTTTTTTTGTAAGTGGGAGTAGATATTTTAGTTGAGGGGTTATTTTAATCCCTCTGCTACAGCTGCCTTCCACCCTCACGCCCCTAATTAAGTCACCTTAATTAGAGAGTGCCACCTCATCGCCTCCTTCTTCAGCTTGCAAATAGAGGAAAAAGTGAGAAGCTGAGTAAGAGAGAAAGAGAGTGAAGGAGGGAAAAGAGAAGAGGAAAATGAAGGAAAAGTGAGAAAATGGATAAGAGTGACGGTGGGGACTTCCTGCTAGAGGCCGGGTGGGGCGAACGGAGAGCGCGTCGAGCTTCTTCAAGGTTTGGGGTAAGTACAGTTTTTTTTTTTTTTTAGAGTAAGAGTTGATTGGGTTTTTGGAGTTTTTTTTTGGTGGTGGAGTGCTCGGAAGCGGCTGCTGCCGGGAGCCGCGCGGGCGCGCAAGAGCACCGCGCACGGCTGGCACTGTGGCTGCGCGGGCGCCCAAGGGCGCCGCGCGCAGCAAGCAGCAGCGCTGCGCGCGCGCAGCAGGGGCGCGCGCGGCGCGCAGCGCACAGCGGGCAAGCGGTGCGCGGCGCGCAGCGCGCTGCGGGCCAGGGCGCCGCGCGGCGGGCCCAGGCGCCGCGCGGCAGCAGCGGCAGCGGGGCGCGGCTTGCGAGCAAGAGCGCCGCGCTGGCGCTGTGCTGGGCCGCAAGGCTGCGCGCTGTGCGCGGCTGACGCAGCCAGCGCGCGGCCGACCGGGGCGGCGCGCGCGGCTGTTGTGTGCGGTCGGCGCACGAGCTCGGACTGGGTCGGCGAGCTGTGAACGCGCTTGGCGAGGGCTGGTGGTTGCCCGGGTATCGCGAGAGTTTCCGTGGACCGAGTTTGACGCGGTTTTCCCCTTTTTTTTCTCTCCCAGGTTGGCGTCTTTTGCGGCGTATTTCGGCGAGGTGCCCTGCGGAGCCCGAGTCGAGTGCGTGGCACACGGTTTTTGACGGAGCAGCCTGGGCAGTGTTCGTGTGAGCGTGGTGCGGCATTGGCTGTGGGTGCCATGTTGTGGGTGTGATCTTTGTGATGCGAGGGTGTATTTGGACTTTGTGTGTGCAAAGGGTTATGGAGTGTGCTGTTGGGTTGTGTGGATAGTTGGAGCTTACGGATTGTGTGTGTGAGTTTATGTGTTTTAGTGTGTTGGCTGTTGGATTGAGGTGGTTTTTTGTAAATGAATTAGAGGATGAATTAGTGTGTGCTTTTGGAGCTGGTGGTGTGTATGGATGGATTTACCTAATTTGTTGATTGTGAGCTTGCATTTCATTTGTGCTGGAGCTTTGGTGTATGTTGGCAGAGAAGTTGAATGCACGCAAGATTTTTGTGAGGACTTGAGAGCTTTGTTTGAGCTTCGGGGATTTTTCCGGGGATCGCGTCAGTGTGCGCGCGCGGCGCGGTTTAGTGTTTCGGTAGATTTTGGACTTGAGCGGTTCGGCATTTCACTAACTTCAGCGATTGCCTGCGGAAAGCGTTCCAGGTGGGTTGGAATTTCTCCAAAATGTATGGAATGCCCTTTAATGCTTCTGAACGCAATTTGATCATGTTTACCATGTTATTTTTACTGTTTTAAGATCTGATAGTTGCCTGGAATTTTCTGAAAAATTTATCGGAACCCCAAATTATTTTTAGTATACTCCTGACATTGTATGACTCTAGGTTTCATGTTTGGTTTGCATTATAATTGCACCTGAATCGTTTTAAAAATTGAGAAAAACCCGTTTTAAGAAAAAATCAGCTTTTTAAATGTGGTTTTTAAAATATGAGTTCGCCAGAGGTATGGTTTAGATTCAGGGTGCTTTTGACCTTGCGCCTGGGGGCCGAGTGGATTTTTAGAGTTCTGTGGGATGAGTTTCTAGTGTCATGTGAGTTTGACTTTCCTTGTGGATTGATGAGATTATTTTAGATCTTGGGTCAGGTTTTTCCAATTTGAGTCGTGGAGGTAGTTCTCCGACTTAGCTATGAGAGTTCGGGGTTCTGGCAGATCGAGTCGTGAAGGTTTTCCGACTTAGCCATGGGTTGTGCATTATCAGATTGAGTCGTAGAGAGTTCTCCGACAGATTATGTGAGGATTTGGGCAGTACCTGATTGAGTCGTGGAGTCTTTTTCCGGCCGAGTTGTGCTTTTTGAGCATCGAGTTGCCGATCTGTTTGATCGTGGATTATAGCCTGCATGTGCCGCTTATGAGACAGTTGAGACTGATGAGATACTTGAGTTCGGTGGGGTCGCTCCCCTCGAGCTACGCTCCGGGTGCGTGTTGTTGATGCGACTAGTTGATACACTAGAGTTCGCTTGAGATTGAGATAGTCCGTGTGGGACGCCCTACGTAAGTCCCGTCCCAGTGGGGATGAGGTGGCAGTAGGTTTGGCGCAGGCTTGACTGGACCCTATATGGCAGTCATTGAGATTGGGTGATATGAGAGAGTGATTGCATAGCATGTTCTTAGATGAGTTTTCCTTTGAGCATGATACTTGAGACATATTAGCAGTAGCGAGTGTATGCATATTTATAGTAGAGTTTCTTTGAGCATGATGATTGTGGCATGTTAGCTGTAGTTTTCATTCAACTTACCTATTATCTATCTATCTGCATACCTATCTGTTTGCCTCCAGTAGACTTAGTGGGCATACCGTGGATATTGGTGACGGTACTCACTGGGATCTACCTTCTGCAGTAGATCTCACACCCGCTGCGGTGGCAGGTTACTGAGGTTGCTGTTCCGGCTTAGCACGCAGCGGAGACAGCTGATCGAGGTGAGGACGTGGCCGAGTAGTTCCTTACCAGCTTTGAGAGTCAGAGGTAGATGTACACGGTATTTTTGTTTTATGATTCCACTTTTGTACTGGACATTCTGAGAGATCTGTGAGGTTGTTTTATTTTACATAGGGTGTGAGACTATGTATTAAGGATTTTTTTTCTTATTTCTATTTCAGATGTTCAGTTTCATTTCTGTAGCTTTTAGTTCTTTTACAGCTCTGATACATGTTTAGATATAGATCTTTTGCAGGGTAGACTGTGATGCCCCACTTCGCAGGGGGTCACTCATCCTAGAACTACTCTATCTCTAGCACGCTTAACTCTCTTAACCTCTTGGGTCTTGCTACCACCCTAAAAGCTATAGCCGGGTTTACAGATTTAGTCCTATTATATCATTTATATATAGGACTATTTCAAATTTCGGGGGTGTCACATTCCTCCCCGCTTTAAGCCCTGACGTCCACGTCAGACTCAAGCACACTCACTAGTACCAGGCGATGTGAGACTCGTCTCGCTAGCCTTAGCCGACCTTGTAGGGGGCTGCACTCCACCTACAACGGTCATTAGCCGGGGAGCCACACTCTACCCGCTATATAACCCTAGCTCAGCCGAGACTCATCTCACATTTCGGCTGGTGATTGTCTCTGATACCAATTGTGACGCCCCACTTCCCAGGGGGTCACCCATCCTAGAACTACTCTAGCTCTAGCACGCTTAACTCTCTTAACCTCTTGGGTCTTGCTACCACCCAAAAAGCTATAGCCGGGTTTAGAGATTTAGTCATATTATATCATTTATATATAGGACTATTTCAAATTCCGGGGGTGTCACATAGACGCTTCGTCTGTGCGGCAGTTT
This sequence comes from Tillandsia fasciculata, assembly GCA_029168755.2. NCBI lineage: Eukaryota > Viridiplantae > Streptophyta > Magnoliopsida > Poales > Bromeliaceae > Tillandsia > Tillandsia fasciculata. Next base: position 9,705,093 of record CM054948.1, read on the forward strand.
CCGTACAGACGGCGGATCTGTTGGCGAGCCCGGGTCGCATTTCGACCCCGGGGCGTGACAGATTAGGGTGGTATCAGAGCCTAGGAATATAGGTCGTTGAGGATTTAGAGACCCTAGGCTATTGGCTGGACAGTAGGATGACAGTCGTGAGAGACGAGACTTAGCGAGAGTCCTGATTGAGTTGTACCTCCCCTAGAGGATTGGGGCGAGTGATCTTACATGTTATTTCTCTAAAGATGATTATGTTGGCTGCAGACAACATAATACTTTAGTATGGTAACATGTTCTAGACTTTCGCTTGATTGGGTCGAGAGAATTCTTGGTCCTAATGTTTGTTCTGTTGCAGTGGTTTTCGATGCTTCCGAGACGCCGTGCGGCGGCGAGGGCGTGTTCAACCTTGGATGAGGAGCCCGAACAGCGGGAGGCTGAATGGACAGAGCAGAGTGAGGTCTGAGAGTTACGGGCCCAGGTAGCCCAGATGTTTGAGGTGATGCAGCGTCAGGAAGAGAACATGGAGCGCGTGATGCGCATGCTTGGACAGAGAGCATCTCCCGGGGTACCGCCAGTAGTACCTCCGACCGCGACATCGTCGACTTTGACCCAGATGCACTGTGAGTAGTGCTGGAGCAGCGAGAGTTGTTGACCGGTTGTTGTACTTCATCCAGTTCCATCCCCTGCAGATTTCAGGATCGAGTTTGGAGCCTTGGGAGGCCAAGAACTGGATTTCTGCTAAGGAAAGTTATTTGAAGATTTATTCATCCAGGAGAAGCATCAGGTGCACTTGGTTGCGCACTGTAGGATAGGGACGCCGAGAGCTGGTGGCGTCGAGTTTGTCCCGTTGGACCACCGGGAGCGCAGTTGATGACCTGGAGCAAGTTTCTGCTATTGTTGAGCAGTGTACCCCATGTCGCACAGGATGAGGCTCAGAAAGTTGATCATGTTGAGAAGAGACTGCATCGGGATATCTATCACTTGGTGTAATCTCGGCAAGCGCCGACTTCAGATGCAGAGATTGTGCATGTTCGATGGATTGACCGAGGATCAGTGATTATGTTCAAGAGGAACGGTGAGCGAGGGACCAGCTCCAGAGAGAGACGTCCAGCATCGTCGGATTTTGGGATAGTCGAGTGGATCGAGGTTGCCATTATTCCAGTCTCAGGGTCATGGGTCTCAGAGGAGACAGAGACCCGGAGGTTCTCGACAGTCGAGGCACCAGCAATAGTGTCAGGATGAGTGTGTCCTTCGCGGTGGGCCGCATTCGCCGCCATAGTGTGACCTCAGGCAGGGGCGATGTTTTTCATGTGGTTAGCCAGGACATTTTCAGGCAGAGTGTCCCAAAGTAGTGTCGTGGTTTTGCCGCCTGTGACGGCACCCCCACTACCCCTTGGGATGAAGAGGTGCATCCGATGTACCGGTAGGCTGATGGAGCCGTGATGCCGAGGCAGATAGAGTGATGGCCACCAGCATTTAGTGGATTGTATCTTACCTGATGTGGTCTTCCTTATAGTCATTGGATTTAGAGCATATTGATGCCGACACCGCTTATGCATGTTTCAGTAGAGCATGGGTAGCTTTGCGTGGGCCAGAGATGGGACTGTTGGCTTGTGCACGTGAGGATCACGTATAGCACATGGATGAGTGTTGCCAGTCCTGCCCAGTGCAGTTAGGACCTTGGATTTGACCCATTGAGTGTTTGTCCTACATCAGATCTGGGATGTTGATATAAGGTTGGATAGGGATTGGTTACCCCAATGTTATGCTTCTATAGATTGTCGAGAGAGGACAATGACCCTCCGTGGACCTGGTCAGGAGGAGTATGCTTATAGAGGAAGCTAGAGCACGACAGAAGTTGAGTCGTGGTCGTATCGCATGGCTTGCGACTGTAGAGGAGGTGCCTACGGCGGCACCGGGATTAAAGAATGTCCTTATCGCTGTGTGATCCCGGGTGTGAGTCTACTTGAGCTGTTATTAAAGCCGCCGTTTAGTGAGATTGAGATCGAGATAGTGTTTGACGTGGTTTTGGAGACTGCACTGACTTCGGTAGCACCTATTGGAGTATCACCTGCGAGACAGAGAGTGAGAGCTGTTAGCGCAGTTGCGGATCTGAGGGATCGAGAGGTCTGTGTGACCCAGCACCACGTCGTGGGAATACAACAGTGAGGACCCGAGAGTTTGATACTTGAGTATGATGCCACACCGTTGATACGCGGTGGTGATGCCATGCCGTTGATACACGGCAGTGATGCCACATTGTGAGTACACAACGGTGAGGGTTCTATGATGGTTCGAGCACAGACAGGATTGATTTGTTTTTTCGGTAGATGCCCTATTTTGAGAGTGATGCCTTTACGGAATCTTACGGTCGAGGGCTGTATCCAGATAATGTCCAAGACTCGGTAGGGGCATTATGAGTTACAACGCGGTCAAATGGATTGACTAATGCCCTGCCGCCTTTTGGATTTGAGGAAATCGTGTGTTCCAGTTGTGTTTGGACGGGTTGGTAGCAGTACCCATCGTGGATGTTTGGATTTATTTCCGAGGTGACATAGAGCATGAGGAGCGCTTGGGGATAGTGCTGCAACTTCTGAGAGAGAAGAAGTTGGATGTCGAGTTGAGAAAGTATGCTTTTTGACTTCGAAAGGTTCTGTGGTTAGGCCATGTGATTTCAGCTGCAAGAGTAACAGTAGACCCAACGAAGAGTGATGCCGTTCGGGGATTTGCCTTAGCCTATGTGGTGACAGAGGTCAAAAGCTTTTGGACTATGCAAGGCCAGTGTAACTGGGAAGAGTTAAAGCTAGAGGATACCAGTATGGATGTAGATGCTGCCAGTGATAGAGAGAGAATTGAGTTATTCTTGGACCCTCGAACCTGAAGTACTTGGATACTCAGGAAGAGTTTGGTTTGAGGTAACGCCGGTGGATAGAGTTTTCAAAGATGTATGATTGATATCACGGTATTATCCCGGCGAGAACATTATGGTCAGTTACGCCTTGTCTAGGTGAGCAGTGTAACTTTGGAATGAGGCGATCGATCAGTGGGTGCCACTTTTGGAACTTGGAATTTGAGAGTTGGAAATTTGGGGTATGTCTCCGAAGTTAAATTTCTTCCCCTGCGGAGGATTGTGAGAGTGCATTTGTGGAGTTTTGTGCATTTTGGTTGCTAAGGAGCAACGGGAAGTTATGCCTAATGGAGGTTTGGAGTTTTGGATTTGGAGACCATGATTTTTGGAAGCCACCAGCCACAGGGATATATATATATATTTGAGTTTTCGCGGGGAGTTTAGTCCGCGAATAGTTATCTGGCTGGAAGAAGTATATTTGATCACCCGCATATTTTGGATGTCACTTGCTTGGAATTGGACGAGGATTGAGTATCAGGAGCAGCTTATGCAAATTCTTGCTCGTGAAGCTAAGGAATTGTGCAGACGGATCATACCTTGAGTGAAGGTTCAGGGGAGCTTTTATGTTGAGTGAGAACGGCCACTTGAGAGCCTGAGGATGAGTTGAGTGTTTCTTATCCCCATTTGATTGAGTCACCCTCCTGAGTTATGGATTTATTTTGGGTTTCGAGGACGAAACCATTTTAAGGAGGGGAGAGTGTAGAGTACCGGGATTTTGTAGAGTGTACCGACCTCGCAAGATGGCGTGGTGCGGAGTTATCGCCTTGGGCGAGTTCCATTTGTGTTTTCAGATGAGTTCGGGTTGATTCAGATCGACGCGGAAGCCCCAGCTTGAATCGGAGTTTTTCGGGCATTGTGCGCCGATAGAGGACCGGTTTTGTTTGTATACCGACTCCGTCGTTGTGCGCAGAAAAATTGGGAATTGTTTGGAACAAGTGTATTTTCAGATTACAGCGGAGTTCGGGAGGTTTCGGACTGGTGCGGAGGCCCCGAAGGCAAAAAGTGAGTTAGAGTGGGCTTTTGATAGAGTAAATAATTAATTTAATTAATTGGTAATTAAGGTCTGTGAAGAAAAGAAGCAAGAAAAGAGAAGAAGGTTTTAATGTGGTTTTTTTTTTTTTTTTTTTTTTTTTGTAAGTGGGAGTAGATATTTTAGTTGAGGGGTTATTTTAATCCCTCTGCTACAGCTGCCTTCCACCCTCAAACCCTAATTAAGTCACCTTAATTAGAGAGTGCCACCTCATCGCCTCCTTCTTCTGCTTGCAAACAGAGGAAAAAGTGAGAAGCAGAGTAAGAGAGAAAGAGAGTGAAGGAGGGAAAAGAGAAGAGGAAAATGAAGGAAAAGTGAGAAAATGGATGAGAGTGACGGTGGGGACTTCCTGCTAGAGGCCGGGTGGAGCGAACGGAGAGCGCGGCGAGCTTCTTCAAGGTTTGGGGTAAGTGCAGTTTTTTTTTTAGAGTGAGAGTTGATTGGGTTTTTGGAGTTTTTTTTTGGTGGTGGAGTGCTCGGAAGCGGCTGTTGCCGGGAGCCGCGCGGGCGCGCAAGAGCGCCGCGCGCGGCTGGCGCTGTGGCTGCGCGGGCGCCGCGCGCAGCAAGCAGCAGCGCTGCGCGCGCGCAGCAGGGGCGCACGCAGCGCGCTGCGGGCCAGGGAGCCGCGCGGGGGGCCCAGGCGCCGCGCGGCAGCAGCGGCAGCGGGGCACGGCTTGTGAGCAAGAGCGCCGCGCTGGCGCTGTGCTTGGCCGCAAGGCCGCTCGCTGTAAGCGGCTGACGCAGCCAGCGCGTGCGGCCGACCGGGGCGGCGCGTGCGGCTGCTGCGTGCGGTCGGCGCGCGAGCTTGGACTGAGTCGGCGAGCTGTGAACGCGCTTGGCGAGGGCTGGTGGTTGCCCGGGTGTCGCGAGAGCTTCCGTGGACCGAGTTTGACGCGGTTTTCCCATTTTTTTTCTATCCCAGGTTGGCGTCTTTTGCGGCGGATTTCGGCGAGGTGCCGTGCGGAGCCCGAGTCGAGTGCGCGGCACGCGGTTTTCGGCGTAGCAGCCTGGGCAGTGTTCGTGTGAGCATGGTGCGGCATTGGCTGTGGGTGCCATGTTGTGGCTGTGATCTTTGTGATGCGAGGGTGTATTTGGACTTTGTGTGTGCAAAGGGTTATGGAGTGTGCTGTTGGGTTTTGTGTGGATAGTTGGAGCTTACGGATTTTGTGTGTGAGTTTATGTGTTTTAGTGTGTTGGCTGTTGGATTGAGGTGGTTTTTTGTAAATGAATTAGAGGATGAATTAGTGTGTGCTTTTGGAGCTGGTGGTGTGTATGGTTGGATTTACCTAATTTATTGATTGTGAGCTTGCATTTCATTTGTGCTGGAGCTTTGGTGTATGTTGGCAGAGAAGTTGAAGGCACGCAAGATTTTTGTGAGGACTTGAGAGCTTTGTTTGAGCTCCGGGGATTTTTTCGGGGATCGCGTCAATGTGCGCGCGCGGCGCGGTTTGGTGTTTCGGCAGATTTTGGACTTGAGCAGTTCGGCGCTTCACCGACTTCAGCGATTGCCTGCGGAAAGCATTCCAGGTGGGTTGGAATTTCTCCAAAATGTATGGAATGCCCTTTAATGCTTCTGAACGCAATTTGATCATGTTTACCATGTTGTTTTTACTGTTTTAAGATCTGATAGTTGCCTGGAATTTTCTGAAAAATTTATCGGAACCCCAGATTATTTTTAGTATATTCTTGACATTGTATGACACTAGGTTTCATGTTTGGTTTGCATTATAATTCCACCTGAATCGTTTTAAAAATCGAGAAAAACCCGTATTATGGAAAAATCAGCGTTTTAAATGTGGTTTTTAAAATATGAGTTCGCCAGAGGTATGGTTTAGATTCAGGGTGCTTTTGACCTTGCGCCTAGGGGCCGAGTGGATTTTTATAGTTCTGTGGGATGAGTTTCTAGTGTCATGTGAGTTTGACTTTCCTTGTGGATTGATGAGATTATTTTAGATCTTGGGTTAGGTTTTTCCGATTTGAGTCATGGAGGTGGTTCTCTGACTTAGCTATGAGAGTTCGGGGTTCTGGCAGATCGAGTCGTGGAGGTTTCCCGACTTAGCCATGGGTTGTGCATTATCAGATTGAGTCGTAGAGGGTTCTCCGACAGATTATGTGAGAATTTGGGCAGTACCTGATTGAGTCGTGGAGTCTTTTTCCGACCGAGTTGTGCTTTTTGAGCATCGAGTTGCCGATCTGTTTGATCGTTGATTATAGCCTGCATGTGCCGCTTATGAGACAGTTGAGACTGATGAGATACTTGAGTTCGGTAGGGTCGCTCCCCTCGAGCTACGCTCCGGGTGCGTGTTGTTGATGCGACTAGTTGATACACTAGAGTTCGCTTGAGATTGAGATAGTCCGTGTGGGACGCCCTACGTAAGTCCCGTCCCAGTGGGGATGAGGTGGCAGTAGGTTTGGCGCAGGCTTGACTGGACCCTATGTGGCAGTCATTGAGATTGGGTGATATGAGAGTGATTGCATAGCATGTTCTTAGATGAGTTTTCCTTTGAGCATGATACTTGAGGCATATTAGTATGCATATTTATAATAGAGTTTCTTTGAGCATGATGATTGTGGCATGTTAGCTGTAGTTTTCATTCAGCTTACCTATTATCTATCTATCTGCATACCTATCTGTTTGCCTATCTATCTGCATACCTATCTGTTTGCCTCCAGTAGACTTAGTGGGCATACCATGGATATTGGTGATGGTACCCACTGGGATCTACCTTCTGCAGTAGATCTCACACCCGCTGCGGTGACAGGTTACTAAGGTTGCTGTTCCGGCTTAGCACGCAGCGGAGACAGCTGATCGAGGTGAGGACGTGGCCGAGTAGTTCCTTATCAGCTTTGAGAGTCAGAGGTAGATGTACCCGGTATTTTTGTTTTATGATTCCACTTTTGTACTGGACATTCTGAGAGATCTGTGAGGTTGTTTTATTTTACAGCGGAGACAGCTGATCGAGGTGAGGACGTGGCCGAGTAGTTCCTTACCAGCTTTGAGAGTCAGAGGTAGATGTACCCGGTATTTTTGTTTTATGATTCCACTTTTGTACTGGACATTCTGAGAGATCTGTGAGGTTGTTTTATTTTACATAGGGTGTGAGACTATGTGTGAGACTATGTATTAAGGATTTTTTTTCTTATTTCTATTTCAGATGTTAAGTTTGATTTCTGTAGTTTTTAGTTTTTTACAGCTCTGATGCATGTTTAGATATAGATCTTTTGCAGGGTAGACGCTTCATCTGTGCGGCATTTTCCGTACAGACGGCGGATCTGTTGGCGAGTCCGGGTCGCTGTTCGACCCCAGGGCGTGACAGTTAAGCCCAGTTATTATTACTAGCTCATATATTCAATCAGAATTATTTTTTCCATCCAATATAGGACTATAAGGGTGTTACAAATTCCTACCATTTAGACCATAACGTCCTCGTCGGGTCCAAGATCAGAATTGCCAGGCGATGTGAGATTCTAGAGGTGGCTCATGTGGACTCAAGAGGTGGCTCCCACCAAACCCATGGTGTAGCACTTTGTTCCGCATAGCACTTAGCTCTCACACTTCCGGCTGGTATTCGTCTCTGATACTATTTGTGATGGGCCCAAACCACAGTGTGTATGGTCTCATATATCCAATCAGAATTATTTTTTCCATCCAATGTGGGACTATTGTGGTGTCCCCCAGTTTAGACCCTAACGTTCTCGTCGGGTCCAAACCAGATCACAAACACAGAACAGATCAGAATTACCAGACGATGTGAGGTTCTAGAGGTGGCTCCCACCAAACCCATGGTGTAGCACTATGCGGAGTATTCGTCTCTGGTACCATTTGTGATGACCCGATCCGCTAGTAATAATAACTCATTGGGTCCAAACCACAGTCCAAAATGATTAAGCCCAGTTATTATTACTAGTGTGTATGGTCTCATATATCCAATCAAAATTATTTTTTCCATCCAATATAGGACTATTTGGGTGTTACAGTTTTTGACGTTTTTAGGCCTCCGGTCAGTCAAGGATCGACATGAGACCGGATTTTTTTTAAAATTCATTTCACCACCAACCGACCTCAAGAAACCACAAGTTCATATTGGCAGCAACCACACGTTCATATTTCTCCAACCGACTATTTCGCTCTGTTCTTTCTCTTCAGAGTTCCAGAGTAAATAGTAGTCCAAACTTCAATGGATTGGAGAACTTTGTGAACTCGGAATTAGTTGTTGGAGAAGATCACATGTCTATAGTAAGCTTGTGTATCTTCAAATCTTTGATTTGAAATGAAGATAATCAACCACTCCACATGACCATTTAGTAAAGAATCGGTACAGAGTCCTATACAGAGTCCTAATGGAAGCGTACCAAGTTATTCTGAAAGTTTGACAAGCAAAGAAAAGTAGGACAATTGTCTCTTGCTTAGAATGACATAAAAGGACTAAAAAAATGTTATAGTCGAGCCGTGAGTATATCATTTTTACTACTATAAATTAATAAATTATATTAAAAATGTCCTTAGTCACAATGGTTAAAAGTTTTAAACTAATTTTCCGCTAGTTATACCTAATTATAAATACTTGTGTGGCATTATGTTAGGCTAATCAATTTATGAGTCTATGAACACCTTTTTCTACTTAGGTTTCTTATTTTTTAATCCAATATCGTATGGATCTTATGTTGATCTTAATTAAAAATTAACTAAAACTAAATGTTTTCCTTTTTTTTTTTTTGTAAATTTATTTTCTTTTTGTGTAAATTAGTATGATTTTTTTTTTTTATTTTGTTTACTATTTGTGGTCTACTTTGTGATAATTAATTAGTTTCAGTTTAGTATACATTTAATTTTATTCATGATATTTTCAAGCAAAAGATCTTCTTCAAGTTTATTAAAAAATATATAAATAATAGATAATGGGCAAAATGAGAATTATATTTAATTTTTAGACGGACTTGGTCTTTACGGATATTTTTGACAGTTTCTCTAAATTAGATGGGCATTTTTTTTAATATTGATACTTTTAGAGACATTTCTATGTAATTAAGGTTTGGAGGAAGGGTGTGCATGAAATTGACCGAAAATTGAATTAGAGATAAAAATTATTCTTAAAAGTATATTCTTGAAACATTCCTTGAACAGCTGTTAAACTTAGACCCAGGAAGGCAGGAGCTCAGGAACTAATATGCAAAAATAATATTGAGGCACTAGCATGCAATATTAAAAGATTTTAGGACTAATATGCTAAAAATACTGTTACCCTAAGAGCAATGCTACATCTACACCTAATTTTGGGTGTAGACTTTACATCCCACCCATCCAAAGGTGAGGGCTTCTTCATCCATCACTTCGAAGTGATGGATAAAATTCACCTCATCTTAGAATGAATGCGGTGTAAGATGTACATCTTTTTTAGAATGTACATTTAGTATTTTCCAAAAAATAAAGTTTACCTACATTGTTCAAGGAGGGTTCCGGTACATTACATTTTCATCATCGGAAACAAATGAATTGTAGCCTGTAGTTACATAACTGAAATTTCCAGCATTTATAAACTTGAGATCCGTAGTCCACATATATGACATATTTGAGAAAATCAATTTTATATTGCCCGAAAAAACAGTTGGTGCACAATCTAAATTATAACACATTACAAAGCTCAATTCCAACAAAAGATGGCGTCAATTAAAAACATGCAGCTGCCACGGATCTCTTAGTTCACCTCACCAAAATTCTGTCAGTTAAGTTTGAACCTGCATCATAGGAATTTCACGAAAGATGCAGCCTCCAGTACCAGCCAACCTACCCTTCAGACTCAGTCAAACTGCAGGGTCTCTTCTAGTGATCGGCCCTTTGTCTCGACTACATTGCCAGCTATATAGACAACTGCGAGAAGGCACACGGCCGCGAATCCCAGATAGACTCTGCTAATCCCAAATTCGTTCACAACACTCAACAAGTTGAGACCGATGACAAAATTGGACATCTGCAGAATCAAATAAAGATATATGCAGGTTCAAACTGCAATTGCAGTAGGATGTAGGTTTAGAAAACAGTAGATTTTTTTTGAAAAAAAAATATCAGAACAAGTTATTGTCTGCGATCACGAATGACTCATCTCGCGCGGTTCATCTTTTTTCGGATTTTCCTGGGATGGTATTCATGATTCAAATGAATATTTATATGTGGATGGGTGTATGGGTATCAGGTATTGCGGATCCATGACTTCCAATAGACGCAAGCATCTATTGTTAATTACCCCATGTGATTGGGGCACCTTCGATTAAGAGACTTTTGTGGGGAGGATAGAATAAATCGTATCCTAATGATTGACCAAATCCTAAGTTTATGTGTTAGGATTTAGATAGATTTGAAATTGACTAGATCTCAATTACATGTGTTGAGGACTAGTCGACATTAAACTCTAATTATATATGTTAGAGTTTAATTGGGTTCAATTAGCTCTAAGTATATGTATTAGAGTCCAATTATATTTGATTACTTCTTTGGATGTTCCAAAGTGAAGATATGATCAAACCCCAAGGATATGTATTGAAGTGGGTCGGATTTGATGCTACTCGAAAGTAGGAGGTGGCTAAATCCTATATGTATTAGGATTGGCCAAGTTTGATATGTTTTTTACTCTGGTTATATGTGCTAGAGTGAGAATTTGACTAAATTCTAAGTATATGTATAAGGATTCATCAAATTTGATTGATCTTTCAGACTAACCCTAAGTATATGCATTAGGATTGATTGAGTTGATTTGGTTTCTACCCTAGATATATGTGCTAGAGTAAAAGATTAACTACACCCTAAGTATATGTATTAGGATTAGTTAGGTTGATTTGAATCAACTCTATATATGGGAGCTCGATTGAATTTGATTTGACTAAATTCTATGATTTAGAATCTAGTCGGTTTGAATATATTTTTGCCTTAATTATATGTGTTAAGGCGATTGGGTTGAATGAGTTTTGGGTTTTATTTGTGGGTCAGAATGGATTTTGGATTTTATTTGTGGGTTGGAATTGTTATCAGTTTTATTTGTGGATCGAATGGATTTTGGGTTTTTATTTACAAGTGGACTGGATTGGGGGCCCGTGTGTGGACTGAGCCTATATTATATGTGAACGGAATTCGTAGCCCTATGTGGACTGGGCGCTATTTATTAGGCCTCTTTGAATTGGACTTAGGCTCCAAGTTGATTAGGGCTCATTTAAATCTTGTTTGAAATCGACTTTGGATTCAAAGAAATTCCTGTTTATTTCGATATCCCCTTTTATTTTATTTGATCTGGGGTCAGAAGAAAATTCCTTATTTTATCTTGGAATCCGAAGAAATCTCCGTTATTTTATTTTGGTGTGGGGTCCGAAGAAATTCTCTATTTAAAATAATTTATGCTCGGAAGAATCTCTTTTATTTTATTTTGATTTGGGATCCGAAGAAATTCCTTTTTAAAATGATTTGGGGTCCGCAAAAATCTCCTTTATTTTATTTTGATTTGGGGTCCGAAGAAATTCCCTTTTTAAAATAATTTGGGGTCCGAAGAAATCCCTTTTATTTTATTTTTGATGTGGGGCCCGAAGAAATTTCCTTTTTAAAATAATTTGGGGTCCGAAAAAATTCCCTTTATTTTATTTTGATGTGGGGTCCGAAAAAATTCCCTTTTTAAAATAATTTGGGGTTCGACGAAATCTCCTTTATTTTATTTTGATTTGGGATCCGAAGAAATCCTTTTTTAAAATGATTTGGGGTCCGAAGAAATCCCCTTTTATTTTATTTTGATTTGGGGTCCAAAGAAATCCCCTTTTTAAAATAATTTGGGTTCCGAAGAAATCCCCGTTATTTTATTTTGATGTGGGGTCCGAAGAAATCACCTTTTTGATTGAGCCTCAATTTGGGTGTCCGAAGAAATCACCCGAGTCGGCTTTGTCAAACCTCTTCTTTTTTATTGAACCTAAATTCAGATGTCCGAAGAAATCACCCGAACCGGTTTTATTAAGCCTCTTTTTTTCCGATTGAACTTAAATTCGAATGTCCGAAGAAATCACCCGAACCGGTTTTATTAAGCCTCTTTTTTTTTTTCCCCGATTGAACCTAAATTCGGATGTTCGAAGAAATAACCCGAACCGGTTTTATTAAGCCTCTTTTTTTTTTCGATTGAACTTATTTTCGGATGTCCGAATAAATCACCCGAACCGGTTTTATTAAGCCTCTTTTTTTCCTATTAAACCTAAATTCGGATGTTCGAAGAAATCACGCGAAATGGTTTTATTAAGGCTCTGCGATATTATTATTATTATTATTATTATTATTATTATTATTATTATTATTATTATTATTATTATTTTATTTTTATTTTTTATTTTTTTTGTGCGGTTCCCTTAATTAAGCACTTCGAATGGGGTGGAGAGGTCCGAAGATGATCCTCCTCCCATCTTCCATCGAAATACGTTAACCCAGGAGTCGGCGATGTGGATGATGTTAATGATGTTGATGATGTTGATTGACGGCTTCGAATGGGGGTGGAGAGGTCCGAAGAAACGGTGTATCAATGATCCTCCTCCTCTCTTCCATCGAAGACGTCCTCTCTTCCATCGAAGACGTCAACATAGGGATTAGGTGTGGTGTCCCGAAATTCCCGTGCGACTCGACCGTGTGCTTGGTGGTGAGAAAACACCTATTTTTGGTGTATTGAGTCCGTTGTGCGTCGAATGGATGCCAAAAAGGGACTCAGAGCGCGAAAACAGTCAAAATTGGCTATTTCCGGACTTAAACGGGCGAAACGTGCGCGAATCTCGAGACGCGCGCGGATCCCGATGTGATGGCACGCGGCTCGAGGCGCGTGGTGTGCTGCGCAAGGCGCGCAGCTGGCGCGCTGGGGAATCGCGCCTTTCGCGCGGGTCAGTGCGGGGGCCGCCACGTGGCGGGCCCCCATTTGTGCCCGCGGGGACGGGGGGGCGCGCGCTGGTGTGGCGCGCGGGGTGTCCCGCGCCTGTGTGGCGCGGTGTAACGCGCCCGTGTGGCGCACGGGATGTTGCGCCCGCATGGCGCACTGGGACGCGCGCCGCTTGGCGCAGGGGGCGCGCGCCTGGGCGTGGTGCGCGCGTCCCCTGTGTGGTGGACCGCCACATGGCGGTTCCCCATTGGGGGGACCATGTGAAGGGTCCATTGAAACCCCCCCTCCTCTCTTTCTTCTTCTTTTCTTCCTTCTCCACCCCGCACCATTTTTCCTCTCCTTTCTCTTCTTCTTCTCCAATCGAGCACCGTGGGGAGAGAATGGGAGGAGGTTTCGTGGGGTGCGGCGGCGCGTCGGCGACCTCGTGGAACGCGCAAGGCATTCCAATTAGTCGGTTGATCGCACATACGCGCGATGGACGGCGCGACGGTGTCGAGGTAAGTCCCGCGTTTTATTTGGCGGTATTTTTGGCATAGTTTCGGGGCGTCCTTTTGGACATTGGATTTGACCCCATGCTCTTGTGCGTGTTAGGGACCGTGTTTTACTGCACCATTTTGCGTGCGGACTCCGGCGGCGTGCTCCGTTTTGCGTGCGGACTCCGTTTTGCGTGCGGACTTCGACACCATGCTCCGTTTTGCGTGCGGACTCCGGCGGCGTGCTCCGTTTTGCGTGCAAATTCTGTTTTGCGTGCGAACTCCGGTATCGTACTCCGTTTTGCGTGCGGACTCCGTTTTGCGTGCGAACTCCGGCACCATGCTCCGTTTTGCGTGCGGACTTCGGCAGTGTGCTCCGTTTTGCGTGCGGACTTCGTTTTGCGTGCGGACTCCGGCACCGTGCTCCGTTTTGCGTGCGGACTTCGACGGTGTGCTCCATTTTGCGTGCGAACTTCAGTGGAGGCAATGAATCGCGTGGAGGCCAATTGCAAGTGTCTACGAGCAATTGGTGGCTTACTGAGGTGGGTTGGATTTTTCTCCAAGTCTGCGGACTTCTTTCTAATTCTATTATTATAGGATTCAGCATGCTAGAATAAGTGTATTATTGGAATCTTGACTAGCACCCCCGTCATATGTTGCATGTGCTTAACCAGACCAATAGAGAACCTTAATCTGGGCTAGGTTCTTTTATGCTTTAGACATCTCACACATTGCATATCTTTCTGGACATTGAGTTCCTCGCCCGGGTAGTGGGCCGAGTGGTCAGGACATTGTGGGACGTATGTTGCACTCGAGCCTGGGGGCTGAGTGGGGTCTGGTAGCTGTGTTAGGCCAGTGTTAGTGTTTTGGGAACCGTTTTGGGTAAACGGTGGTCCCGGATCTTTGGGCATTTCTCTGTTTTGGTCGTCACCACCAAGTCGATACCGTGGTGAGCGTGTGTTATCAGGACCTTGAACCCAGAATGTTTTTGGACACTCATGATTTTAGTAAGCCAGTATTTTGCCTTCCGAATTTCTAGGGGTCGCCGGAGCCTGTTCTTGTTTGATAGGGCGACGGCATCAACCCTTGGGAGTTCGGGAAACAAACTTATTTTTAACTGATTTTCTCAAAAACTAAAATCTATAAAAGTTGGTTTTCTCAATTCAAGACGGTTTAAAAAAAAAAAAAGGGCAATTTTATCCTCACCCCAAGGGGGTTGAGTGGAAATGATATTTTATAATAAATGTCATCTTTTCTCCTAAATTTTTCCTCACCCGACAGGGGTGAGTGATCTGGGTTCTAAGGGCTGATTTCCTTCTGGGGTCGAAAGCAACGGGAGGCTACGCCTATAGCCTGTTCTTGTTTGATTGGGGTCGTAGGTATTAGTGTCTCGGGGTTTCCGGACCCTCCGCTATTTGGTTGTAGAGCATCTCCAGCCCGTGAGTTTAGCATGTTGTGTTGGTTTCCCACTTTAACCGAGGGAGCCGAATCCCTGAACGGTAAGGGATCGAGAACTTCGATAGGCTAAGCCTAGAGTCTGTTCTTGTTTGATTGGGGTTCTAGGCACCGGCCTAACGAGATTCTCGGACCCTTGCTGCGTCAGACGGTTCTTCTCGTCTATGAGTGGGGTGTCGTTTTGGGAGCCGATTGGGCTAATGGCGGTCCCAGTGGTTGTGTACTTTAGTGATAGTTATTTGGGTGTTCGAGTTTCCGATCTGTTTGATCGTGGATTATAGCCTGCATGTGCCGCTTTTGCCAGATGAGACACGCTTGAGCTCGGTGGGGTCGCTCCCCACGAGTTACACTCCGGATGCGATGATGATGATGCGCCTAGTTGATACACTAGAGGTCGCTTTGAGTGATACTGAGATAGTCCGATGGGACGCCCTGGTTGATACACTAGGGGGCGCAGGCTTGACTGGACCCTATGTGGCAGTCACTGAGATTTGGGTTAATGTGAGTGAGTGGTGGCATAGCATGTGTCTTAGTAGAGTTTTCATTGAGCATGGTACTTGAGACATATTAGCAGTAGCGAGTGGAGGCATACCATCATCTATGTTTTTCCCTTTTGAGCATAGTAGATAGAGGCATGATAGCTGTAGATACTTTTCCAGCTTAGTTTTCTTTATCACAGTCTTTGTCTGTTATCTTTGCCTCTAGCAGACTTAGTGGGCAGACCGTGGGTCTTGGAGACGGTACCCACTGAGAACTACTGTAGGATGTAGTTCTCACACCCTCTGTCGGTGACAGGTTGCTGAGGCTTTTCTTTTCGTTCTTGCCCGAGCTGGCGCGACGGACCGAGGACAGAGAGTCACGAGATAGTTCCCTACCAGCATAGTTCCTTTAGAGTGAGGTAGATATACCATCCCGGACTGTGGGATTCACTGTTTATTATTTTATTTCTAGTTTTTGTTATCTCCCTTTTTGGATTCATAGATGTTGTATAGGTGGATTTTTTTATTTGTATCTGACCTTGTATTATTCAGGTATTTGGGAGATGGACCTTGTATTTATTTTCAGCTTTATAGTAGTTGGATTTTATATTATAGCTCCTATTTTTTCGCTCTGATTTCTGTGTAGCTGTAGTTCTATCTTTTGCAGGTTAGACGCTTCGTTGGTGCGGGGCTTCCCGTGTCGACGGCGGATCTGTTGGCGAGCCCGGGTCGCAGTTTCGACCCCAGGGCGTGACATTAGGTGGCCGGGCGGTTGAGTGGTGATTGACGGCTTCGAATGGGGGTGGAGAGGTCCGAATCTCGTCTCTTCCATCGAAGACGTCAACATGGGGATTTGGGGTGGTTTGCGAGGATGATGAGGATGGCGATGTTACGGCAGACATAATTTTATTTTATTTTCTATATATATATATATATATATATATATATATATATATATATATATATATATATATATATATATATATATATTACCTGAGAAATACGTCTAGAAGATGCTATCGGAGGTATTGAGAAAGTCGCTTCGTGGGATATGTGGTGGAATCTAGGAGGAAATTGTGTTTTTTTTGTTTTTTGTTTTTTTTTTTTTTTTTTGTGGTGGGATTGCGTTGTTCTCCATAAGACAAGAGAGCTTTTTTCTATTTTCTCTATGTATAGTGGGGAATGCGAGAGAGATGTCGCGTGGGGTTTGTTGGGATTTTGGAGATGTCGCGTGGGGTTTGTTGGGATTTTGGGGTTTGTTAAGGGATTGGCGAGGAAATATGGGTTTGTTGAGGTAAAGACGTGCGTGGGAATATGGGTTCGTTGACGTGGTTCAAATTTGAATACGTTAGGAAAATTGTTATATTCAATTTTTAAATTTTAAATTTTAAATTTTAAATTTAAAATTTAAATTTAAATTTTAAAATTGAATATGCTCGAATTTCAAAATTGAACGGTTATGTTCGAATTTCAATATGTTGAGGAAATATGGTTCAAACAAATTTCAAATTTCAAAATTGAATATGTTCGAATTTTAAAATTGAACGATTATGTTTAAATTTCAATATGTTGAGGAAGTATGGTTGTATTTAAATTTTAAATTTCAAATTGAATATGTTCAAATTTTAAAATTGAAAGGTTATGTTCAAATTTGAGGAAGTATGGTTGTATTTAAATTTTAAATTTCAAATTCCAAAATTGAATATGTTCAAATTTTAAAATTGAACGGTTATGTTCAAATTTGAGAATGTATGGTTGTATTTAAATCTTAAATTTCAAATTTCAAAATTAAATATGTTCAAATTTCAAAATTGAACGGTTATATTCAAATTTGAGGAAGTATGGTTGTATTTAAATTTTAAATTTCAAATTTTAAAATTGAATATGTTCAAATTTCAAAATTGAACGATTATGTTCAAAATTAAGGAAGTATGGTTGTATTTAAATTTTAAATTTTAAATTTCAAAATTGAATATGTCATGCCCCGGGTGTAAACCAGAACCCGGGCCCGTCCACAGATCCGCCGTGCACACAGAATTTTTCGTGTGCACGAAGCGCTGGTAACCTGCTCAGATATAAGAGATAATATAAAGGAGCATAAAAATAGAGCTGAACTAAAACTAATACATCTCAGACTAAAGCTAAAAAATAAAGTACAACATAACTCTCAAATATACATGTGTCTCTCCCAGCTCACCAAATAAAATACAATCTGCTGGCTGTTACGGCATTTTGGTGTTGGCATATTTCGTGAGTCAAGTCAGTGAGTTGAGTCGGAGTCTTAAAGGGATCAAATTGTCAATCAGCAATCAAAGACTTAGAGAAGATTCAACAAGAGCTCAAGTTGACACTCAGTGTTTTGAGTCTTGAAGATTGAAGTTAAAGAATTGTGGATCAATTGCATCAATCTTAAAGAAAATGGATTCGGATTGATCAGGTACGTTTAACTAAATAATTTTGGTGATCCGAATACTTGTTATAGTGTAGAAACACTTGGTTGAATTTTTTATTGCATAAAAATCAAAAACTGGACATGGGACATGTTCAGGATCCGGATCAGACAGTCCAATCCGGATCCCGAAGGGTGCTAGTTCATTGGCAAATCCAATCCGGATCAAAGGCCATTTCCGATCCGGATCCCGAACATGGGATTTTGCTGAAATGTATGAACGATCCGGATCGGGCTTTTCAATCCGGATCCCGAACCCTGTTTTTCTGGAATTGTCTATCACGTTACGACGATCCGGATCGCAGTAAATCCGATCCGGATCGCCGTCCTGAAAAATTCCAGATAAGGTAAGTTTTTGATTCTTATCTCTTTCCAAAGGTTTCTACCTATAAATAGACACTTAGGGTTTCTCAAGAACGTGGGACCAATACCGAAAACACTTGAGAGCAACCCTAGAGGCTAGGTTTTTACCGTTCTTCTTTTTAGCCTCTTTTAGGTCAATTCGACGGTTCTTCCAAGATCTATCTTTTGTCGAATTGATCTAATCTTTGCTTAGAGATTTCTTTCTACGGTTCTTCAATGATAATCTAAGCAAAGGATCACCATCGAAGCCTATATTCTTATCGGCTGAGTTTGCGTCGTGGATTCGACGTGGCATCGTGGATTCGGTGTGTTGAAGGCGTTTCGTGGATTCGAAACGTGTGCTCGTGGATTCGAGTGGCGTTCGTGGATTCGAACGTCTGCAGTGGACGTGCAATCGGTGGAGCGCAAGGTCGGAAGAAGTTGAAGGAGGGGTTTGAGTCCGTGGAGTCGGTAATCACCTTGTTATTCTTCTTTTCTTAGTGGATTGTTATTGCGTGTTGGTCCCGTGGTTTTTCTCCTGGATTGGAGTTTCCACGTAAATCTCGGTGTGTTGATTTTTATTTTCCGCATTGGTTTTTATTTTGCACTGAGATTTGTTTTTTAAATATTACACCTATTCACCCCCCTCTAGGTGTTTGATAGTACCTATTTAGATCCTTGTGGATCCTTAAAAACCAACAATTGGTATCAGAGCGGGTTTTAGGTTTATCTATCATGTCGGGTGAAAGTGGTAATATTTTTAGACCTCCTCTTTTTGATGGGACCAATTATGCATATTGGAAAGTGCGGATGAGAGCTTTTCTCATCTCAATTGATGAGCGTGTTTGGCAAACCGTGGAATACGGTTGGGTGCATCCGGTTGAGGAAGTAGGAAATTCTACTACCCCAAAACCTCGCTCTAGATGGTCTAAAGAGGAAATCGAAAGATCTTCTTACAATGGGAAAGGTATGAACGCTTTATATAATTCTCTTTCCTCGACTGAGTTTACACGAATTTCCGCGTGTGAAACCGCGAAGGAAATTTGGGATATTCTCAAAATTACACATGAGGGTACTAATCTTGTAAAAATTCAAAAGCTCCAGATGCTTACAAGTCAATTTGACTCTATTCATATGGAAGAGCATGAATTGTTTACAGATTATTACACTAGACTTCAAGATGTAATTAATACATGTGCTAATTTAGGAGAAAAGATCCCGGAGTCGAAAATTGTAAGAAAGATACTTCGGACTCTTCCGGAACGGTTTAGGGCAAAGGTTACCGCCATTGAAACCGTTAGTCATCCGGATGAGATGAGTGTAGAGGAATTAGTAGGTGCTTTACAAACTTATGAGATGACTTTTCCTACTAATCAAATTTCTTCCAAGTCTTCTTCTAAGCTTACAGGTATTGCATTCAAATCAACAAAGGAAGAAGATGACGAATCAAGTTCCGACGATGAAATCTCTTTTGCCGATTTTGAAGAACAATTGGCGCGGATCACAAAGAAATTTCGTCGGAAATTTTGGAAGAATCGAACCGATGGATCTTCATCCACGAAATCATCTAAAGGATCATCGGGTTCTAAATCCTCTAAACTCAAAGGCGTTGCAAAACCTTCTAAAGAAAAAGAAAAAGATGATTTCGAAGGGGAAATCCGATGTTATCGATGCAAAGGCTACGGCCATATTTCAACGGATTGTCCTTCTAAGAAATCATACAAAAAGAAGGCTTTGCAAGCAAAAACTTGGGACGATTCTAGTTTCGATGAATCGACCTCAAGTGAAGAGGAAAAAGAAAAAATTGTTGCTTTTCATGCCTCTCAAATTCCCTCTTCTAATTTGTGCTTATCATCTTTAGTCACTGACTCTATTCCTTTGATTTTGCATGAAACATCAACATCCGAGGAGAGTCATCAAGTGAGGGGGAGTCGGACGAAGAAGAACTCGTTGAGGCATACCAACAACTTCTTGCGGAATCAAAGAAGATGGCCAAGCATATCAAGAAGTTGAGGAAGCAACGACTTGAGGTTCAAGACGAGAATCAAGCTTTAATGATCAAACTTCATGATCTCGAGGAGGAACAAGGACATTTATTGGAGAACAATAAAATCCTCCAAGAAAAGTTAAACCAATCGGAGACGAACGCAAAATCATATATGGACAAGATTGGTTTTCTAGAAAAGCAGTTTGAAGAAATTCATGTCACCAACCAAGCTTTGACCAAGCAAGTTCATCAACTCAAATCCGACATACAAAGGCTTTCAACCGGTTCCAAGAAACTAGATTGTATGTCCGGATTAGGTCAAACAAGTAAGGTTGGTTTGGGATTTAAAAAGAACCAAACTGTGAAGGCTTCAAGTTCCACAATGAAATTGAAAGAAAGAACTTGTCACCTATGTGGACTTGAAGGACACTTGGTGAAGAATTGCCCGGAAAAGAGAAAGAAAAATTCTTCGGCAACTTCATCTACGGAGCGGACTCAACGGAATCAAAAAACACATCAAGTCAAAGGAGTTCACTCAACGCACCAAAGGTCCGAGCCGCAACATCAATCATATAAGTGGATCATTGCGAGGCAAAGACCTAAGGTGGATCAACAGTCAAAGCGGACAACCCCCGGCCACAACGATTCAAGACAACCCAAAATCCAGCGATTTTGGATTCGGAAAGGTGATATCTTTCCTTGTCTTAAGTTCTAATTAGCTTATGACTGTATGTAATGCTTTGATTGGTTTTCCTTCATATTTTTCTTAATCTTTGCATTACATGTTTTTCAATGCTCTTTGTTTTTATGTTTTGTTTTTGAACAAAAGGTTTTTAATGAACAAGTGCATTGAAGAAAAAGGGCTTCACGTTCATTCACTCCAAATTAATTTTATATGGATTATCAACTTTACTCCATAATCATAATCTTGAAGATACTTCATTATAGGAGTTTTTGATAGTTATAAGCATCAAATTTTAGAAATCATGTGTGATCTTTAGATGCTTAATCTATCTCGGTTGTGTGAATTCTTTGTGACAACACAAGTGCTATAAACATTTCTAAAAATCCTGTGTTGCACTCAAGAACAAAGCACATTGAACTTAGATATCATTTTCTTAGAGAGCTAGTTGAATCAAATATTCTTCAACTTTCATATATTTCAACTGAAGATCAATTAGCTGATATTTTAACAAAACCTTTGGATCAAAAACGATTTATTCATTTGCGTAAGGCAATTGGAATGCTTTCCTTGAAATGATTTCTTTTTGAAACCAATCCTTAGGTTAGGTTTTGTTTTTGTGTTTTTGTTCTTCATCTATGTTTGTACATAGGACATTAATTGAGCATTGGTTATATTGACTTTAATTGCATCTTTTCACGCATTTAGAAATCTATTATGCTTTTGACATCATAATATTTCGATGTTGCAATGATCATTTATGTTAATTAATTCATCTTTTAAGTGATCAAAGTCAATTTCTCTCTCAATGATCTCTTGGTATAGTCATTATCTTATTTGACTATTTAGTCGAGTATGAATGCGAGATCAATTTTTGGTTGAATACCTTATATATTAAATAATTGATAGCCAATTGAGGGGGAGTCAAAGAAAAGTAAAATGCTCAAAAGATGTGGAAAGAGTTACATCCCAATGAGGAGTGTGAAAACTACCACCACATGGAGGAAAGAGCTACCACCTCGGTCGTCCGAGTACTGTGTGCAGCTACCACATGAATACCAAGCATGGTTTTGTCAATTTTGATTAACTAAAATGCATGATTGAAATACTTGACTCTGTCAAATTTCAAGGTTGGTATAAGGTGGGATTTTTAACGAAAGATGCTCAAAGAGCCACTCTCTTCAACAGATTGTCTAGATATATTATCTAACTTATCTGGGATTTCAAACATCTATTGATCTTGGTATTTCATTTTCTTTACCAAATTGATGATTTGATAAAGGCATTACGCATAAGATCATGTTAGATGTGATTGAAGTTGTTCAACTTTAAGGGTTTTAATTTTCATAAATTTTCGTTTCATTTTTGAGTATTTTTGATAGATTTGGTATAATCTATTTCTTGTTGCATGAAACGATGACTTTTGTTTAAAGTTGATGCGCTAAAGTGCTTACATACTTTTTCTGGTTTTTATGGAATTTTTCTAAATTATTCTAATGAAAGAAATTTGGATCATATACCTCAATCTCAAGAAAGGGTAGAATTCAAGATTGATGTCATTTGGAAATCTCTGTAAGTCATCTTTGTAAATCCGTTACATCTTGATAGAGTTTGGATCTCAAGATTATTTTTGATGACTTGTGTTTGATGAATATAACATGAAAAACTGTTTATAATGTTTTATCTTTGTTTTTCATGATTTAGGAGTAAATCTTTTTAATTTTGTGAAATTAATTGGATTGAATGACATCTGTGTGAATTCATTGGTTAAAGCACTTAAATTGATTTCTTGATGGAATACAAATCGGTATTTGAAAAGATTCTAAAATCTGGATTTGTTTCAAGAAATTATTTGATTTTTGCTTTCTGGTACCGGTACGCAATCTGCATTTTTGTTATATACCGGAACTGAGCTTTTATCTCTCTTTCTCTATGAACTAATGTTGTTAGTGATTTCCTTTTGTCTAGTATGTTCACTGTTTGACAATTTGTGACAAAAAGGGGGAGAACAGAAAATAATGATCGTATCACAAAGGGGAGATAATGATCGTATCACAAAGGGGGAGAACATAAATGCTCAAGACAGGGGGAGAACATGGAGAACATGGAGAACATGTTAGAGATGCTCAAGATAGGGGGAGATAAAGAAAAGATTGAAAGAGCCGAAAAACAAAAGAACCAAAAGGACGAATCAAATGTAGGATTTTAATTTCTAACGACTAACGTTTGATTTTGTTTGGAGTTTTGTTTTGCAGGAATTACATCACTTTAAGACTCCAAGTCCTAAGTCATAGAGTATGTTCTAGGACTGTTTGGTTCAAATGTAATTTTGTATTTATTGGATCTTTCATGCAAAGAAAATCAATGTTTTGGTGATAACATTGAATTTCGATTTTTTGGTTTAAGATGAGTGACTTGAGCGTTTTTATGTATTTTTGGGTTTTGTCACGAAATTGCCAAAGGGGGAGATTGTTACGGCATTTTGGTGTTGGCATATTTCGTGAGTCAAGTCAGTGAGTTGAGTCGGAGTCTTAAAGGGATCAAATTGTCAATCAGCAATCAAAGACTTAGAGAAGATTCAACAAGAGCTCAAGTTGACACTCAGTGTTTTGAGTCTTGAAGATTGAAGTTAAAGAATTGTGGATCAATTGCATCAATCTTAAAGAAAATGGATTCGGATTGATCAGGTACGTTTAACTAAATAATTTTGGTGATCCGAATACTTGTTATAGTGTAGAAACACTTGGTTGAATTTTTTATTGCATAAAAATCAAAAACTGGACATGGGACATGTTCAGGATCCGGATCAGACAGTCCAATCCGGATCCCGAAGGGTGCTAGTTCATTGGCAAATCCAATCCGGATCAAAGGCCATTTCCGATCCGGATCCCGAACATAGGATTTTGCTGAAATGTATGAACGATCCGGATCGGGCTTTTCAATCCGGATCCCGAACCCTGTTTTTCTGGAATTGTCTATCACGCTACGACGATCCGGATCACAGTAAATCCGATCCGGATCGCCGTCCTGAAAAATTCCAGATAAGGTAAGTTTTTTATTCTTATCTCTTTCCAAAGGTTTCTAACCTATAAATAGACACTTAGGGTTTCTCAAGAACGTGTGACCAATACCGAAAACACTTGAGAGCAACCCTAGAGGCTAGGTTTTTACCGTTCTTCTTTTTAGCCTCTTTTAGGTCAATTCGACGGTTCTTCCAAGATCTATCTTTTGTCGAATTGATCTAAACTTTGCTTAGAATTTCTTTCTACGGTTCTTCAATGATAATCTAAGCAAAGGATCACCATCGAAGCCTATATCCTTTATCGGCTGAGTTTGCGTCGTGGATTCGACGTAGCACCGTGGATTCGGTGTGTTGAAGGCGTTTCGTGGATTCGAAACGTGTGCTCGTGGATTCGAGTGGCGTTCGTGGATTCGAACGTGTGCAGTGGACGTGCAATCGGTGGAGCGCAAGATCCAAAGAACTTGAATGAGGGGTTTGAGTCCGTGGAGTCGGTAATCACCTTGTTATTCTTCTTTTCTTAGTGGATTGTTATTGCGTATTGGTCCCGTGGTTTTTCTCCTGGATTGGAGTTTCCACGTAAATCTCGGTGTGTTGATTTTTATTTCCGCATTGGTTTTTATTTTGCACTGAGATTTGATTTTTAAATATTACACCTATTCACCCCCCTCTAGGTGTTTGATAGTACCTATTTAGATCCTTGTGGATCCTTAAAAACCAACACTGGCAGCAGCCAGATCCAAAATAAAAGGAAAAGTACAACTGTCTGAGTGTATAGTGGAACTCAACCAAAAACTACTATATACGCAGTCGGGGTAGACGACTATCTAGTCCGCTATCCTCTTACCTCGTTCTGCTGAGGATGGTCCAGCAACAGCCGTAGAAGACTCTGCAAAACAAAGGGGTAAAAAGGGAAAAAGTACAATAAGGGTGAGAACTACTATAAAAACAGTAGCCTCCCCTAGTGGGTTAAGCCTCCAACTCTGACATGCCCACTAGGTCTACCAGGGACGAAAAAGAAACAGAGGTGGTATGCTATGAAGATAACTACTGATGAAAAGCTACCACTAGTATGCCTCTAAAATACCAAGCTAAAGAATAGCTAAATGTATGCATCAGAATATAAATTCCTGCATGAATAAACCCAATCTAAACACCAGTAAACACTGGTACCGCCTGATGTGCCTGCCAAATCGGGTATGCTTGTGACACCCCCGGAATTTGGATTAGTCCTATATATAAATGATATAATAGGACTAGAATCTCTAACCCGGCTATAGCATTTTGGATGGTAGCAAGATCCAAGAGGAACATGAGAGTTAAGCGTGCTAGAGCTAGAGTAGTTCTAGGATGGGTGACCCCCTGGGAAGTGGGGCGTCACAGTTGGTATCAGAGCCATTCACCAGCCGGAAATGTGAGATGAGTCTCGGCTGAGCCAGGGTTATATAGCGGGTAGAGCGAGGCTCCCCGGCTAATGACTGTTGTGAGTGGAGTGCAGCTCCTCACAAGGTCGGCTAAGGCTAGCGAGACGAGTCTCACATCGCCTGGTGCTTGTGAGTGTGCTTGAGCCTGACGTGGAGTGCAGCTCCTCACAAGGTCGGCTAAGGCTAGCGAGACGAGTCTCACATCGCCTGGTGCTTGTCAGGGCTTAAAAGGGGGGAAGAATGTGACACCCCCGGAATTTGGATTAGTCCTATATATAAATGATATAATAGGACTAGAATCTCTAACCCGGCTATAGCATTTTGGATGGTAGCAAGATCCAAGAGGAACATGAGAGTTAAGCGTGCTAGAGCTAGAGTAGTTCTAGGATGGGTGACCCCCTGGGAAGTGGGGCATCACAATGCTGGCCAACGCATATCACCGATAGGGAAAAGGAGTCTCGAGGACTCAAAGCTTGCCTGACGCACACTCCGGAGTGGCACTCGAGGGGAGCGACCCACACGAGTAAAGTATCTCAGTAACCAATAACATAAGTATCATAAATCAGCAGGACTGGATCACGACTCTGATCAAAGTGGGAAAACCCATCCACTGAAGAAAATCCCGATCCCTCTCTCCCAATCTGATGCAATAATAACAGCCCGGTCGACCGCCCAAAATTCGCGGTCGCCGCAATACCCTGCCATCAGGCCCTGCATGTCCCAAACCCAAGAACCTGACTACACTATCCCGAACCCCCTACTCGCGCACGAGCTACAAATATCCTGAGCCTCAAATGAAAGGAGAAAAGAATAATAAAAAGGTTTCTCCTAAGTCAATTCTAGCATGATAGTGTAGCAGAAAAAGGTGTCCTATCTAGATGACCATACAAGGCATGCAAATGTCCCAAGATGATATAAAATAAAACAGGTGTCGATATTCTTACATTGTTAGAGCATGCTGATAATTGTATAAAAATATTAATTACAAGGTAGCCTATGCCTGCCTATACCACATGCCACATGCTTACAAGCTATTAATTTGCCTTATCTTTTAACATGATATTACCACTTTACAACTAAAAACCCCCATTAGAGCAAGTTCTAACAATATTCTTTTCAATCTCAATCAAGCATGCAATTATCATTCATAAGGTGCATTTAGCCTTTTTAACATAGGAGCTGCTCCAATATGCCTAGTAGGTAGTCAAAAGTAAGGAGTTCACAACAATACCCACCTTGACCGCTAAATCCAAATCCAAAATGCACACTCGCCCAATAAGATGATCACCCGTCGCGATAACTGCAAAATTAATCACAAGGTGCCCAAATTACACATAATATTCCAAATTAACCGCTGTCCCAAAAATAGTCCCAAAGATGCTCTATTTTCACCTGCGAGATGGAGACCAAAAATTCCCAAAAAATCACCGTTGCGATCCTCGCGTCGAGCCCTTCGAAACGAGTACCTGCACGATCCCAAACCGAGTCCCGTAGGCTAAGTTACAAAATAGACAAGGTGGCACTCTCAAAAATCCAGGGACCAAAAATCTGTACAGTAACACCCAGAAAAATGGGGTTTTTACCTTCGGGAAAAATCTCAAAAAAATCTAGAAAAAATACAATGCCGTTTCTTGCGATGTGTAGATGCAAAACGACTATAGGTACGCCTCAATTCAATGTCCGAGCGCAAAGATATCTACAAAATACTCAAGTGTTGTCCCAAAAATCACATAGAACAAGGGGTCACAAAGGTGCCTCGGGAACCATGCCAAAAACCCAAAACGAGAGAGCGCAATCAACACAAAAAGTGAAGCCCTACCTCTCAGGAACACATCGGCACAAAAATCGTCGAAACCGGTGGTCGAGGTAGGCCAGGGGAGTCTGCACACCAAAATACGACGAAGAAGATCACCGGTGAAGGAACGTCACGACGCGCCGTAAAATCAGAAACCTCAGGATGCGTGCCACCAAAAATCTTGAAAATCCACCACGAGGTCTAAAATATCAAGAGGATCAAGTTCACTACGGGGCTCTCCCTCCAAATCCCTCTCTAAAACTCGAAAAAAGGCAGAAAAGAGGGAGGGAGAGGTGTTTAAATAGGCCCACCAAAACAAATGCCAAAATAACCGTTATGTCCCAGGTTTTGGGCGCGCACACTGCGGCCCACGGCCCGGCCCGCCCGATTCGGGCGCGCACAGTGCGGCCCACGGCCTAGCCTGCTCTGATTCGGGTGCGCACAGTGCGGCCCACGGCCCGGCCCGCCCGATTCGGGCGCGCACAGTGCGGCCCACGGCCCGGCCCGCTCCGATTTGGGCGCGCACAGTGCGGCCCACGGCCCGGCCCGCTCCGCACATCGGATCCCGCCCGGATCCCGCCACCGTCCGACCCACCCCGGGGCTCGCTACGTGTCCCCGGAACAGGCTACAGCGGTGCAAGCCCAGCGGGTGGACGCCACGTGTCCCCCGCTCGGGTCAACTCGGTGGGTGGCGCCCGCGAATCAGCGGGCGCCACGTGGCGCCGTCCACCTGCCCCACCTGCCCGCAGGTACGGCACCTGTCCCCCGCGCCTGCCCCCGCGTGCTGCGTGGACCTCGCGCCCGTGGGCCAACCAACCCGGGGCCGCCACATGGCATGACCCGGTCCACCGCTCCCCCGAGCGCCCCCATGGACCGAGCGCGCGTGGGCCGACCAATTCGTCGCTGCCACGTCGACCCCGCCGGTCTACGCCTCCCGCAATGCACCCCGGCCTCTCCCATGCTGCTCCATGGACCATGCCGCATGAGCCGACCAACCAGAGGCCGCCACGTGGCATCCTCGCCGGTCCACGGCTCCCCCATGCACCGAAAAACCACTAAAACTTCCGGGAGTCCGTTTTTGGGCATCCGGACTCAGAAATAAACAAGCAAATAGCCGTTTTCAAGCGTTTTTCCACACTGAATCCAAATCCAACCTCCGTTTGGCCCAAAACCCTCTCTAAATTTTGACAAAAGCAGTCGAAGGCGAAACTAGCTATAAATACCTCACTGGGTCCATCTGTGGCATCCCTTTGATGCACTGTGGGCCCAATACACCAATAATAGGTGTTTCACACTGTAGATTCATGGGAAAAACTGCACGGAAATCTGGACCACTATGAAATATGTTCAAATTTTAAAATTGAACGGTTAACGAACGAGGGAATTTGGTTGGGTTCAAAATTTCAAAATTGAATTCTAAATAAACAAGATATAGGTAAGTTTGGATAAGTCGGTTGAGAGATATTTTAAAATTTGGTTGGGGATTTGAATATGAATTTGGATAAATTTGATTGAAAATGCAAGATTCAAAATTCAAAATTCAATTTGAATATAATTTTTTTTTATATTGAATTTTTAAACAAAAAGTTGACTATAATGTAAAGCCCGCTAGGCACAAAAAATCGGATTCGACTGATTTGGTAAACTAAAAAAAATTGGCGATGGTCAAATTCCGAAACCTTCTCGGTGCGATCCCTTTACTGCTTCCTGCAGGACACCGGCGTGCGAGACAGAGGCTATCAGAATATCTGGTCGGTCAAAATCCCGCTGAAAGTCAAAGTCTTCATCTGGTTACTGCTCAGACGGAGGGTTCTCACAATGGATAGGCTAACCAAGTGGGGGTGGTCGGTGGACACCAACTGTCTTCTCTGCTCTTGTTTGGTCGGTGCGATCCCTTTACTGCTTCCTGCAGGACACCGGCGTGCGAGACAGAGGCTATCAGAATATCTGGTCGGTCAAAATCCCGCTGAAAGTCAAAGTCTTCATCTGGTTACTGCTCAGACGGAGGGTTCTCACAATGGATAGGCTAACCAAGTGGGGGTGGTCGGTGGACACCAACTGTCTTCTCTGCTCTTGTTTGGTGGAATCCGCTGACCATCTTTTCGCCTCTTGTGAGGCGGTTCGTCTCCTGGTGACTTGCTTGCTCCCAAACAACGAGGCCGCACACTGCTGCTCATCCGCCAGAGCGCTTTGGGATTTGTGCGCCATCGACGGGGCAACTCGAGGACAGGGGGATCTCTGCGCCCTTGCAGCTGTCTGGTGGACCGTGTGGTTGGAACGCAACAACAGGAGATTCAGGTCGGCCTACCGCTTTCTGGGGGACCTGTGCTCCGAAGCTCGCGCTCTGTCTTCGTCTTGGGCTTCCAACTGTCCTTAGTCCTTTGTCCTTTGTCCTTTTTTTTTTTTTTTTTCTTTTTTTTTTTTTTTTTTCGAGACCTGGTTGTCTTGATCCCCGTAGCCTAATTCATCCTATCAATGAATGAAGCGGCAGCATGCTGCCTTTCCCTAAAAAAAAAAAAAAAATTGACGGTACTTTGATGAGACCTATAAGCTTGTGTTCACAAATAACCTAAGCTTGTATTCACAAATGGTCTATTAAAAGGACTTGAACTTGTAGTAAAATTTGTTGGACCCAAATTATTAATATGTTAAAAATTTTGGGCTTATATGAGGCTTATTAGAAATCAACATTACCGACAAGCCATAATCTTTTCCCCTATTCTTTTTTATTATAATTTTTTTTTTTTTTTTACCCCAACAGTTATATAGCAAAAACTTGTGTGAGGTGGGGGCTTCCATTGATAATTGTAACATGAAATATTCTTATTTTTTGTCCCTTGCAAGGTCCTATTAGTCATGATTTTTATGGTTTCTGTGTTCCAATCACTCGTTCCTTCTTAAATGCCACACCATTGTTAAAATTAGTGTTATACTTGTTTTTTTGTTTCCATTTGTTATATGAGAATTGATTAGTGTATTTATGGTAACCTATTTTGATATACTGTTTAAATAGATTTTCTTTCTTCTTTTGAGTCAAGTTGAGTCATGTGACTTATTTTGGATTAGATGAGTCAAGTTAGGCCACATGGTTATGGTTAGGAGTCAAAAGAGAGAAAAAAAGAGTGAGAGAAGAAGAAAAAAAGAAAAAAAGAAAAAAAAAGATGCTTCTCCTTCATTCTAGTGTATGGTGTCTCTCTCAAGAGCAAGAGAAGTGTGATAGAGGATCTATAGCTTGTTGGGTTAGGTTTGAGATTGGTGATCTCTAAATCTATCTCTTTCCCTCTTTTGTGAACTTTCACTATAAGGTGATTTTGGTTGAAGTTTTTATGGTAAAAACGTATGGACCTTACTTGAACTATGAGCCATTTGGATTTGGTTATCCAATCTTTCAAAATTTTAATTTTACTATCCAATCTTTTAATTTAATTGATTTGAGTTGACACTTTGAAATTCTTACAACTGTAAGTTCATTAAAATAATTAGCTTAAATTTTAGAATCAAGTGTCGTTGACCGACTCAAATCAAACAAATTGAAAGATTAAGTAGTAAAATCAAAATTTTGAAAGGTTAGGTAGTTAAATCCAAATGGTTCGTAGTTCAAGTAAGGTCCATACATTTTTACCAAGTTTTAATTTTGTGATTTTCGGTTTTCCTTTGTACGGTGTTTTGATACTTTTGACGAATTTGATTAAATTCATATTGAAGTTGTTTGAGATTAATATCGTGGGCTTCCTATTTCTCTGTTCTTGTCATCTATAGTTGTTGTGCGATTTCGGACACGTAGGAAACTCGGATTTGTAAGGAAAATTTTAAAATAATATTGTTGATTTGTCTTTTGACTTTTTGGTGAATGGATACAACTCTTAGTGAATGGACGCATCTCTTCGTAAAGAGATATGCTTCTAATTAAAGAGATGTGACTCTTGGTAAAGATATATGACTCTAATCAAAGGGTGTGACTTTTAGTAAATGAATATGAATGGATGTGATCCTTAGTGAAATGATATGATCTTTAGTGAAAGGGTTAGGCAGGAAAAGACACAACTTTATAGTATGTCTTTTCGTGAATATGTCCGTTGAAATTTATTTGTACATTCAATGAATTTGAATGAAAATTCACAATTTGAAAAGTCACTTAAGCACCCGTTCGTAGTCTATATAAATCCTTAGCGTTGACTATTGAACAACAGTTAAAAAGAGTTCAAGTCTCCATTCATAATAATTTCTTCGTTGTTTCTTATTATGTTTCTCTTTGACAACTTAATCAAGTGAGTGCTCAAAGGCCCAATTTCGTGTGTGCAAACGCAATTGGGGTTTATGCTTCATTTTATCCTTGCAGGCTATTCGTTGACCTGTTGCACACCAAATTGATCAAACGGTGGGGACGGATTAAGCCTTAAGGAGAGTGGCTTTGCTACACGCCTTGAAGCCCTTTTTCATCTTTCTACTTCATATGCACTTTCTACACATTTGATCCAACAATCTTAAGGCTTATCTCCGAAGATGTCAACTGCTACTCTACGGGAGATGGCAACAAACTTTATGAGACTAGAAAGATTCGACGGCATGGACTTTAGGCGCTGGCACAAGAAATTATTTTTCCTTTTGTCAACTCTCAAAGTTGCTTACGTCCTCACTACTCCAAGACCAGAAGAAAATGATGATGAACCTATTGCACAAACTCGCACAAGACAAAAATAGGATGAAGATGATAATATATGCCGAGGCAACATACTAAATGGTATGTTAGATGCACATTTTGACGTCTACCAAAATGTGAAAACAGCTAAAGAACTATGGGAAGATCTTGAAGAAAAATACAAATCCGAGGATGCCACAAGTAAGAAGTTTCTTGTTAGCAAACTTAATAACTATAAAATGGTTGATAGTAGATCTGTTCTTGATCAATTGCATGAAATTCAACATATACTCAATCAATTTACTCAACATAATATGAATATGGATGAATGTATTGTTGTGGCTTCAATATTCGATAAACTTCCTCCATCATGGAAAGACTTTAAGAAAAGTCTTAAGCATAGAAAAGAAGAATTTACTCTTAAAGACTTGGCCAACCATCTTCTCATAGAAGAAGAATATCGTATGCATGATGCAAGAAAGGAGCAAGATGCTCAATATGCCAAAGTTCATGTGATGGAGGACGAGTATAACAAGACCCGTCAACCCACAAAAGAAAATCGAAAGAGAGTCAAGCATCCGATCAACCGCAACACGACAAATAAGAAAAAGAAAGGTGCATGTTTCCATTGTGGTAAACTAGGCCATTACAAAAAGGAATGTCAGTTTCTCAAAAGAGAAAATGCACTGGATTCCAAAAAGAATTTTGTGGCTATGATATCCGAGGCTAACATTCTCGAAGAAGACGGAGCTTGGTGGATTGATTCGGGTTCCACAAGGCATGTGTGCAAGGATAGAAGTTTATTCAAAACCTATGATGCAGTGGAGAATGGAAATGTTCTCTACATAGGCAATTCTTCAACAACACAAATCAAAGGAAAAGACAAGGTGGAACTCGAGTTCACATCAGGAAAAACTCTCACTCTCACCAATGTGTATCATGTACCCGAAGTTAGGAAGAACCTTATTTCAGGAAGTCTTCTTAATAAATTTGGGTTCAAACTTGTATTTGAGGCCGACAAATTTATTTTGTCGAAGGGTGGAATTTTTGTGGGAAAAGGATATTTGTATGAGGGCATGTTCAAACTCAATATTATTAATAAAATGAATGTTTCTGCCTATATAGTTTATTCTTCTTTATGGCATAATCGCTTAGGACATGTTAATTATAGAAGATTACATGATATGGCTAAGTTAGAATTAGTCCCTAATTTTGATAGTAAATTGGAAAAATGTAAAACTTGCATGCTTACTAAAATTATTAGAAAACCGTTTCCTAAAATTGATAGATGTTCTACTCTACTAGATTTGGTGCATAGTGATGTTTGTGACTTACATAGTTCTCCTACAATAGGTGAAAAGAAACATTTTGTTACATTCATTGATGATTTTTTTAGATATTATTATGTTTATCTTTTACATTCGAAAAATGAAGTGCTAAATAAATTTAGAATCTTCAAATCTGAAGTTGAGGTAAAATGTGAGAAAATGGTTAAATGTCTGAGATCAGATAGAGGAGGAGAATACTATGATCCAACATTCTTTGAGTCTATTGGTATAGAACAGTAATGGAAATGGTCAATGCTATGCTTTCTAACTCTGGATTAAGTTATGAATTTTGGGGTGAAGCTTTATTAACAGCTTGTCATTTACTAAATAGAATCCCAACAAAAAGGAGTAATAAAACTCCTTATGAATTATTCAAGGCAAGAAAGCCTAATTTAATTTATTTAAAAGTTTGGGGTTGTAGATCGATTGTTAGGGTTGTCATAACCTAAAAGAAAGAAGCTGGGCGAAAGAGGAATTGAGTGCATATTTATTAGGTATGCACAACATAGTAAAGCATACAGATTTTATGTGATTGAACTGAATGACTTCATTGAAATCAACACGGTTTTTGAATCTAAAGATGCCGTATTTGATGAAAATAGATTTGTTTCAATTCCTAGACCTAAAGAACTTATTGTGAGCAAAAAATCCTCTAATGAGAAAAGTCATCCTGAAATTGAAACGTCAGAACTTAGAAGAAGTAAAAGAGTTAGATATGCTAAAACATTTGGAACAAATTTTTATACTTTTCTAGTTAAGGGTAGTAAAGAAATGATTAAAGAAAGTTTTCAAATTTGTTTAAACATTGACTCAGATCCCACAACATTTGAGGAGGCAATGAAATCTTTTGATGTCGCTTTTTGGAAAGAAGCGATAAATGATGAAATGGACTCAATTTTGGCCAACCAAACATGAAAAATAGTTGATCTTCCTCCCGGATGTAAACCCATTGGGTGCAAATGGCTTTTCAAAATAAAAATGAAAGTGAATGGCACCATAGATAAATTCAAGGCAAGACTAGTTGCCAAAGGATTTACACAAAAAAAAAGTATTGACTATTTTGATACTTATGCACCTGTTGCCAAATTAGCGACTATTAGAATTTTGAAATATTTAAAAAGACAATAGACTTTGGAAGTTTCTATAGTGGATATCCAACAATATTAGAAGGCTATACAGATGCCAGTTGGATAATAGATCGAGAGGATCATGCATCCACAAGTGGGTGGATATTTTTATTAGGTGGAGGTGCTATTTCTTAGGGTTCCAGGAAACAGAAATGTATAGCGGATTCGACCATGGCAGTAGAATTTATAGCACTAGCATCTGCTACTAAGGAGGCAGAATGGATAGGGAATTTATTATATGAAATTTCACTTTGGCCAAAACCAATGCCGCCGGTATTTCTACATTGTTATAGTGAACCTACGCTCTCAGGAGCATATAATCAAGTATATAATGGGAAGTCAAGACATATTCAATTAAGACATAGTTATGTAAAATAATTAATATTAGATGGCAGAATTACCATCGATTTTGTAAGGTTAAGCCAAAATTTGGCCGACCCGTTGACTAAGAGACTTCCAAGAGCATTGATATTTAAGACATCAATGGGGATGGGTCTCAAGCCCACATTACAAAATCACCAATGATAGAAACTCAACTTAACACTTGAAACATCATCGAGTCTTAAGTTCAATGAGCCAAAGTATGTCATATGGAGTGATTGCAAGAACTATAATATAAAATTATCATCCTATGTAAAGTGCTTGGTATCCGTATTGAAAAGGAAGGTTGAGCAAATGAAACTCTTAATAGACCTATAGTTGTATTTTACTGAAGTGTTAAATACGGAACACTTCCGATAGAGTCTACCTATATGAATGTGAAGTGCGGCTGCTTCTAGGAGTTAAGGGCTTGATTCTGACAGCATTCATGAAAACTGGATGCAGACACAAGGCCATAAAAGTGTCGGCAATAAAATAGAGGCACTCGATTGATTATAATTTCTATGTGTGAGATATGTCCGGTTATTCTAAAAAAATTGTTGGTTCAAAGACTCGTCTACCATTCAATTATGGCTAACTTTGATGTGTCTTCACTAAGTGTAGGTTCAAGTTTTAATACACCTGCACCTATGCATAGAATTTTGTAAAGTTGTCAAGATTTTATTATTATTATTATTTTCATTCTTCTTGAATGTATTTTGTTTTATTTTGCTTTTGCATTTTGATGTATTTTAAAAATTGGTGGGGAATTGTAAGGAAATTTTTAAAATAATATTATTGATTTGTCTTTTGGCTTTTTGGTGAATGGATAGAACTCTTAGTGAATGGACGCATCTCTTAATAAAGAGATATGTTTCTAATTAAAGAGATGTGACTCTTGGTAAAGAGATATGACTCTAATCAAAGAGTGTGACTTTTAGTAAATGAATGTGAATGGATGTGATCCTTAGTGAAAGGATATGACCTTTAGTGAAAGGATTAGGTATGAAAAAACACAACTTTATAGTATGTCTCTTCGTGAATATGTCCGTTGGAATTTATTCGTACATTCAATGAATTTGAATGAAAATTCACAATTTGAAAAGTCACTTAAGCACCCGTTCGTAGTTCATATAAATCCTTAGCGTTGACTACTGAACAAGAGTTAAAAAGAGTTCAAGTCTCTATTCATAATAATTTCTTTGTTGTTTCTTATTCTGTTTCTCTTTGACAACTTAATCGAGTGAGTGCTCAAAGGCCCAATTTCGTGTGTGCAAACGCAATTAGGGTTTATGCTTCATTGTATCTTGGGAGGCTATTCGTTGACCTGTTGTACACCAAATTGATCAAACGGTGGGGATGGATTAAGCCTTACGGAGAGTGGCTTTGCTACACGCTTTGAAGCCCTTTTTCATCTTTCTACTTTATATACACTTTCTACACATTTGATCCGATTTTCGGTTTCTACACATCAAAGAAAACAGTGTGCTCGAGTTTGTGCCATTTGTGCTTTTCTCTTCATCAATAGCCATCTAACAAAAGGTCCTTTTAAGCAAACAAGAGAGATGAGACATCCGAACAGGCCCTTCAGGTACTCTGGTAACCTCCAAGAAAATCCCTTTCTTTCTTGGCAAAAGTGTGACAGAATAAAAATACCTTGATAGCCACTCTATGGACCGAGAATAACATATTTTTGACGCTTCCATATATGAAGGAAATCCAAAAGATGGAAAAATTAAGGAATTACACAAGATAAGAATTATGAACTTACCCAGTGCATTCCAAGAGAAAGTGCCACTGCCTTTGCTCTGATCCTCGAGGCAAATATTTCAGGGAGCAGGAGTGCAGGAACAGGCCTAGCTCCCAGCGAAAAAGACAATACATAACTGTAAAAGAAGATAACATTTAAATTATACATCATAATTGCAACTATAGTCAAGAATCTTGAAAAGCAAACTGTGAAGAAAAAGGGACACTACTAATAGGCTGTACTGCGTGTCGCATTTTACTTAGAGAACTATTCCAGCTACTGCAAGAGGTCCGGCATAAGGCGCAAGAGCCTTCCAAGTGAAGGACAAGGAAAGAAGCAACATTGAAGCAGCCATCAAGAAATTCATTTATTAGCTTATCAGCATAGTGTTCTGAAGAAAACAAAGATTTGTGAAGAAAATATAATTTTAAAAGAGCTGTGGGAAGTTCCTGCACTCAAGTGCCAAAGGCATCCAATGCAGAAACTCAGAGTTAATAAAGAAGGTTTTTTATATCTTTTTTCTTCACTCAATCTCTTTTTTATGTTTTTGATATCTTTATTCTTCATTCAATTTCTCTTTTTTTATACAACTTTGTTAATCTAATTAGTCTGCCATGCTACATAATGGAAGGAAACAGGTGGCCGCTTATTTTAAATTGCCCTCCGTATACAAATTGGCTAAATACTTGTAATTGAGCATGGCAGCTTTGTTAAGAATTTCATTTGTAAATCCTTTTTAGGTTGTTTTAAAGTTTCTTGGGAGCACTCCTATTTGCTCCGTGTCACTCCTGTATACATTTTTTCTTTTTAGGCATTGCATCCTTGTTTTATTCTGAAGAACAACACTTCATACGATAGTTGACATGTTGCATCTAAAAATGTGCTACCATTCCAGTAAAACTTGTCATTAGAAGGCTTTTCCTTCCTTGCTTGTCCATCAGGGAAGATGCAACTGCTGTACCTGAAATGATATAAAATCCAGTAAAAAATGAAATTTACACAGGGGAGAAAATGCCTAAAAATCAGAAATTACTCTTAGATTTCCAGTATAAAATTATGGGATATAGAAGTACTATACAGACCAAAAACATTTGCTGCCGCAACAAGAGCACTTGCTGCAACATCAGAGGCAATTCCTGCACTGCAGAACACTGATGTTGACTAATAGACAACAGCATTGATACCAGCCAACTGCGGAAACAAGAATACAACTGCAGTTAGAATAGTTTATCAGAAGATGCAGTCCTTTATTGTTTCATTAAATCATAAACAAATAAAGAAATAGAGGAGAATTACACTAACATTTACTACTGCAACAAAGTCATGGGAAATTATGTATTTTTGTAATAGAATGAAGGATGACGCCTTCTCCAGCTAATGTATCAGAGTACAGTTGCGGACCCCATAAAGCAATAGTGAAGTGGAGGACATTAGGTGTAAATTATAAATTATCGACTGATAGAAGGTTACAAGTAGGAAAACAAGGTAGATTTAAGTAGCAGTCGCTAATTTACAAAGATCATGCACAGAATAGAAATAAAGTTACAAGGATATGGACTTCAGAGGTGATAATATGTAGAGACCCCAATCCTGATGATTGGCTTGGCCCCGTGGTCAGTGGCATTATGACACACTTGTCTAGTGTCGGAGGCGTTTACGCGCAAAACGAACGCGAAAATCTGATAAAAAAAACTATTTTTGTAAGTGTTTTTTAGGTGGATTCGGGCGCCCTAAAGATGATCCCCGTGCCCACATGTACGGCGCTACAGTAACACTAACCAGGCGGGGGAAGTCAACGCGGCTTAACGGGTTAGCGGGTCCTGGGTGTTGCGGGCTAACGACCGTACCCGCGTCGGGCGCGGTCGCTGAGAGTGCGCCACGCGGCAACACTCGATTGGCCTGTCGCACGGCCTCGGGCGCTGCGCGACACGTGGCGGCACGTGGTTGGCTACGGCGCCGCCTCGGGCGCGGAGTGGATAAGGGCGCCATGTGTCGGCGCGCCTGTCACGCCCTGGGGGTAAACTAGAACCCGGACTCGTCAACAGATCCGCCGTGCACGTGAAATTTTTCACGTACACAAAGCGCTAAAACCTGCTCAAGTGTACAAGAAGTATACAAAAGAGAAAAAGAATATAGTTGAAAACTAAAACCATCTCAGACTGAAAATTGTGTAAATAAAAACATAAATACATCATCATCTCCCAGAGTCCAAAAGAATACAAGCAGCTGGTGAAAGGCAGACCCAAAATAATAAATATACATAAGTCTGAGAAAATGGTACAATATCGATCCATCTCTATCCCTCTCAAGTGGTAGGAGATCTAACTAATCGGTGATCCCCTTACCTCGATCCGTTGATGTTGGTACAGTAGCTATCGCAGAAGACTCTAAAAAAAGTGGGCGGCAACGGGTGTGAGAACTACTAAAAACCAGTAGTTCTCAGTGGGTATATCATCAAACTCCGACCTACCCACCAAGTCTATTAGAGGCAAGAACAAAGTAAATCGGTAAAGCAGGAAGGTAAAGCTACTGATATGAAAACTACCACTACTATGTCTCTAATGATATGATATACAATAACTAGTGTATGTATGCATCACTAAAAGAAGACTACTGAGATAAAACTCAATCTAACCGACCGGCACAAAAACCCGGTCCCACCTGCGCTCACATCACAATTGGTCACACTAACATCCGTGTACCGCCGACGTGAAATCATACCCAAGTATCAATCTAACCATCTACTCCGGAGTGGCACTCGAGGGGAGCGACCCGCTCGAGAAAATAACCAAGTCGAGTATATAGCAGGCCAAAGTCATAACTATGCTCAAAGTGGAAGACTCTATCCACTAATATAATCCCGGCCCCAAACTGATACAAAATCACTAATCGGCTAAACCTCCCAAAATCCTCGGTTGCCAAACAACTCCTGAGTCCAATAATCTGGTGCTATCCCACCCGACTCGATACATGATCTCTAATTGGTTCACCGCCCAAGGACCGCGGTTACCGAATATCCCACGAGTCGACAATCTGGTGCTAACCTACCCTGACTCGATAACCTCAACTACTGTAATATTCGAGAAATTTAAATTCGGATTCAATAAAGATGTCATGTTCAAAAAGGTTCCAGTGGTTTTCGACGACTGTATAAATTTATATAGTTGAATAGTGAATGACTTAAGTGAATAGTAACCTTATAAGTTTATTGGTTTTCCGACCAATGTTGGCCAATCGACCGTTCGGAGTCCGAATCCGACGATCCAAGTAGTCGATTTTAACGGTCTCATCGATCTGAGCGCAATGGCGCAGTCAAAATTTGTGTTCGATGATCCTAAGTCATCGAAATGCGTGCCAAACTGTGAAATTCACTGAAGAAGATGGGTTTCAAAATTTTAGAGGACCTAAATCTAACGAACCAAAATCGCTACGCAATAGATTTTGTCGAGCCGAACGTCGTGGTGGTGTCCGTTTTTCCGTTTGACGACTCGGTCGTCTCGAAAAGCGTGAAAAATAGTGAAAAATTGTGTAAATTCACATAAACCCCTACATTTTATGTGTGGAATGGGATGGAATTAATTGGAGAGAGACCTTAGTGCAAGATTGATCTACAGTAAAGAACCTAACTCTAAATAATGCAAGTTGAGGGAGTTCTTAGCATTTTGTGCAAATGCATATTTTATCTCAAGGAGTGCAACTTTCGTCTAAAATTATCTAACATTCTTCTAAAATAGTGTAACTTCATTTTCTTCTTATTTTTTCTCTGCTTCTTGACATTTCTTGTATATAAAAAAAATATTTTTAAAAATTTTAAGATTATATTCTTTATTCTTTTTTTTTTTTTTTTTTTTTTTCCAACCCTCTACTTCTTTTTCAATCTCGCCGCCTCGCTCTCGCACTCTACCACCCTCAACCCACGCGACGTCTAAACCGCCATGGCCATGGACCTCTCTCCACACCTCCCTTTCCCCACTTCAACAAAACCATCACCTTTCATGAAGCAGAAGCAAAAGTTGAAGATGAAGAAGATGCTACGGAGGAGGAATAAGAAGAGTCGTATGCAACCTCGGCCTCCTCAATCGAGGGCACGGGCGCGACTTCAAGCGGCGCTCTGGCGGGGTTCATGGTGGTGATGGCTTGGACGTCGCGCGGGGTGAGAGTGGTAGGATGCGGGAGCGAGGCGGCGAGCTCGAAAAAAAGAAAGAGAAAAAGAAATGCGAGGAGAAAGCAGGCGAAGCTCGAGCGGAGAAAAAAGAACAAAAGAAAAAAAAAGAAAATAATAATAATAATAATAATAATAATAATAATAATAATTTGGTCAGAATTTTAAAAATTCGAACCAAATCTGTAAAAACAAAAGAGATAATCTATATTTGCAAAAATATAAAATTGATAAATTTTTTATATAAATGGATCAAAAAAAATTTAAGTGCTTTAATTTTAAAATAAAATTTTGTAAAGGATTTATAACCTAAAATTTTTTCTACAACAAATATATTATTTTATCAACCATTCTTAGCGCAAGTGGCAAAGAGCTTGCCTAGTTGCTTCATATTTTCAGTTAAGTTTATAAACGAAGCGAATTTCTCTCTCTCTCAAAAAAAATAAAAATAATAATAATAATAATATATATATATATATATATATATATATATATATATATATATATATATATATATATATATATATATATAGAGTTGGGCTGGAATGCT
Organism: Tillandsia fasciculata; assembly: GCA_029168755.2. NCBI lineage: Eukaryota > Viridiplantae > Streptophyta > Magnoliopsida > Poales > Bromeliaceae > Tillandsia > Tillandsia fasciculata. Next base: position 9,745,928 of record CM054948.1, read on the forward strand.
ATTGATAGCACCAGCCCAACTTTGCCATCCATTTTGTAGCCATTGAATCGCATTGAGATCCGTAGAGGCTCTTTAATGAAAAAAAGAAAAAAGTAAAAGTAAAAAGTAAAAAGCAAAAAAATTTTCTTTTTAATTAAAGGACTTGCACAAATCTCAATACAATTCAATGGTTACAAAATGGGTAGCAAAGTTGGGCTGGTGCTATCAATAACATTCCAGCACTCTCTCTCTCTCTCTCTCTCTCTATATATATATATATCTCTCTCTCTCTCTCTCTCTCTCTCTCTCTCTCTCTCTCTCTCTCTCTCTATATATATATATATATATATATATATATATATATAGTTGGGCTGGAATGCTATTGATAGCACCAACCCAACTTTGCCACCCATTTTGTAGCCTTTGGATCGCATTGAGATTCGTGCAGGCTCTTTAATGAAAAAAAGAAAAAAAAAAATAAAAAGAAAAAGTAAAAAGTAAAAAGCTTTTCTTTTTAATTAAAGGATTTGCACGAATCTCAATGCGATCCAAGGACTATAAAATGGGTGGCAAAGTTGGGCTGGTGCTATCAATAGCATTCCAGCCCAACTCTCTCTCTCTCTCTCTCTCTCTCTCTCTCTATATATACTAGTGAAGTGCCCGCGCTGCGCCGCGGGTATATTTTTTCCAATTTTTTTTTATTTCATATTTTCGATAAATATTACATAACGTACAACATGAAAGCAAGAGAGATGAAATTTAACCAGAAGTATGTAACTGCATGTTATGTCTAACCCAGCCAGAAATTAGATTCTTAAGAATGAACACAATCCAAAACATAAACAGCACAAAAATGGAAGTAAAATGGGAAGCAATCTCGGTATAATGCATGTCATATTTTAAAATAACATGAATACAAAACTGAACTGTTTAAAGTCAACGAATAATTTACAACTATCGTCTGAGTACGAATTATACTGGCAAAATTGCCCAAAGTATAATATTCAATACAAAAAGAGTAAATTGCGAGACAAAAAAGTTAGCACTTCCTCAATTTCTGCTGTAAAGGAGAAAATGCGAAGACATAAAAATAGGTATGAAGCTAATGAGAGAATGAAAGACTGAACTCCTGCTCTAGCAAAAGTGTCTTACAATAATATTTCTCACATTCTCACCGTCATAGCCTATCGTTATTTTAAAAAATATAGGTATAAAAAAAAAGAATCAACATTTGAGTAGTTAATTACCAACGTAGTGCTTACATGGTAATTGAATTTTGTATGAGTAAAGTAATTTGGAAGTCAAAAGGGCGTAATCAGTTAACAATTAAAATGTTCAATCTTGTAATGCAAATTGGCGAACTGCAACCTAAATTACGAACCATATATTTAACTAATAGGAAATAGGCCCCTCCAATTCTAATGACCTCTGCTATCAACATCCAATGAAAATTAGTGAGGATGACTTTGCCTAGTTAAAATTGATGGAAGCTAATATATTATATACACTTAGTGTATATTAATAGTTCGTACACTATAACTTATATTAAGTAATTAATATTGTAATATTAAATTTTAATTAAATATATATGATATATAAAATATAATAATATAAATTATATTTGACGAATTAATTGTAAAATTTCATTAATGAATGTTAAAATGTGTTGTATATACAAATATATATACTTGTTAAGAGAATGTTCAGTAGAATTTACACATACTTTGAAAAAAGGGAAGAAATTTTTGCTTGTACCTCGTGCATACCAATGTTTTATACACCGCATATAATATCAGAAAAATAATAGAATATTCAATAATTAATATTATAGAGTAAAATATGATATAATACATATAGTATAAAATACGTAAATAATTTATTGTGTTATGGAAATTTATTTTAGGTACATATTTTAAATTTAGTTTATGATACAACGGGAGTATGTATTTCCAATCTCGCTAAATACACGGTGTTTAAATTTAAATATTAAATTTGAAGTCACAAATTTTAAAATTCAAGTTCGAAATTTATAATTTCAAATTTAAGATCAAATTTAAATATTTCTAAATTTCACATGTAATATCATATGTAAATTTCTAAAATTTCAAATTAAGGATTATAAATTATAATTTCTGAATTAAACATTTGTACGACTCGAAATTTAAATTTGTAAATCTAAATTTAACTGAAAATTAAAAATTCCAAATTTAATACCAAATTTATATATTTCAGAACATCATATTTAATATCAAATTAAAATGTTTACAATTCCAAATTTCAGGTTATAAATTCAATTTTCCAAATTAAATATTTTTACAACTCAAATTATAAAATTGTGAACCTAAATTTACTTCTTCAGTTTGAAATTTAAAATCTAATTTTTTTTTTTAAAAAAAATTTAGTATAAATTATTTAAAAAAAAATGTGGTTCATAAATTCAAGCATACATAATTTACATTAAATTTCGTATATATATATATATATATATATATATATATATATATATATATATATATATATATATATATATATATATATATATATATATATCGTCCTCATAGAAAACATGCACAAACATCAATTTTATAAAACTAATTACATAATTTTACATATTTATGTGATATATAAATATCTCTCTTTATATTTTATTACTGAAAAAAAATTATTATCTCTATTCATACAAAAAAAAAGGAAAAAAACTTATTGTATATTACAAACAAGATGTATATCTTACATTTTATTTATTTCAAAATATAATAAATTTTATTTCATATTTCGAAATAATGAATAAGAAAAATATTATTTTATGCTAAACAAAATATACATCATATATTCTAAATAGATTATGCCGATAGTATTACTCTTTATACATACCATGAAGAAAAAAATTCTGGCATATTTGTATTGCATTTCGTATTTATATCTCTGCCGTCTAATAAATCATGAAATTACTCAAAGATTTACAGATTTAAAATTAAAGCGCTAAATATAAAACAGGTACGTAGATCATAATGTACGTTTATTTCAGCCGAGCTTGATGATAGTACATTGACGCAAATACTATTTATAAAAATATGAATACAATCTTATGAATACTAAAAAGGAGTAGGCATCATGGGGAATCTGAAGAAATCTGGGACAATCTATGGAGAATAGTGGTGAATGACTTAAATATATCACATCAAATCACAGGAAAATTTTCAAAAGATGTGCAAAATCTATGAGGAAAATGAACATCACATCAGAGATGACATCAAATTGGTAAGTCATATAAATAGGTATAATAGTAGAAAAATCTGAGGAAATCTAACAGAATCTACGGAGAATATACAGACTAAGACAAGTAAGATTTACAAAGTATGCTCAGAATCCCAAACCCAACTATCTGAATTGTGATGTGTTTGTCATATTTAATTAGAGGTATGCTAGGAGAAGCCACAAAGGGGCTGGAACCGAGTTGTCGCCGAAGTTGCCTTCACGTCGTCGCCGAAGTCACCTTGTCCACCATGCGGGTCTCCACCGAGTCTCCACCAAGCCACTGGAACCCACATCTGATTCTGCATTAGAGGATCAAAAAGCATCCAATCAAAAAGCATACGATTTGCTTTTATAATAGAGGAAGACACAGAATTATAAGAATGTTGGCATATTTAATTAGAAATCTGTTGCAACTGCATTTGCATGAGCATCAGCAGGAGTTTCAAGTAGTAGAAAATTTGTCGTAATCGCATACGCCCTGAAAAATAAAATAGATATCCTGATTTTAGTATTGAAAGCAGCAGGACACTCAAAATAATATAATTATAGAATAGCATACAATTTTGCCGAAACCTTAACAGCGATTCATTACATCTTATATGAATTGATACAAATAAAGAGGAACAGTCATGTTAAATGCCTTTCACTTCTCATTAGTAAAGGTGAATAGGTCTTATCTATTGGATGAGCTGAGAAATGAAATCAATATTCTATCAGTTACATCATTTAGAAATAACTTATCCTTCACATTTTCACTTTAGTATACTACCTGGACTCAAATGTCATGTATTCACCATGTGATTCTTCCTAATTTCGTGGCACAACTTTGGTAACTCTAAGCACAGTATCCGTCCCAATAGACAGCAGTTAGAGAAATAGGCTCAAGAAACTTTGTCTTATGAAAGCTTACTTTAAATTACAAGCATAGACAATCATGTCCAACTGTCCTTGTTTTGGGTTTTGCTAGTCACATTGCATTGTTAGACTTCACCATAGCATGCTGCTTGTGAGTACGGTTGCTTACTCACCAATAAAATTGGTCGGCATATCATTTAATAAACTTTAACTGTAAACTTGTTAGTTTGTTCCTCCAGAATTATCTCTAGGCAAGAGCTATATCATTTAAACCAGCACTCCCCACTCGTCTAACAAGCACCTTGAGACTGGATCCTCGGAATTGGTCAGATACTATTAACTATATAAATTATCAATGTAACTGTAAGTTTATGGAAGGAGTAAAGAGAAGCAATGGTGTGGCTGAAGGTTAATTCCAACAAAAGAATTTGATTCTCATTTAAACTTTGACAGTCTTTGTTGAACTTATATTTATTATTCTTCAATGCATTCAAAAAAAGGTAAAGAACACATTACCAATTCTGCAACTGTTGTTAATAATATACCCTACTTAAATAGCACTCTTGAGGAAAGGAACATACAGCAGCTGCTGCTGTGAGAAGTCTATGTGCTGCTTCAGTGTTTCAGTCCAAAGAGGACTCTTCCTAAGTGTGCAGCGAGCCGCATATACTGCAGAAGCGGCAACCATGGATGGACAATAGATGATCATTGAGTACTGCATCAAACCGAACTCAGCAAAGAAGAAAACCATGTGCTCCATCTGCAGTTTATGCAGAAGAATTTGAGTTAAATGAAGAAAAAAGAACTAAAAGCAATTCTTTAAAATCTGAGAACCTAAAATGTAATATCATAATTGGTCTCTAACCTCTTTATGGCACATTGAGGTCTTAAGAAACCTCACAAGGAATACATAGCGAGTCGGAACTGTTAAATTCCACTCTAGTTTGTTCAGAATCCCTTTTTCCATTCCTAGTATCTTCTCTCTGGTGTATGCCCTGTCTGAAATGCAAATGAAGTCATTAACCTGCAAATTGGTATTAGAGTAAATTTAGTATCAAAACAAGTGGTGAATTCATAATACATCTATTATTCTTAATTACTCATAATAATGTATACAACACCATACATGAGTTATATTTTACATAGGAAGATGAGAAGAAACTACCTTTAACAGACGCAGTTGGTGGTTTACACAAGCAAAGTTAGGTCAATCTCGACCCCACCTTGCAAAATCACAGCAAAACCATCAGTTCATCATATGTTTACTTCCTAACCGCAAAAATCTACCAGGTCTCAAGAACTCCATAGGGGCAGTGTTCAAATATCTCAATTCTCAAAGAAAATAAAATTAAATTCACCGAGGAGAAGAACATTTGAGATTCGCAAAAATCTACCTTGCAAGAACTCGACAGGGCCAGTGGACAAAGGAAGCCTTTGCTTGTTAAGTTTTCCATAGCCCCTCTTGTAAATCAACTCCCTAACACTCTTCAGGTTAGGGTATCTGAAACATTTTAAAACCAAAATTATCGTCATCACTTATACTTGCAAATTAAACAACTTTACGCAATTTGACGTACCTGTAAGTTACATAAGGCTCGACCCTGCCTCAATTGAGAGGTAAGGGTCGATGATGCAGAAGGTTAAGTAGAGGGGCTCAGGCATCAGCTCGAAGAAAAAGGAAGTAAACAGCATCACATTAAAAAGTCAGAAAATATAAACAATTCATAGAAGATAGGTGAAGTTCTAATTGATCAAACACCTTGCTTCGAGCTGTAAGCACTGAGGTAAGAGTGTGAATTTCCTTTCTTGATGGTCTGGCGTCATGAAAATTGCTACTACTTGCAAACACTTGCGTACTGCTTTCACTTGAATCGCTACTGATCTCAATGACATTCTCGGGTTCGGTTATATATGTATATATATATATATATGTATATATATGTATATATATATATATATATGTATATATATACATATCAAATAGAAGACTTGGTTTGAACATATATTACTGTAAAGTAATATATGATCTTGTCGAGGAATCAGACAGTCATCCATAGAAGAATCCAGAAATTTTTAGAGAATGAAGTGGCAGCAGTTGTAGAGTAAGCAAGTTGTCAAGTATATATATATATATATATATATATATATATATATATATATATATATATATATATATATATATATATATATATATATATAATTCCTGCGCGTATCTCTACTCTCTCTACGTATACAAACACAATTAATTAGTACAATATGAAGCATGCAGCCATAGTAAAAGTTCAGACAGGACATTAAGAGAGTGCCAACATTTAACCTCATCTCAACCAATTTTATGTAATGATCCGCCAAACTCTACTCTTTCCACTCTAATTCAAAAAATTATGCCGACATAACCATAAAGTTCCACTATAGCTGATGGAATAATTAGGTAATCACAATCTACAAATTTAGGACATTTTCAGCCCCTTAAGTTAAACAGTGACCGAGAACTGAAATGCTCCTTAGTAACCCAGAAATGAAATTCCCCCTGAGTTAACAACAACCCAAAATTCATCTGAGTATATAAGAGAATCTTGCTCTTTTGCTATAAACTACCAAGAATGAACTCAGCATACACAGTAACATAAGGTATTTAGCAAACAGAACAGCATATATAACCATTTATGGTTTGTACAAAATGAGCAACTCCAATGCGAGAACTGCAGGACATTGTATGCTGAGATCCAACAGTACCTGCAGAGAAGACTGCTGATTTTATGCAAGGCCAATCAACTTTCCCTGCAATCATAAGTAGTAGTAGATACACCATTTTTGTAGAAGGTATTTCTATGATACTACAAATGTGTGGGCCTAGAAGCCATAGTTCTATAGATGACAATAGTAACCAATTTTTTTGATGATAGCCCTGAACACATGAAACAAATCACCAATGCTTTCTACGACCATAGAAACTCCATGTCATTCTTGGCTTTGAAATACACCAATAATGTGAAAACTGCACCAATTTTGTGTTTTTCTCATATTCCATCTTGAATTCTTTACCAAAAGAAACATAAAGAGTAAAGAGTGCTAGTCAGTTTTGTGTATGTGAAAGTTAGTAATGTTTTAACTTCTCAGGATTGATGTTCATGTCATAAGTTCAATGTGAAATTTGAGCAGTTAAATTACTCACAGAAATCTTATGTATACAACACAGACTTCTCGACATCATTTGGATGCACAATGTAAGGTAAATATAGCACTACTTTGAAACATAATGAGATAGTGGACGCCAATTTGGTTTTTCACATTTACAGTCCACTTTGGTATCATGGCAGTGCAGCATGTAAGACTGCAATGTTTGTTGCAGAAAAGCATCGAGAAGTAGGCTTTCAACTAATCAACTGGGAATGGAAAAATTCTATAATAACTGCTCATCATGAAAACAGGTGAGAGCACATGCACCACATGCATGACATAGTTTAAGGGCTCGTCACACATCCCCAAACGAGACATATATTACAGAGTCCCAGACTTAAGGAAGCAAGGTCAACGTCAAGAGCAGTAATCATTATTTTTAGACCTTAAAATCTGCACATCATTTTAGCATCACTAATTACACAATAGGCAAATGAAGAGAAAAACTAATAAACTTAAGTAGTGCATCGTAATTCCAGTCTCACTTGACAGTGAAGACATTCATAAACTCCTCCCAATTAAGCTATAATTTTCACCAACCACCTTTGCTTTAATTGTAGCCTGGTAGGTAATTGGAACACAATCAGAATGATAAAATGGAATAGTAAACAAAAAGAAACCTCAGCAATTCTCCCACATACTCACATCTGAAAGACAAGAGGAAGGGTTGCACTACGCTCACTTTACTTTTATCATTTTCAAAAGTTAACCAATGTTGAACAGCTCAAATGTGAAGTATGCTGCACAGAACAACAGTGTATCCTTTGCAAAGTATCAACTGTAGGTCAATCGTTTGAAACTTGAGAAAACTTTGTCTCACATAATTTGGACAACTTATTAACCAATCTTTCTTTACTTCGCTTCTATATAGACTGGTTTTTTTACTTTTACTCGGATTAATCGACTTTAACTTTTCAATCAAAATCAATAATCTGCTATATTTGGTGAGACGAACAAATAAACTCAGTGGTACCTGGTCATGATGAGCTCTATCTTTTGTGAGGACTTGTTTATGCTTCATGATAACTTGTTTATGCTGCACCCAAAATAAAGGCAGAAGCAAAAGCAAACGCCAACGCAAAAGCAGCGCAGTTGGAGCTTCGCGATTGTAAATGTCAATTTTGCTAAATGTTCATTTGAAGGTAGCAATAACTGGAAAAAAAAGCAATAGGAAGACCAAACAGAAATTAAGAATATCACTGGTTTAGGAGTAAGAACTACTTGAAAACAATTCGAAATGTGAAGCTATAAAATTAAAAGACACAAAGTAAAAATAATTAAGGAAAAAGAGGGGGCTCAGATAAATTTACTCGTCAATAACAGAAAATAGTAGGAAACCGGACCGAAAGCTGTTTTCTCTCATTTATCATTATTTTGCAGTTATCAGTTCGTTTTCTAAGCTGATTGCGAAGTTTCAGCTGTTCATTACACATTCCTTTTGAAGCAACTATTGAATAATGCAAGCTGGTTGACGAAAGAACAACAGTTAAAAGTAAACCTTCTAAAATAATTAGTTTTATATGCATGTACCAAGGTTGCCCAACCCTTGCTTCACCAAGTAAAGCCATTGAATATAACTACCCTTTCATGTATGAATAGGGTTAATTCAGAAATAAACTGTCTTATGCCTTTAGGCATTTTTTTTTTTGTTCTTTATACATCATCATTGCCTCCCACAAAAGCAGAAGCAAATAGAAGTAAACTTAAATCACCAAACATAACACATGTAAGCAAGCCCGGAAATTATTCCATTCATATAAATTAAATTAGGCATCATAAATTAATTGAACAGAGCGCACAAGGGGAAAAAAGGGGAACTTAAAAGAAGAGATAAGAAGAAGGAGAAGCAAATAGATTAATTTACGTGCCATCGCCACGCCCCCCAAAAAGGAGAGACAACAACAAATGCAAGCAAATTGAAATAACCCAACGTAATAAGCGAAAGCAAGTTTGGAAAGTAACATAAAAATAAGTGAGGAAAAAGACGAGGCTCAGATAAATCCTCAGCGAAAGCAAGTTTGGAAAGTAACATAAAAATAAGTGAGGAAAAAGGCGAGGCTCAGATAAATCTACTCCTGAACCGCAGGGAGTAGCAAGGAACCAGACCAAACATTGCCCTCTCATTTAACATCATTTTCCAAACGGTGCCCTCTCTCATCCCACATTATTTTACAATTATCAGCCACTTGCGTAAGCTCGATACGCAGTTTCTTTTCGAAGCAAGTACCAAACAATGTAAATTATTTAATGGAAAACTACCAGCTGGAAATAAAAGGTCGGAGGTAGGTAGTTTTTTATCCATGGACCAACACTGTGCATTTAGTGATTTACCAACTACAACCATTAAATATAGCCACCCCTCCATGCGTAAACACGGTTATTTCAAAAATCAATTATCCCAACCCTTTAGGTCTTTTTTTCTTCACCTTTTTTTCGTGTATCATCATCGCCTCTCCCCAAGAAACAAAAACAAATACAAGCACATATTAATCAAGGGACGGGCCAAGCGCCGAAGGCCGTTACGCCTTTTTTCCTAACTTTTTTTTTTTACGGAAGCCTTTAGGCTTTTTTTCCCTCTCTTTTTTTTTTACGTGTCATCGTTAGGCCCCCCAAAGAAGGAAAACAACAACAAACAAGCAAGTTTAAATAACCCAACGGAGTCAGGAAAAGCAAGTTTGGAAATTATACCATACATATAAATTAAATTATGCAGAGGAAATCATTTAAAGAGCGAGCAGTAAAAGGGGGAGATCAAAAATGTAAACCGCCGAACATAATATACCGAAGCAAGATAAAAAATTATACCATTAACGTAAATTAAATTGAACTTCATAAACTAACTAAACAGAGAGCACAAGAGGAGGGCAAAGAAAGCTGGAAAAGAACGGGCCAAAAACGAACAGCAAGAAATGAAAGAAAAATTTAAATCACCTAACAATAAGTTTTTTTTTCTCTTTTTTTTTTCGTGAATCATCATCGCCTCCCCCCAAAAAAACCAAAAGCAAATACAAGCAGAGATTAATCAAGCAAAGAATAGGGAAAAAAGACGGTAAACATAACAGAGCAGGAAATAAAACCCCCGTTGATTATTCAGCATTCAAACAATCTAAGTTCATTAATAGAAGAACAACAACTGAAATGAACCATCTAAGATAATTAGTCTTTCATCCATGTACCAATACTGCCCACAAGGGACGGGAACTGAATTTTTTGTTGTTTTCTCTTAGTATAATTCAAAAATTTGTATGCCGTTTTTTTTGTCCGCTTTAACACACTTACCACGCCTAATTATACGTACGGGTTATCCTCAACGGTGTAGAAAGATCAAGGGTGTAGGAAGATCAAGGGTGTAGGAAGACAGTAGAGGGGGAATCAAATAAAGCCTTATCTAATGAAAACAGTAAGAAAGTAAACAAAAGTAAGCAAAGAGAGAGGGGAGGGGCGTACCCAATCTGCTGGGATGGCATGGTATTTATAGGCAAACCTTGAGAGAGGGCACACTCAATGTGCATCAGGGAGCAGGGTCGGGAGGCTACTGTCCTCACCAGCACGAAACCGAACCATAGGGGCGGGGGAGCGGGGGGGGGGGGGGGGGGTGGGGCCCGGCAGTTAGCAGGCTCAGTGTACGGCGCAAGAGGGTGGGGGAACCATCTCGAAGGGGCTAAGCGTACGGCGCAGGAGGTTTGGAACCTGACCCACCGGATCGGACGGAGGGAAGGGCGTCCGACCCGCAGCTGAGGGAGGGGACGCGAAGTGGCGACCGTCGATCCAAACCTGGGTCTGCCCACGACGCCCTAGGTACGTAGCAACGACGCCCGAACCAACCTGGGTCGGCGTACGGCGCCGTAGGTACCTAGGAGGAGGGGGGGGCCGCGTGGTGAGAGGGGTGTGGAGAGTGCAGCCATGTGGAAGAATGCGGGCAACCCGGCGCGGGAGAAGAGAGGAGAAAGGGAAAGTGAGACGGGTCTGGAGAAGAGAGGAGAAAGGGGAAGTGAGACCCGTCTGGAGACACCCCATGTGCAAGCACATGGGGCACAGGCGTAGTCGGCGCGGGAGGAGAGAGGAGAAAGGGAGAGTGAGACGGGTCTGGAGGAGAGAGGAGAAAGGGAGAGTGAGACGCGTCTGGAGACACGTCGGCTCGGGATCGCTGAGAGGCCTCCACGGAGGCTCGAAAAAACTCTGCCTATATATATATATTATATATATATATATATATATATATATATATATATATATATATATATATATATATATATATATACATGATTTACTTGTTATTTGGCGCTCTTATTTGACAGTTCTATATATGATTACACCTTTCTACTATTTTTGCTCTTTTACTGTTGCTTCTACAATCCCACATGTGCTTTCTTTCCTGCCTATGTTCTTTTCATCTAAATTTGTTTAACAACTTAAATATAGAAATAATCTAAATAGTAAATATATAAAAGATCGAATGTTTACATTGCTAAGTTAGATTATTCGTAATTTCTTTATTAAATTTGATGTAATATAATATGTCTAATTATTTATAAGTTGAACTATTCGTAATATATTATGTCTAATTATTTATAAGTTGAACTATTCGTAATTTATTAAATTTGATTTATACTATTTCACCAACAACCTACTAAACCCTAGGAGATCACTATAATCCTAACCGCAGATCATTTCATTCAAGGGTAAAAAAATCTATGGTAGCAAGGCCCTAATACTATCAATAGTATAGTAGCATAATTCTATCTCTCTCTCTCTCTCTCTCTCTCTCTCTCTCTCTATCTATATATATATATATATATATATATATTTAGGTTATAATACTATCGATAGCACCAAGTCATTGGTGCTATCAAGTTTTTAGCCTTTGGATTAAAAAATATATGGTTAAGATGATAGTGGTCCCCTAAGGTTTACTAGGTGGTTGGTTGAATAGTAAAAATCTTAGGAGACCACTATAATCCCAACCGTATATCTTTTCATCCAACGGCAGAAAACTTGATAGCACCAATTGCTTGGTGCTATTGATAATATTCTAGCCGGACTATATATATATATATATATATATATATATATATATATATATATATATATATATATATATATATATATATATATATATATATATATATATATATATATAATAGTATGTGGGTCCCTTGGGTTTAATTGGTGGTTGGAAAAATAGTAAAATCTAACGGGTAAAAATAATTAAAACGGTTGATCTAAGGGTAGAAAACTTAATAGCACGGACTATGGTTACAAATTATGTGGAAAATCGCTGCAAAAATGTTGCAAATTTGTGTAGTACATAGATAGAACAATTAGTTCTAAAAAATAAATGACAAATAGAAGATGAATAGCATCATCCCAGAGAGGTTAAAGATTGTTTACAAACTTCAAATTTTGATTACTACTCATTATAAGTAAATGTCGCGCGTCTCACACAATAGATCTCTCGAAAACCATTACAATACTCGCATTCTCTGCACGAGTCAACGAAAGTCCCGACTCCCACATGATCACCAACTTTGAAGCGTTCAACATCGGAACCGACCTCTCGGACAACTCCTACGATTTCGTGCCTAGAGAGATATCAAACTTATAAGCAACAAATACGCGATCGTATTGAATTTGATAATCTATTTTGGAACTTCAAACAAAGATACTGCTACAAGAAAGATCAATAACTAGTTTTACAACTGTAGCTAGGTAATATATATACAAAACTATGAATTCGAAGAACATACCCAAGGCACCATTGGGTACAGTGCATCACCATGTTGGTTCCTTGGCCAGACGATTTCGGCATAACAAACCCCACAATGCGTTATCTTTATCGAGATGTCACCACTCCTAAGATCCCTGTATAAGTTCTACTACAATTAGTCCCTCATGGTTTATAGTTGCTACTCTCAATTAATATTAAAAACATGTACAAAGCAACAGTGACAAAAAAAAAAATTGAGAGAGACTACATGCTTTATTCACTAAGTAACTAAATTTAGCTACAATAGTGAGACAGCCAGGCCTCCGACGAAGAAAGGCGACAACAAAAAAAAAAAAAAAAAAAAAAAAAGAAAGAAAATTGACGTTAGCTTCCCACAACTCTACAGCGTGTCTAATTCTTTCAAATTCACGTAAAGGGTTCAAGCTACTCTGATTGAAGATTGTGTTATTTCTATCTAGTCAAACTGTCCACCAGCTAGCCGCTAATACAACCAAGCGCTTATCTGCGTCCTGAGTGAGCCCTCTCTTTTAAATCTGATCCCAGAATGATTTAGCATCTCCTATACTTCAAATGATTTAGTCGTATCTTTTAAACACTTCACCCTCAAAAATCGGTAGTAGACGCATCTGACTAGCAAATGGTCAATGATCTTAAAAATTTTATTTCGACTGTTCGATTTCAAAAATTCAATGTAAAATAATCATGTTAGCTTCCGATTTCAGTTTCAGCATTTTTTTAAAACAATATCATTACTTTACATCCGACAGTATCAGTAAATGAATTCAAATTATGCTGAAAATCACACATAGATTAAAAAAAAAATGCAAACTGAAATTCCGCAGGAGCAGTCGATATATCAAAAGCTCTGCGAAATTAACAGTTACTAGAACTACTTTCTCTAGGGTTAAAAACTAAGTGTCATGGACACTGCAACGCACGGTATACGGAACACGACACAACTCGGATACGGCGACTCAGCAATTTTTAAAAAATTAGGACAATGATACGGCGACTCAGCAACTTTTAAAACATTAGAACACGGGCACGATATGAATACAAATAATAAAATATAATATTATTAATATAATAATTTATATTTATTATATATAAAATATAAATTATGGTAAAATATTGTTATATTTTCTATACGAATGAAAATTTATAAAATATTTTATTGATTGTTCATATATTTTTTTAAAAAAATCTCCCCTACATAATTTATTTATATTATCCAAAAAGTTCAAAAATTTATTACCTTATATTATGTATGATAAAAAAAATAAAATAAAAAATATATATACTTTTTTTAATTGTATGCGGTATGGATCAATATTGAACGTTCGTCCAAAAAGTGTCCACATCGGATACGAGAACGACACGGACACACGACGCTTATAGAAGTGTCCGTGATACATAGGTTCAAAATGATCCGATCAATTTTGCATAGTATAAAATATAATTTGATTTTTGATAAGGAGAATCAAAATTTTGTTTACTGTGAGCATAATTCAGAATATATCAAGATTTTAAAGCAAAAATTTTGTGGTATGATAAATAAGCTTATGAATTAGTGAAATACATCTATTAATCAATGGAAATATTTTTTTTAAAAAAGAAAATAATAAATTTCAAAAGATTTCAAATACCATCCAGTTGCTTCAAATGTAATCTTAAAACCCACCAACATTTTATAAATTGCAATTCGATCTACAAACTCTAATTTGATGCAAAAATAGCTCACTAACTTTATTTCAATTTGACCCAAAAAGCTTGAATTGAAGCCGAAATTAAACTTGGTAAAACCAGATAATTCATTATAATTACTAAAATCTTTGTAAAAGTGTGAAGGAATTTGTAAAAGAAATAAATAAATAAATAAATAATAAATAATAAATTAATACCTTTGGTGAATCTGTAGGGCGAGAGAGTTTCAGAAGCTTCTCTCGCCCCTCCCCACATTCACTTTCCATTAATGCTCTCTAGATATATATCTATGAAAAAAAAATTAATATATATATATATATATATATATATATATATATATATATATATATATATATATATTCCTGCAAAATAGTAAAATTATGAATGCATCCTCTACGGAATGAAATTAGTCAAAAAAATAAATTTAATGAAAAAAAACTTACAAGTATCCATTGCTTTATGCTTATACAAGCACAGTAACCGAACTCATATATATATATATATATATATATATATATATATATATATATATATATATATATATATATAGTCTTATTTCGATCCTGCACCCAGAAAAATAGGAGTGTACACAAAACAGTAAAACTTTAACCATACTTCGTAATAAGGACGAAATTGTTAAGTCAAGCGTACAAACGAAAACAAAATAAAAAACGATTACCACACAAAAGCAAATATCAAATGCACAACAAAATAAAAAATATATAAATTTATGTGAAAAAAATTTTGCAGAAAAAAATTCGAAGGTGGAGGATTTCACTATATGAAAAAGAAAATACAAACTGTTCTTCGTACAATTACTCGATCTAATTAGAACAAAAAAAAGAGAACAAATATTCTTAACGGGTTTCTCTTAAATGATCAGATCCCTGTGCTTTCACCACAGACATCCAATTTTCTGTTCCAAAATATTTTTCAAAATTTGTCGCCGCACCGCGAAGCCGTTGGCATATCAAAAACATAAAATCAAGACGATTTTCAATTTCAAGGCACATCTAACAGAAATCAATACACTATATAATAGGAGGCTTTTTAATTCATACACCACCAAGAATAAAAAGAAAACGCTTTTTAATCTTGTTACATTCCAATAGAGAAATCGATAGAATTTTTAATTCGTTCTTGCACCACAAAAAATAGAACATAAGCAATAATACTTTAGTTTTTTTTGTACAATCAAATATGAAATAAAACTAAAGTTTGTTTAAAAATTGTGAAGAAAGTAAAAATATGACATTGCAGAATGTGATTGCAGGTTGATGCCTGCTGCAGCGTATCCCTCATTTTCCTTTTACGATGAGTTGAACTAGTCTAAGCCCCGGACAAAATGTCGAGCCATCCTGCATTAGAAACTTAAAAAAGTTTAACAAAATTTGAAGTTTCAAGTTCCCAACTTTAATCTGTGTAAGTGTCATACTGCTGAAGAAAAATAATTTGAAACACATTTTAAAGCAATATTTAAACCAGGGATATTTTTAGCTACTTCAAAGATGCTTAACAACTTCATGAAATAACAGACAAAACAAAACAAAGTTCATCAGGCTATGAGATTTACTATTTGTGCAAGAAATATTCAAACACTAAATTATCTCTAGAATATATGCAGATAAATCGAGGAGAAACAAAATAGAAGCATTAATTAGTTTGGCTACACACACACACACAAAAACATATGGAATCTTACTCTAATCCTGCACCAGCAAAACTGAAGAACACAAGCATGCATTAAGACATCAGACTTTTTTTTCATATTCTTGTGAATAAATTGATAGATCATGTATGGAAATCATTCATGAGTTCAGTACTAATAAAATAGAAGAACATAAGCAGCAAAATTTTAGCCATGTTTTGCTCCTACAATGAAGTCAATAGCCTACAATATGAGCCTTTTTCACTCGTGCACCAAAAAACCAAAAAAAAAACAGAGAATAAGTAGTATGATTTTAATCTTGTTTTATGCAGGAAGAAAAATAGATTGATCAGTGCCCATTGGGGGTCCTAATCCTTACATGTTTCCTGCACTACCAAAATAGAACATAAAGCAGCAAAACTTTACTCTTGTTTTACATTCTGGAAAAAATTGAGAGAAATATATATAGGAGTTTTATACCATTACTATTACAACCCTGCACCAAGATATTTAAACAACTTTAAAGCATTTGTCACACTTCTCTCTCTTATGTTCTAACTCATCACTGGACAACTAGTCATATATAACTTTAGAAAGCCATTGATATACTACATATATTATATTCATTACATTTGTTTTCCAGGTAATTAGCGCTATATTCCCTTCTTATGTATCCAAATCATAAAGTAAGAGTACAAAATGTAAAAATTCTTTTTGAGGATGCCAATTAAAGAAGAACCTGACTGCTCTTGCATTGTCCAAAAAAGGCTAAGTAGTCCTGAAACAAATGAAATAACCTTGTAAAGATTGAATGAGATGTAGTTCATTAACACCGAAATGATTTGCATTAGTTACAGAGAGTAGTATGGACGAGATGAAGGGTGGTAAAGTGAACATACAATATGCATCATCACCTCGGGAAATGCCAAAAAAACCTCGCATCAGGGATGTTGGCAATCTTGGGCCAATCAAGGCCTATATTCTCTTGGCATCACTCCTTCATCACAGGGTGACACCCGGTGATGAGTAGAGTAGACAGTGAAGTAGGCAGATCCGAAAGTGATTGGATGAGATCAGAATTAAATACAAACAAAGTCTCGAGGGAGCACAGTTTTGTCATGCTCTGGGGTAGGGACTGAAGGCCGAGCATGCATTCCGTATAAATAAATCTTTGAGGGCAGCGTGATTTTGCAGTAGCCATTCCTCAGGTAAGGTGGTGAGTTGTGAAGCAACAATGAGGTTCAACTGGCCAATGGAGGAGAGACTCCTCAATGGCTCCATAAGTAGGAGCGCGTGGTGGTCAATTGATAGTTTACCAAGCTTCCAAAAGCAGTCCACTGCATTATTCTTTTGGCTGACATCATTTGGAAATAGAGGCTGCAGCAGGGCAACTTCAATTAGCTTGTCACAACCTTCAATTTCTAAAGAACGGAGGGATACGAGAGCTTGTACTCCACCAAATGATGACAGTTATTTGCAGTTCTTTATCTCTAAATGGGAAAGCATTGTCCACCATGAACACACTTGTGCTGGGGGAAGGGATGCTATACTTGCACAATCGCATAATACCAAACAAGTAAGAGAGGTTAAATTCGCGGACCACAGCAATGGCACCTCAAAGTCGCCACAGGACCCAATAGTAAGTAGTTATTGTTGAGAGGGCCGTTGGATGTCTGAGATCTCATATTTAATCAACTTCGGGCACATTGTTATACTCCAGTTCTTAACGGTGTTGAATTTCTGAACAAGCTCTATTGGAACATATTCAAGCTTCTCACATTGTTTGATGGTTAAGGTTTCAAGAGCCTTAAAACGTTCATGCTGCTGCAGAAAGAAAAGATGTTAAGATATTAAGTCCATACAATCACAGGCACAGTCATGCAAATATGAATTGGCGTTTTAATATAAGGGTAAACTTCTAATTGCCCTCATGTGGTTTAACTCATTTTGACCTTGCCATCATGTGGTTCAAAAAGTTTTATTTTGCCCTCCTGTGGTTTAATTTTTATTTTACCTAAAAGTTCTATATGAAATAGAGTGGTAAATTTAAATTGTTTAAAAACCACAGTGTGCAAGGTGAAAATTGCGCTAAACCACAAGAGGCAAAGTGCAACTATTTGAACGTCGGGGTGGCAAAGTGAAACTGAGACAAACCACATGGAGGCAAAATGAAACCTTTTGAACTATAGGGGGGCAAATTGAAAATGATCTAAATCTCGGGGGGTAATTTGAAGTTTATAAAATAGAGCACTTACATTGTTGTTTCTGCAATCCTGATTTATTGCTAGAAGAGCGGTCGATCCAACATCAGAAATACACAATTGATTTAGACCAGGAGGCAGAGTAAGAATTCCCCTCAAATTAGGGCAGCCAGTAATTTTCATAGAATCAAGTTTATGAAACATGCACCTATCATTTATTCCAATCCACTCCAAGTTAGGCATGTCCTCAAAGACTAAGGCCTTCAATGATGGAAAGGGACATCCACCACCTCCCCCGTAGAATGAAGAATCTATTTGCTTTACTGCATCCAATCCACTCAGGTAAAGACGATAGAGCGAAGACAACTGCCCAAGAGGTGGGAGGTGCTCCCATCCTTTACAGTGGATCAGTTCGATGGATGTCAAATTAACGAGAGATAGATCTGTCATCCAACACGGAGATTTAGCACCTTGGTATGCTTCAATATACAATTTCTTGATATAGATATGCGGGCAGAGGTTATCGAGGAGATGCTCATCATTCTCTACACAAATAGAGCGGCTTCTGGACCATTTCAATGACAATGATTTGAGATATCCTTTGTCCTTCAACTTGGCCTCCATAGCTTCTTTAGAATTCCTCACATTTTCAAGTCCTCCAATGCATAGACGACGAAGGTCTCTTAGGTTCTGTAGTTCACTGATTTTGTAACCACGCTCCTCCAGGACAAAAAATTTTTCTAATTTGCAGATGTAGGGTAGTTTGCTAACATAACGAATATTTTTTATCATATCATGAGGAACATCTAACAAACGCAAATTGACCAAGTTACTCAAGCCATCATATTCAATATTCCCAGAAGTCATTGAAGGAGGTTGGAACTTCATAACTACCAGGTGATAAAGCCTATAAAGATATTGAGGAAGGAAATCCATGAAACTTTTCCCCATAATCACCTCTCCTGAATGAGAGACCGAAAGAGATAGGTATCGGAGGTGTATCAAGCTATTAAGTGCATCGGGCAGTTTATAAGAGTCAAAATTCACATTTAAGCTCAATAAGCGTAAGTTTTTAAATCCTTTTATAACCTCATTAAACACAAGTAAACGATCTGCATTATGCTCTTGATTTTCTTTAACAGATATGACAAGAGTGCGCAAGTTCTTAAGATTGGAGATCTCTCTGATGGAAAGAAGATCTATGATTTCAATAGATAAATGTCGAACTGTCAATGGAATATCATTTCCAGCAACATCACCTCTTATTCTGATGCATTCCCTTAGAGAAACAGATTGTGCTAGGTCGTGCACCAGATCGTGCATAACATAACATTTAGAAATTTTATCCCCATTATCACAGGTTATGATGCAAGTAAAGAATGATTTTCTTGTCAGAAGATCTAAATACTCCCTTCCGATATCCTCCGGTCTCTGACCTCCACAAATAGACTGTGATATCAGACCTGAACCCATCCACATATAGATCAACTCTTTCCTTTTAAATCTATAATCTTGTGGAAATATACTACAATATCTAAAGCAGAGTTGTAGGCTTGTGGCTAAGTGGTCGTAGCTTAATCTTAAAACTGCCTTGATGACGCTCTCTCCTTGCTGTACTTTCATAGTTCCTTCTTTCAAGATTCTCTTCCAATGGTCATAATCCATATGGGAATTTAGTAGCCCTCCCATAACCTTTATTGCCAATGGGCATCCTCTAAGCTTCTTTACTATCTTCTCACCAATCGGTTTCAAGTTTTTATAATCTTCAGGATTCACATTAAGGAATGCATGCTTATTGAAAAGCAACATACAATCGCTCTCTTCCAACTTATTTAAATTTATAGATTCCCCTTTACATTGGGTCACCCTTGTCGCCATATCTGCAACTGAATCCATTCGGGTTGTCAATAGCATCTTGCTTCCTCTCTGTCCAAATTTCAATGGAGCAACCAAATTCTCCCACTGCTTCACATTATCATCATTCCAAACATCATCCAGAATAAGCAGAAACCTCTTGCCCGTAAGTTTTTGTTTAACAATCTCATGTAGTGCATTTAGAGACTTATCACCCAAACTCTCCTTAGTTTCATTTTCCAACATCTTTCTTGTTATCGTTGCTGCATCAAATTCTTGAGAAACGCAAACCCACATAATCAAGTCGAAATACTCTCGCACACTTTCGTCGTGACAGATTAGTTGCGCAAGGGTAGTCTTCCCGAGCCCGCCCATACCAACAATGGTGAAAGCAGATATATTGGTAATGGTACCTTCAGACTCGCCATCTACCGGTTTGGTCAACCATTTGACTATCCGATCCTTCTCCATGTCTCGTCCAAGCACCTCACTTTCGGTTACCAAGGAGCTAGACTCGCGAGCATTCTTAATTCTCTCGAGCTTCTCACGCTTATCACTATGACCATATAACCCAGTAATAAGTAGAACTAGTGGCGCCATACTGGTAACAACACTATCCAATTTCTTGACGGCCTCCCTCAACCGTTTCAGTATGTCATCGCCAAAGACATAATTAATGAAACTATCAAGCTTTCTTTTGCATTTAGAGAGAATGCCACGCACCTTGTCATCTCGATCTTGTATAGCTTTCTCTAGCTTGTAGTACTCCAGCTCATCAAGCACGTCCTCTGCGTTCTCCACAGCATCTCTGAGCTGCCACAGCCACGTATCCACCGCCTTGTTCTCCGCCATGACCGTCCCACCCCTCTCGACCGCAGTCAAGACTGCCTGAACCTGCGGAAGGGCGTTCCCCAGCCGCCTGAGCTCGTCCTGCATGCCGCTGGCCGCCGGGTACTCCTTGAGGTAGGATGAGCCAGTGTTAACGAGATTCTCGATGATTGCCGACGCCACCGATTCGCCTATGAAAGTTAAAGCCATAATCGACTTCATCACTACTCAGGCAATTGATCAAACTCTTGTTGGAGTGCAAAAGATGGAGAACGAGAGGGAGGAGAGATGCTCAAACAATTATTTGGGTTTATTAATTGGTTATGCAGTAGGTATCAAAGATTAATGCTTATTTTATTCCAAGTTGCAGAAAAGAAGACTTGATTGATGTGACAGTTGCCGTGTTCTTTGAGATTAACTAATTCTGAATTTTCATATGCTGCATACTTCCAGATGGTTAGAAATTTAATTAGATTTATAGTTGAATACTAATTAAATTAAAATTAATATTTAAATCAGTAAAAAAATAAATTAATTAAGATTTAAATATTATTTAGAGTGAATGCTGTCAACCAATAGAGTATGACTGCTTTCTTTGATTCCCCAGAAAAAAAAAAAAAAAGGCGAAAAATTGGGGAGTAGGGAGAAAATGAAATGGAGATTTCATTGATAAGACTTAGAGGAGTCAAGGAAACTCGATTAATTATTGCCGACAAAAGAAATCCATCCGTACCTCTGCTTAGGGATTATTGGATGTTCATATTCGGATATGAATATAAAAAATAAAAATTCGACATATATGAATTTGGATATGAATTTTAATAATATTTGATCCAAACTCGAATCTGATCCGAATCTGAATTAATTTTATATTATGTAATATATGTGTATATAAATATTTGATCTATATTATATTTAAATTTATATTTTAAAATTTTAAATTTAATATAATATATTTTGAAATATTTAAAAAAAAAATTATTTCAGGTTTGAATTTTCAGATTCGGATTCGGATTTTAAATTTTTAGTTGGGTTCGGATTTGGATATGGATTTTTAAAATACGTCGGATTCAGGTTCGGATTCGAATTTGGTAGTCGGGTTCAGGTTCGGATTTGGATTTTTAAAAATTCGTCCCGAATCCGACCCGTTGACATCCTTCCGTCTACCTGCCTAAATATTAGAGGTCTGTAGATTAAGAAAAAAAAAATGTACAAAGAGCATTTGAGCAGACATTTGAATTTTTTTTTATTTGGCTTAATTACACTATACTATACTGTATTTTATAGATTCTTTTCACTTTCTACATTATACTATTTTTGTTTTTTTCAAATACACCAATCAACTATTCTTTTATTCAATCTCTACACTGTAAGAAATAAACTAATAATTTTGTATAAAAAATTGTTAATAAATATTGGTAAATGAACTTCTCTAAGCAGGAAGAAATTTTAGCTATCCATATATAGTCTCAATCATATTACTATGTTCAGAAACTATATGTGCTGCTGATTTATCCTTTACTTGGAGATTCTACCTTGAAAATTGTTTGTCCATTAAATGAAATAATGGCATTATATCTGATTCAGATCTTCAAAATGATGCGCCCGACTTTATTGATGTGGGTTTTTGGGATGTGGGTATTACCCAAAAATAATAATAAAAAAAATGCACCTGATCAAGTTTTAGTAAGAGGGTAAAAGGTGTAAATCAATCACAAAAAAAGAAAAAAACTGGGATAAGTTCTCCAAAATGCATGTAGAGTTGAAATTTTCCTTAATTTAATCGACTATATCACCAAAGATTCAATTCTCAAGGTTCTTATAAATTCAAATTAATAATATAAAAGTAACACTACCAAGCCTTTGCTTGAAAAGAATGAATTAAATGGCAGAATTTCAACTGAGGATAAAACCTGCAGAGAGAAGGGTCAGAAAAAGGAAGCATCAGAAAGAATAGCAACCTCAAAATAAGCTAAATCATAACTATAACCATGTCAAATAAACTGGATAAACATCTATAAGAGAGTACAATGAAATATTGGAATGGCACTGACTGTCACTACTGCTGTTTGAGAAGAAAATTCAAGTTGATATGACTTTGTCCAGACAGACATACTTTCGAAACCTCTTTTGCCATGCCAAATATTTCATCAGCAGCATCAGCAGGTAGAAACCATCCACTCTTGCAAGCATTCTAAAAAGCCCACAACATACTCAAATTATTGAACACATGGGTAGTGAGCTTCAAAAGAAACTTTTGAAATACAAAGCAAGATATAAGCTTGAATGCTGTTTATTAAGCATCATCAGAAAAATTCAGAACAGTAAAAAATGGCCATCAACTAGGAGCAATAATCTTTTAAAGCAGCTCATGAGATTCCCAACAAAAGCAAATTTACCCCTGTAAAATCGAACTATCATATATACTCTTACAGATTGCAGAGTCTCACAAAATAAAATAAATTAAAAATTAAAAATTGAAAATTAAACAACCATCCACCACATCATCAAAATTCTGAACCTCTTGATTTTCCTCAAAGCAAATGCCATCACCTTAAGCCGCAACTAAAATTGTCCTTCTCTACTAAGAAATCAAAGTAGTCCCACCGCTTGTACTTACACTCAAAATATCCTTCAGCTTTCTAATTGGTCTGCTAGGGAAGATTAATTAAGCAGTAAAACAGAATAACCAGTAAAATTAAGCTACATCAAAGATCCTAATCATATTACATATATATCTATATATAGTAGTGTAATTCCAATCATGTATCAAGAAAATTAGGAGAATATACACAAAGCAGTAAAACTTTAACCATACTTCGTAACAAAGACGAAATCGATAGACTATAATAATAGGAGTCTTTTAAATTCATACAGCACCAAGAACAAAAAGAAAACAGAAATACATAGGCAGATTATTTAGTCCTATTACATTCCCATAGAGAAATCGATAGTCTTTAATTTGTTCTCGCACCACCAAACATAGAGCATAAGCACTAACACATCAGTTGTTGTTTTTTTTTTTTTTTTTGTATTCAATATGAAATTGAACAGAATGGTTTTTAAAAACTATTATTAAAGTTGTTAGGAAAAATAATCGCACTAACTTTGATTGTGATTAAATTATCTAACTATTTTTATGATTAAATTTGAATAACAGAACTTACCTTTAATCGCTATGAAAATTCCAGAAATGTAGATAAAAATAAACCAAAATAAAAGTGATCCGGAAGCGTGAGAGGCACTGCCCTAAGGCGTATTTCCGTCCTTCGTGCGGATTAATCGGAGATACCACCCCAAGGTACGACCGGAACTCCCCTTCCTACGAGCACGACCGCGGAAGAGGTTGACGAAGTTTCTTTCAACACCCGAAAATAAAATTTATAAAACAAAATAGAAATAAAATATCTCTCAAGTAAGATAAAACTAAAATTAATTTCTTTTCTCTTTCTTTCTTTTTCTTTCTTTCTATCTTTTTCTTACTCTCTTTCTTTTTTCTTTTCTCTATTGACACATCCTCTCTCACCCACACCCTCTATATATATATATATATATATATATATATATATATATATATATATATATATATATATATATATATATATATATATATATATATATATATATATATATATATATATATATACAGGAGTAGAAGAGAGTCGTTGGTGCATTATTAATTCACCTAAAAGGTGAATTAATGCTTGCACGTTGGATTCCAACGTTAAAAAAATATTAACGTTGGGTTCCAACGTTAATATACAATAAATAGGAATTAATTAGAAAATTAATTAAAAGAAAATAAATTAATTAGTAAATAAAATTAATAATAAAATTATTATTGAGGGTTTTAGGAATTTTGATTTTTTATTCCAACAAAAGTAAGAGTAAGGCGCTGTAGGATGCGGTTGCAAGTTGATGCCTGCTGCAGCATAGCCATCACTTTCCTTTTACGATGAGTCAACAGAGTCTTATCGGCGGAGCATCCACCAAATTTACTCTAAATGTCGATACAACCTGCACTAAAAACTAAAAGAAGTTTAACAAAATTTAAAGCATGATCTATACTGTTGAAATTGAGTTCACAAGTTTAATTTGGTGCCAGTTATACTGCTGTAAAAAAACAACAAAAATTTGAAACACATTTTAAAGCAATGTCTAACAACTTCATTGGATTATAGACAAAAAGTAAACAAGCGTATGACCAGAATATGAGTTTTGCTATTTATGCCATAATATTCAAACACTAAATTATCTTTAGGATATATATAGCGTAGGGCTACTATACTCTTATGAGTATAAACCCTTTTGTACTCATAACTTTTTCACTCTTGGATGAAGGAAAGGTTAGGATGATAGTGGTCCCCCTAGGGTTTACTAGATTGTTCGGGAAATAGTATAAATCCTAGGGACTACTATAATCCTAACCGTACATTCCTTCATCCAAGGGATGAAAACTTATGAGTACAAAAAGATTTTACTCATAAGAGTATAGTAGCCGGACCATATATATATATATATATATATATATATATATATATATATATATATATATATATATATATATATATATATATATATATAAGGGTTTGAAACACATTTGAAATCAATGTTTAAACTAGGCTTAACAAGATCAACAGATAAAAGACGAAACAAAACAAGCTTACCAGGCTATGAGATTTGCTACTTGTGCAGGAATCAAACAGTAAATTTCATTCATAAAGATTATACATTAATTTGGCAATAGAAAAACGAACATACAATACATGGAGTCGTTCTCTAGTCCTACATGCACCAAGAAAATTGAAGAACAAAACTTTACTCTTGTTATACTCCTGAAAGAGTTGAGAGAAATATATATATATATAGGAGTGGTATACCATTACCATAGTCCTGCACCAAGAAATTAAAAGAACTCGAAAGCTTTTGTCGTGCGTCTCTTATGTTCTAACTAATCACTGGACAACTAGCCATATTTAACTTTCGAAAGCAATCCATATACTATGTATATTATGTTCATTACATTGTTTGTTATAAGGGACAAATTTGTCCTGCGAGTACCATGTATTATAAGGGGCAATTAGCGCGCTATATTCCCTCATACAGATTTTAAAAATTCTATTGAGGATGCTAATTAAAAACAAACCTGACTACCCTTGCATTATCCCATAACTAATCACTGGAATCCTGTAACAAATGAGATAACCATGTTAAGATCAAATGAGATATGTACTTCATTAAGATTGAAATGAATTGCATTAATTACAGAGAGTAGCAAAACCGATAGATAAAGGGTTGTGAAGTGAGCATAGAATGTGCATCATCACCTTTTTAAATATTAATTCATTCAATCATCACAAGCTTATGACCAGACTATGAGATTTGCTATTCATGCAGAAATATTCAAACATTAAATTATCTTAAGGACATATGACTATAATAAATTGAGGAGAAACAAAATTCCTCCCTGCCCGAAAAGAGGGCAATTTCTTTCTTAAAGATTTTATGTTGTTTTGGCTATAGAGAGGTCAAAAAAAAAGAAGAAAAAAACAGGAATACATGGTATCTGACTCTAATCCTGCACTAAGAAAACTGAAGAACACAAGCATGCAGTAAGACATTAGTTTTTTTTTTTTTCCTTTTAATTTCTATAAATAGATTGATAGACAACTTATAGAGAGTCATTTATATTGTTAGACTTAATTTTCGGAATGACGAAAAATAGATTAAAAAATAACTGATGCGGAAAAATAGAAAAGGAAAGAACACACCGATATAACGTGGTTCGGCCAACAGCCTACATCCACGGGCGAAGACGGAGCAAAGACTTTTATTAAAGTCAAAAGTAGAATACAAAGATTATATCTCTCAAGAAAAACCGAAACTCCAAATAGATCCGAAATATCAAAGTTTGCGTCCACCCTAACGATTCCTAAGAATCCAATTGTATGGACGCCCTCACCTTAGAGCTTCAATTTCTTAATTAATTGCCGGCTTCATTAGCAACATATGGCTCATCCAATACGGCCTCTCTTCTCTTGGGTTGCTAAATTAATTAGAGCATGACCTCTAATTAAAATCCCGGCTTCATTAATATGGCCGTATGTACCAACACCAACATCACGTTTCTTCCTTGGTTGGCCTAAATTAATTAGAGCTTCGGCTAATTAAAAGTTGCGGTGTCACGCCCCGAGTTTAAAAATCAGGTCTGAAATTTTTTTTTTTTTTTGATTAAATCAGAGTTTGCAAAACAGGCGTAACAGACCGCCACACATATAGGAAACTCTCTATTCCGCGAACAGAGACTCCCCTATATATGCACGGCTAGGCTAGTAATCAGCAACAGATATCTCAGTACAACTACTAATCTAGTCAGCAGGAATAATTCAAAATCAGTTATTACATCAATATTTTAAATGTCTAAATCAAATAGAACTAGAATAAAATGCGGGAAATAAAATCTGCATAAATCAACAAGCTCAATATCTACGGTCATGGGGACAGCTCTATCGTGACAGGCTCACTGGATCGTCTCGCTATCTCCTCACCCGACGGACCTGGAAAATGGTCACCCAGGGGGTGTGAGATACACTGTACATGTATCCCAGTGGGCACGACGAGCCGAGGATCAGCTAATCGTACCTACTGGGTACTAAAATCTGCGGATAGTAAAAGATCTATAGGAAGGCAGGAAAGCAGATAAAAGGTGCTGTAAATCAGGATATGCTAGTAATCATCAATCACAATAGCGGTAAATCATACAGGTAGGAAATAAAAGATGTCTACAAGAATCATGCTGAACAATCATACAAGTATGAATAATGCATCAACTGAGAAAATCAAACATCCAATCATACGCCACTATTGGTCCCAGGGACCTCAGGCAATGCCACCATTCGGCACCTTTTCGGCTGACATACCCTGTCGAGGGCTCACGGGTCTATCACCAGACCACTTTACCGGTAAAGAACAATCTCCACGGGGAGCTACCCCGGCCATGTTCGTGAAGTACAGCAGTGCATGGCAAGTCATAATGATCAATCTTACGGTCTAAGGACCGAGTAGTCGGCACACGCCGAAATCCCAACAGGGAATCATCTGTCTATATCTATCCATCGGAATCAATCAATCATGCATATCAAGGGGTATCTATCAATCAGGATCAATCTATCATGCATATCGGGGAGTATCTATCAATCAGAATCAATCAATCATACATATCAACGGTCAAATCAAGAATCATCTCAATGACAGGAATATAAAAGAGTATCAACGGTATATATCATGTGTCTCAAGTAAATCATGATCTATCGGAGATAATCATAGAGCATGCATATCAAAATCAGACTAATCGTGAATAGATAATCTCAAGCACAGGTCTAGTCAGGTCAATGTCAATCAGAGGGATCATGCTATGTCAAAAGAGATCAATATATGTCAGGCTAAGTCACATAGGTAAAATCAGCAGGGAAATCAAAAAACAGGGGTCCGACAAACCAAGCAACCAGAGGGCCAAAAAGCTGAGGCCCGGTTCGAAAGTAACCCACCTGGACGACGGCAGATTCCTCGAACTCCCGCGCAGCTGCTGGGAGGCTGGTGCTGAAGAACTGAGCCCTGTATCAGTAAATATAATCAGTAATAGACTCACACAACCCTTTCCCGACGTCGCTACACTAACGGAACGTTTAAACGGGTCAAATCGGTCATTTTATCGATCAATATCAGATTCCTGGTCAACGAGGACCATCGGAATCCTAACGAAATGTTCAGGGGTGCGTAAGTACTGTTTATAGGGAGCTAAGGTGTCCATTTTGCATTTTGGTCCAACAGGTATCAAAATTTGCATCAAATATTAAGTTATTTACTATTTCGGCTCGTTCTTAAGATCCGGGGGTCCAACGACGACGCCGTAAGTGCCAGCGTGTCACATTCGATGCGACGGACCCCGTGCTCACAATCTTGGGTCAGCGCAAAACCCCAGGGCAAAGTTAGCCTTTTAACTCGCGATATTGGACACAGTGTTTTGCCCCGTTCTTGCAATCCGGGACTCCGACGACGACGCCGTAAATTCCAGCGGGTTCGTTACGTCGAGACGGAGCCCGTGCTCACGGGATTTGGTCGACACGGATCCCGAGTTAAAAGTTGGCCTATAATCCATTAAGGTCCAATTTACTATTATATTGTAACTTAGCAATAACTTGACATATACATGATCTTTTAAAGAACTACAGGGAGCATCATGATCAGTAGAGGGTATAGGGTTGGGGGCTCACCTTGCGCGCGCCGGAGGTCGGCCGGAAAGCTCGTCGGAGGAACACCAAATTTTAGATCAAGGCTCGGTTTGGTGTTTTTGGAGCAACACTGGTCCAGACCTGGAACCAAGGTGAGCACGGGTTAGCAGAGAGTCCCAGGTGAGGACTGAGCCAGGTTGCGTCGAGCCCCGGCGGCCGGAGGCGGCGGCGGCCGGAGGTCAAGCCCGACTTGCTAAGCTCGGGTGCAAGGTTTGAGGGATCAGACACAGGGGGTTCCTGACTCAAACCAAAAACATGGATGACATCCTACAGGTATTTAGGGCTTACCTGCAAGGTTGGCCGGTGCCCAGCTCGCCGGAAATCTGCCGGAGTCCGGTTCCAAGGCAACTCGGGTGCAACCCTGGAGACGATAATCCCGACGTTAGGCTCTGCATGCAACGCAATAGGAGGACTCTAGGGGATCATAGGAGCCTACCTGTGCGGTTGCCGGTGGTCTGGAGGCGCCGGCGAGGCGCGCGGCGGAGCTCCGGTGAAGCTTCAAAAGCTGTTAATGGCCGATTCCGGCGGGGTCACTCCGGGCTGTTGCGAGATGAACCAAGAGCTCTGTATTGACTTCACGGAGCTTGGTGCCGGGGTGGTCGACGCCGGAAAGCCGTGGCGGCGCCGGACGGCGACGGTCGGCCAAGATGCCAAATATCGAGTTTCTGGGGCTCTCCCGTGCGGGCCCGATCTGCGTCCGATCACCCTCAACTCTTGTGGATCGCTTGCAGTCGTCGAGAGGGACAGATTAAATGGTGCTGATCTCGGGTTCACCGGTCGGATGATGGCGTCGCGCTTGATCAGACAAAAATAATGATCTCCAGTGACGGGGCTCCCGCCGGCGGTTGGGACGGCAGCAGCGGCCCAACCTGCATCCGATCGATGACCTCGGTGTCAGGAGCACCTTGGTCATGCTTTAGACCCAAAGCTAAAAGAAAACTCCATAAACTCACCTTCGCCGGAAAACCTTGGAAGAAGGGGGTTGGCCGCGGCGGCGCACGACGGCGGTTCAGGCCGGGACCACTCGGGCTCGGATGCGGGGTTGCAGAAGAGTCCTCAGGACCAACTTTGATCGCCTAAGAACCTTCGTGAGTACCCTCCTCTTCAACCACCCGAGATCAAGGGTGTTCTTGATCTCCCTTTTCCGGTGACGTGGTGGCGCGGCCGGTGCGGGGCTCCGTGGAAAAAGGCAGAGAGGAGGAGGTCTGTTAGGGTGCGGCTATGGTTGAGGCTACGAGGGCTTTGGAAAACCCTAGCTCCAAGATGCATGAATATATAGGGCTTTTTTTTTTTTTCTTTTTTTCTTTTTTTTTTTTCAGACTTTGCATTTTAGCCCTTTAAGAAAAGCTATTTGCTGTTAGGTCCGCCACAGCAGCTTTCTCTCACACTCTAGTCCTTCCCAAAGGATGGCACGCCTTACGAGGCATATTTTATAGGGTTTCATGTGTAAAATTTACACTTTTTGATGCATTTCACGCTTTTCGAGAAGATCCGGGCGTCAGATCGAAAAACGGACTTCGCCAGGACGTCCGGCTCGACGAATCCTATCAGGTAGTGATCTCTGTTTCTCAAAATAGTGCCCGGATTGAATTTCGGTCCATAAGAACTGTGTCAGAATACAGTTTTTGCGTTTTTCGAGGCTTTAGGGTCGTCAGACGGGAATTCCGTCAGCGCCATTGCGTCCAGAACGCCGAAACCGTTAAAATCCACTACTAGAAGTGTTCAGATCGGATTCCTGGTGATCAAACGGCCGACGTTCGCGCTCAGGGGTCAGCGGAAATAGAGTTTACTGTTCACTTGTACCCACGACTTAAGTCGCGGGTCCCGCCGGCTTCAACACTGATTTCTGGAAGATCCGACCGTCGGATCTGAACAAGCTTAATATGGTTTTCACTCAGTTCGTCGTGACGGTCGCACTCGTGGTCTCGGATCTTCGAGATCAGGCTCGGATTGAAAGGTGATATTTTTCTGGCCCTAGTTCTGTGCAAATTACACTGCCGAAAAGGGGCACTGTCGCTATCTGAGTCATTTATGATCCAAATTTTAACTTGACTTTTATCAATTTCATTTATTTAATTATTTTCAAAATTCAAGTTCTTACATGCGGCTTCATTAAAGTGGCCGTGTATGTTTTATATAATATATGCCTCCAAACTAGAATCTAATTAGGATTTGTAGTCTAATTAAACTCTTAATTAAATTCTAGTTATACCCAATAATCTAAATCTCATATTATCCTAATTAGATTAGGATTTAACTTCAATTTAGATAAATACAAATCTAAACCAAATTATAACATATATATTGCTCCGGCACTAATAAAATAGGAGAACAAAAGCAGCAAGACTTTAGCCATTCTTTGCTCCTGCAATGAAATTGATAGACTACAATAAGAGCCTTTTTCACTCATGCCTGACCAAGAGCATAGGAAATCAAAAATCATAAGGGACGATTAGCACTATATATATTTCCTTTTATGTATCCAAAATCATAAAGTAAGGGTAAAAAATAAAAAATGAAAATGAAAATTATTCTGAGAATGCTAAGTTAAAAATTGAACCTGGCTGCTCTCGCATTGTCCAAAAAAGGCTTAGTAATCCTGTAACAAATGAGACAATATAGAATGAGATGTACTTAATTAAGACCGAAATGAATTGCATTAATTGCAGAGGGTAGGATGGAAAAGATGAAGGGTGGTGTAGTGAACATAGAATGTGAATCATCACCTCTAATTGAATCACCACATTAGGGATGTTGGCAATCTTGGGCCAATCAAGGCCTATATTCTCTTGGC
The DNA here is from genome assembly GCA_029168755.2 of Tillandsia fasciculata. Classification (NCBI taxonomy): domain Eukaryota; kingdom Viridiplantae; phylum Streptophyta; class Magnoliopsida; order Poales; family Bromeliaceae; genus Tillandsia; species Tillandsia fasciculata. The sequence continues at coordinate 9,778,248 of CM054948.1, forward strand.
ATCGCTCCTTCAACACAAGGTGACACCCAGTGATGTATAGAGAACCCAGTGAAGTAGGCAGATCTGGAAGTGACTGGATGAGTTTAGCATTACCTACTACCAAAGTCTCTAGGGAGCACAGTTGTGTCATGCTCTGGGGCAGGGACTGAAGGGAGCATGCATTCCTTATTTCTATTTCTTCGAGGGTGGAGTGATTTTGCAGTAGCCATTCCTCAGGTAAGGAGGTGAATCGCGAAGCACCAATGAGACTGAAACTGCTGATGGAGGAGAGACTTCTCAATGGCTCCATGAGCAGGAGCGCGTGGTGGTCAATTAATAGTTTACCAAGCTTCAAAAAGCAGTCCGCTGCATTCCTTTGGCCGACATCATTTGGGAACGGACGCTGACGCAGGGAAACTTCAATTAGCTTGTCACAACCTTCAATTATTAACCAATGGAGGGATACGAGATCTTGTATTCCCCTAAGTGATGACAATTCTTTACAATTGTTTATTGATAAATAGTAAAGCATTGTCCACCATGCACACACTTGTGCTGTCGGAAGGGATGTTATGCTTGCACAATCACATAATGTCAACCAAGTAAAAGAGGTCGAATTTGGTAATAACCCGAGCAAAAGCACTTCAAGGTCGCCGCATGACCCAACAGAGATATAATGGACTGTAGAGGGCAGTTGGATGTCTGAGATCCCACGCGTTGTCAACTTCGGTCACCCAATTATAACCAGGAATCTTAGGGGGTTGGATTTCGAAAAGAACTCTGGTGGAACATATTCGAGCTTCTCACATTTTTCGATGCCTAAAATTTTCAAAGCCTTAAAATATTCTTGCTGTTGCAAAAAGAAAAGATATAATGATATTAAGTCCGGAAAATTATAGCCATTCAAATATGAATTGGTGTTTTAATATAAGGGTAAACTTCAAATTGTCCCTATATGGTTTAGCTCATTTTCACCTTGCCAAAAAATTTCACTTTGTCATTCTGTGGTTTAATTTTTATTTCATCAAAAAAATTCTATATGAAATAGGGTGGCAAATTAAAAATATTTAAAAATTTATTGGATGAGAAAATAAAAAATACGCTAAACCGCGCAGGAGCAAAGTGAAACTTTTTGAACCACGGAGTGGCAAAGTGAAAATAAGCAAAACCACAGGGTGACAAAGTGGAACTTTTTCAACCACAGGGGGCAAAGTGAAAATGAGCTAAACCTCAGGGTGGGTAATTTGAAGTTTAAAAAATAGAGCACTTACATTGTTGTTTCGGCAATCTTGATTTGTCACTTGAAGAGCGGTCAATCCGGCATTATAAATGCTCAATTGTCTTAGACCACAAGGCAGAGCAAGAATTCCCATCAAATTAGGGCATCTAGAAATTTTCATTTTATGAAGTTTAGGAAACATGCAGCAATCATCTATTCCAATCCACTCCTCCAAGTTTGGAAAGTCGTCAAAGTATAGGTCCTCCAATGATGGAAAGGCACACCCACGACTGCTCCCAAAGAACAAAGAATCTATTTTCTTTACTGCATGTAGTCCTTTGAGGTGAAGATGATTGAGGAATGGCAACCGCCCAAGAGGTGGGAGGTGCTCCCATCCTTTGCAGCCCATCAATTCGATGGATGTCAAATTGTTGATGAGAGACAAATCTGACATCCAACGCGGAGAATTAACACCTTGGTATTCTTCAATACACAATCTCTTGAGATTGATATGTGGACAGAGGTTATCAAGGAGCTGCTCATCCATCTCTACACTATTAGAGCGGCCTTCAGACCATCTCAATGTCAATGATTCGAGATATTCTTTCTCATTCAACTTGGCCTCCATGGCTTCTTCAGAAGTCCTCACATTTTCAAGCCCTCTAATGCACAGGTAATCACGAAGATCACTTAGGTTCTTTAGTTCACTAATTTTGTAACCACTCTTATCTCGAACAAAAAAATCATCTAATTGGCAGATGAAGGGTAGTTTGCTAACATTTGGACCATTTCCTATCATAGGAACACTTAATAAACGCAAGTTGACCAAGTTAGTCAAACCATCCCATTCAATAACATCAGTAGCAACAGGATTAGTAATTTTACTAGCAAATAACTGGAGGAATTGTAGGTGATAAAGATTATAAACAGATAGATGAAGGAACTCTGTGATACTTCCAATCGTTGTCTCTCTTGGCCGAAGAGATAGGTAGCGGAGGTGTACAGAGCTATCAAGTGCATCGCCCATTTTATAAAAGTCAAAAATCCCGCTCATGCTCAGTAAGCGTAAGTTTTTAAATCCTTTTATAGCCTCATTAAGCACAAGTAAATGATCTGTATTATGCTCATGATTCTTTTCAACATCTATCAAAAGAGCCTTATACGACACAAGTAAATGATCTGTATTATGCTCATGATTCTTTACAACATCTATCAAAAGAGTCCGCAAGTTCTTAAGTTTGGAGATCACTCTGATGGAAAGAAGATTTATGCTTCTAACACATAAATGTCGAACTGTCTGTGGAATAGTAATTCTTGCAACATCACCCTCTATTCTGATGCATTCCCCTTGAGAAACAGATTTTGCGAGGTCATGCAGTAGATCGTGCATAGCAAAAGAACTAGAAATTCCATCCGTACTATCAATGGTTCTGTAAGTTAAGAATGATTTTCTTATCAAAAGATTAAGATACTCCTCTCCGATATCTTCTGGCCTTCGACTTTCATTAATAGACTGTGGAATCAGACCTGAACCCATCCACATATAGACCAACTCTTTCCTATTAAACTCATAACCCTGTGGAAATATACTACAATATCTAAAGCAAACTTGTAAGTCTATGGGTAAAAGGTCATAACTTAGTCTTAAAACTGCCATGAGGCCATCCTTTCCTTGCTGTACTTTCATAGTGTCTTCTTCCAAGATTCTCCTCCAGTAGTCATAATCCTTGTAGGAATTTAGTAGTCCTCCTATGATCTTTATTGCCAACGGGCATCCTCCAAGCTTCTTCACTATCTTCTCACCAGTCGGTTGCAAATTTTTATAATCATCAGGGTTCACACCAAGGAACGCATGCTTATTGAAAAGTGACATACAGTCGCGCTCCTCCAACTCCTTTAGATCCAATGATTCGCTCTTATATGCTCAGGCAATTGATCAAACTCCTAAAAGAGTGCAGAAGTTAGTGAGGAGGAATGAGTTTTTGAATAAGAAAAGAGAGATGTCAAAAGATCCACGGAGAGTAATTTCTTGTATGTTTCTTGGAAGAGTGCTTCTTGGAAGAGGAGAGGAAATGAAATAAAAGTTTCATAATGAAGAATTACAAGTCAAAGCATAAGAAAAAGTAGTTTCTTGAATGCTTTTTGAAAGATGGGAGAAAATGAAATGGAGGTTTTATAGACAAGAGTTACAAATCAAAGTGCAATAAATTTGTTAGCATTTTGGTTCAACCGACCAAACTCGATTATTGCCGACGGAGGAATCCGTCCTCCCCCACTTCACACCTTTTTGGAGGGAGAAATTATTGTCTACATATATATTATATTTTTAAAATTCCGTAATAGAGGTCTCAAGATTAAAGTTTAGACTAAAATATAGAAATTTTTTATTTCTATTATTATTGGTTAGCTTTTCTAATAGGTTTATAGTGTTTTTTTAAAAGATTACATGCTGCATCATATAACTAAAAAATATATATGCATGAAAAATTGGAGAAAACAAAAGAAATAATACCAACCAACATGTAAAATCTCATAAAAATTTATAATTTTGAATACACAGATTTCAAGTGTATTGTGTTGGGCCGGATCACGTTCAGTAATTTATTTTTTATATAGAAAAATTATATATGATGACGTTTAGCAACTAAATAAAAAAAAAATTTACTGGCACGATCAGATAACTTGTCAAAGTTGTTTGATTAATTTGTTTTAAAGAAGTCCTAATCCAAGCAGTTTTGAAGATAATAAATAAAAAATAATTCAGAACTTTGACTTACCATGGGTCACGAAAAAATATAAGTCACCAACTATTTCCGTTCACTTATGCGATTGTTTATTTAGGGCTTTGTTTCTTAACTTTTAAGTTACCTTGATTAATAAAAAAAAATTTAAAAAAAATAAAATGTATAGACACCCCTAAACTTTAATCTATTTTGAAATGACCACCTAATCTTTTTTTTTTCTTTTTTTTTTTTTATTTGAGTGGCACCTATCAGTTATTAGTAAATTTTGAGAATTATGTTAAAATAAAACACGCACGAGAAATGCACATGATTAAAAATTACTCTAATAAAAAAGAAGGAAAGCAGATTTTGATAAAAATGAAAGGGTATTAGAAAAAATTAAGCAAGGATAGAGTAATTCTTTTTATTTTCTTTTTTATCAGAAAATTTTTTGATCACATGCATCTCTGGTGATTCTAATAGAATTTTTAAAATTGCTAATAAAAGAATCTAAATCAAATAATTTGTATGTTGAACGATGTAAATCAAATAAAAAAATAAAAATACTAAATCTACAACCACTACAACAAAATTAGGTTATAGGACACATGTTTGTGACACTTTTGTATAAGTGTCCTATCTATATTCTATATATATTCAAAATTAGGTTATAGGGACACATTTTTGGGACACATTACAAAAATATGTCGCTATACACCTTAGCGACGGCACATATAGCAACACTTATAATAAGTGTCGGTATTTTTGTCAGCGATATTTTTTTTAGATTTTAAAAATATTTAAAAATATCGCTATAGTCTAATTTTGTTGTAGTGAATTTTTATTAAGGTTTGTAACCTTTACAATCTCCAACGGCCAAGGGATTACTTCTCCTTTTTTAGGTTCTTAATTAGTTTAAAAAAAATAAAAAATAAAAAAAAAGGAGTACAAGTTGGGAAAACGTGGACATTGGATGATGAAAAGTCTATAGATTACAACTCTTTAAAGGTTAAACGTACGGCTATTATTACTCAAAAAAAATAATAAAAAAAAAAAGTACATAAGACTAGCATTAATTATACGTAAGATCACTTGCATGCATGCGACAGCACCATAAATTTGGGCGGCAGCTGCGTGCTTTGAGATTAATTAATTGCCCAGTCCAATACTCCACTGCTAAAGAGAACAAAATTATTAGCCCCTGTATAATGTATATATATATATATATATATATATATATATATATATATATATCTTGCTTACTGATCATCAAACCTCTAAAACCCAATAAAAGGTGTCTTAGAAAATCATCTCCTATTTTTAATTTTTATTTTTTATTTTTTTTATTTTTGCAATTTGAACTTATTGAACAAATACATTCTAAACATTATTTTGCATAAAAACAAATTCTAAATTTTCATACGCTGCTTCTAGATAATTATAAATCGTCCACGGTCAGTATCCTAAACTCTAAATTAGAAACCCTATATGTCATCTTACATAGTCTACACAAACAACAATTAATGTATCTCCATATTAATGTATCTCAGGAGGGATTTCTTTTGGTATGGCAACTCAGAATTGCGAGGGTGGGGACGACTAATTGGGTGGAGAAATGTGTGCAGAAGTAAGCTTGAAGGGGGGTTGGGTATCTTAGACCTGAGCGCGATGAACGACGCACTTCTCTGCAAATGGTGGTGGCGGCTCTTCACGGAACTTGACCTTCAGTAGTGGAACAAACTTATTAGAAACTTGTATTACTTCAAGAGAATTCCTTTGTGGGAGGGGGGATCTTTCAGGCCTGCCTCCCAGTGGTGGAGAAATATTACCAATAGCAGAGAGATATTTAAGGGGGGGTGTACTACCGACTTGGGAAGGAGAATTCAATCAATTTTTGGACTGACAGATGGTGCGGCAGGACAACCCTGCAATCAATGTTTCCGAAGCTGTTTAGCGATGTGGATAGAAAGGCGATCAGAGTTAGTGGTTGCTTCGACAACAATGGATGGAAATGGAGGAAATATTAAGAGGCGCCGTATCGAGGAGGCACAGGGGGAGAGACCAAGTTCGATTACGTAAGGAGGCTGTGGAGAGTCTGTGACACCCCAATAGTCCCACATCGGATAGGAGGGTGGATGTGTTTGGATATATATATAAGACATGGACACTAGTAATAATTATTGAGCTTAAGCATTTTGGGTTGTGGTTTGGGTTCAACGAGTTATTATTGCTAGCGGGTCGGGTCGTTACAGAGGGGTCACACCGGTCAATAGGGAGGATGGCGTGGTGTGGAGATGGCATGAGAAGGATACCTTTACCGTTAAGTTCACCTATAATGTAATTAATGATGGGGGGTTACGATAGTACGTTACCTTCTCGGTAAAAGTCAAGATTTTCGTCTAGCTGGCCCTTAAGAATCGGCTCCTAACGGCTGATAAACTTGGAAAGAGGGGGGTGGTCCTGTAATTACCACTGTGTGCTTTGTGGCATTTAGCTGGAGACAGTTAACCATTTGCTCTTGAGGTGTATTTACTCAAGATTCGTGTTCGATCGGGAGAGGAGGGCCCTGAGTTCGAGGAGATTGGATTTTGTGTTAGCGATGTGTGGGAGAATTGGCTGAGAAGGGATGGACCTGAGGAGCAGATCAGATTTCTTACTGTACTGGCGGCGAATTGGTGGGTGATTTGGAATATCCTGAATAGGGTTATCTTCCAATATTGTAATACTGATCCACTTTTTGCCATTAGCTCGGTTAGGAGTATGTTGGCACAATGGAAGAATTTAGACAGACGCAAGGGAGGTTTTTTTTTTTTTTTTAATCACCCTTGAGAGACCATGTTATACGTCTCACCCACGTTGCTAAATTCAGTTACCAGTTGAATGAAGCGGGTAGCGTGCTACCTTTTTGTTGGAATAAAATTCAAAATTCCAAAATTTTCAATAAATTGTTTTATTATTAATTTAATTTTAATTTTTTAAAATTTATTTACTATGTTTATTTTTATTTATTATCATTTAATCTTTATTAATTTCCTAATTAATTTTGGACCTTTTTTTGCACTCAATGTGGGTTTTTAATTGCTCTTTTTATGGTGATGTGAATGTTGGGCAACATTCATCTTTTATATATATATATATATATATATATATATATATATATATATATATATATAGTGTTGCTGTGATGATCCGGACCCCCGCAGAACCTCCGCAACATTAATAGTGACTGTAGAAGGCTTTTACTGTGCAACGGAGCTTGTAGAAATGAAATTGAATATTTTTAATTGACTCTGCGCGAAAATCGGAGCAAACGGGATTTTCTGGGAGCCTTTTCCAAAATTTAGGATGAGAATTTGGCGAAACGGATAGCGGAATCGGACTCAGCGCGCGAAAACGGTCGAAATGGTATATCCACTTTATTTTTCGGCAAAAATTACTGTTCATGCCGGAGTTACTGTTCCGGCGGCCGGCGGCGGCCGGCGGCGGCCGCCGGCGAGCGGCGGCGGGCGGCGGCGGGCAGCGGCGCAGCGGCAGGGCAGCGGCGGAGCGCGGAGGCGCGCGGCGCGGGCAGCGCGGGCAGCGCGGGCAGGCGCGGGCAGCAGGCGCTCGGGTGCGCGGTCCACGGCTGGTCGTGCACCGGGTGCACCGAAAATTCCATCTGCCACGTGGCAGCTTCCCATTGGATGGCCGGTTTCTAGAACCTTCTAGATGGTCGACACGTGGCACCATCCCGTAGGCCGACAAACCTCCGGAAGACCCGGAGCGCGGACCAGGCACATGGACCACGTGGCCACGTGGCGAAAATCCATTGGCCCTGCACGGGCTGTTCCCTGTTTTGTGGACACGTGGCGCGCGCTGAATGGTCAGTTTGGCTGTTTCCTGTTCGGGATCTGATCCCGTGTGGGAATATTCCCTTTTTGGCCCACTATATAAGAGCCCCTCACCCCCTCTCATTCATCCTCGATTTGCGTGCCAAGGAGAGAGAATCAGAGAAAACTCTGAATACAAAAGTTGTTCCTCTCTCTCTCCTCTTTCTCTCTCTAGAATCTCAGAATTTCTGGAGTTACAGATAGTGAGATATCTGCGACGCGGCGCACTGCGACGAGTTTCTTTTTAGGCCCATTTCCCGTCGCAGTTCCGTCGAAAATTCACTACGGGCTAACCAGGTGGAATTTTTGGACGATTTTTGCGACAGCGCAACCGTAAGAGGTAGGGCTTCGATTTCCGTATTGATCATTTTGCTCCATTCCGTACTTTTGGCACAGTTTTTAGGTCCTCTTTTGACCCCCTTTTTACTGTGATGATTTTTGGACAGCACCGACTTCTCCGATTTTTATCTTGACGTAGGAGCGTCAGATTGAGACGTTTAAAGAGTCGATTTTGATCTACTCTTCGCGAGGAACGCAACCGTGATTTTTCTGGGATTTTAGGAGCTCATTTTAGAGGTGAAAAATTCCTCTTTTCCGTGCTGTCTGAAAAACAGCAAATATGGTGCTTTTTGGGTTTTGTATTTATACCGGGAGCTTTGGTTTGCAGGATTAAGGACTGTGGACAACCAGGAGACTACCTGGGGTATTGTTTGAGCTGTTCAAGGTGGGCGGTTGTTGCTTACCTCATTTTTGACAAGCTCACTGGGATTACTGGAAATCCCCTAAAATATGATAATTAATGAGAACCATTGGGACAAACTAACAGGACTACTAACAGGACTACTAACAGGACTACTAACAGGACAATTAATGAGAACCATTGGGACAAATTATTATGACAAATGACAAGGACCGCTGGGATAAACTCCCCTAAAATTTATATAACCCCACAAATGATATGATGACTTATATTGGGACACTGTGATTGAGACAAAGGCTATGATCTCGCATGCAAATGACTTTTATTCAGTAAATCAATCGTTTTAAACCTTTGACTCTATTTTACAACTTTTAAAAATAAAGACAGTTGCATGCATGCCCGGACATCAGGTAAGGCCACTATTCATTGCTACACTATCATATTGGGATTTGAACATGTTTTATTGTTGTCCTTTGCATTCATATGTTGTTGCTCAAGTGTGAGCAGGGGTTTGGGATAGTGTAGCCAGAGTTGTGCTAGATTGTGGACTTGTGGGGTATTGCGGTGACCGCGGACAGTAGGCGGTTGACCAGATGTTTATCCTTGCATCAGATTGGGGTTGAGTTTATTTATTGCATCAGTTGGGGATTGGGTTTCTATAGTGGATGGAGTTTCCCACTTTGATCATGATTATGATCCAGTCCTGCTATATTGAGACATGTGCTACAGAGATGCTTGTGATACTGATGACAGAGATATTTTACTCGTGTGGGTCGCTCCCCTCGAGTGCCACTCCGGAGTGTGTTATTATCCCCTATCGGCAACCCCGATTTGGCCAACATTATCCCCTATCGGCATATCCGATTTGGCAAATACTATCCCCTATCGGCGTTATACCCGATTTGGCAAGGCACAGCAGGAAGTACCAGTTTTGCTAGTGACACCAGATTGAGTTCATTCAGACAGGCATTTATACACTAATTCATACATTTAGTTATTCCATTGCTTGGCATTTAGAGGCATGGTGGTGGTAGTTTCCTTTTTATCAGCAGTCTTTATAGCTTACAACTGTTCTTTCCTGTTGCCTCTAGTAGTCCTAGTGGGTGCGTCAGAGTTGAGGTTTTACCCACTAGGGGAGGCTACTGGTTTATCTAGTAGTTCTCACCCCCATTGTTATTTTCTGTTTCTTCCTTCTCCTTTATTTTGCAGAGTCATCTGCGGGAGCCGCTAGGCCATCGGCAGCTGATAAAGGTAAGGGGATCGCTGAATAGATAGATCTCCTGGGAGACTGAGAGCTGTAGATAGACGTCGTACCCTCCACTCAGACTGTGATATTCTCCTTTTATTTTGGGTCTGGCTTAGCCAGCTGGTTGTACTATTTTGGTGAGCTGGGAGATTATTGTACATATTACAGTTGTATTTTATTTCCAGTCTGAAATACTATGTGGTTCTTCTATTTCAGCTCTGTATTATGCTCTTTTATTGTACATTTGATATCTGAGCAGGTTACCAGCGCTTCGTGTACACGGGAAGTTCCGTGTGCACGGCGGATCTGTAGACGAGCCCGGGTTCCGGGGCGTGACAGATTAAAGTTGGTATCAGAGCTTAGGGATAGTTCAGTTGGGACTTAGGAAACCCTAGGCTTTTGGCAGACCCTAGGATAATAGGGTATGAGAGACGTGATAATTTTGCGGAAGCCGTTGGGTTATTTATTTAACTCTCCTAGTAAAGAAAGAAGGATCGACTTAGCCTACTTCTGGTAGACAGTTATGTTGGCTGCAGACAACATAAAGTCACAGAAATAGGAGAATGTCTTTGACTTTCGTTAAGAGTGGGTCGTGTAGGGTGATGATACTGAGTATGGTTTCTTGTGGAAGGATGCCTCCGCGACGGAGAATGTTGACACGTTCTCAACCTGATTCCCCTGAACCCGATCAGGAGGAGTCCGAGGAGGGCCAGCATAGTGAGGTGCAAGAGCTGCAGGCTCAGATGGCCCAGATGTCTGAAGCTGTTCGGCGTCAGGAGGAGGCCATGCGCCGGCTGACGCAGATGCTAGAACAGAGGGCGCAGCCTGTTGTAGCACCCTCGGAGAATTCTCCCGTACCTTCTTCTCCTGCCGTGAATCCCCCAGTTGTACCAGTGACCCTGGCATCCCCTGTTGCTCAGGGAGCAACCCGGCCATTGACTCCTGCCGAGGAGCAGGAGTTTTCTGACAAACTTACTCAATTCTGTAAGCGGGGACCGCCCAGGTTTTCAGGGCAAAATACTCAGCCTTGGGAGATCGGGACTTGGCTTTCTTCGATGGAGAAGTTATTTCGGGACTTCTTCATTGACCCGAAGTACAGGGTACATATGGCTGTACACTGCTTAGACGGGGATGCTGATGCATGGTGGCGTCGAGTGGAGCCCCTGGAATTTCAGATCACTCGACAGCTACCCTGGTCTGAGTTCAAGAAGATGATTTTAGATACGTACTTCTCCACGAGTATGAAGAAAAAGCTGGAAGATGATTTGAAGAATCTCCAGCAAGACAACCGGACAGCATTGGACTATTTTCAGGAGTTCAAGCGGTTACTCAACTGCGTACCTTATGTCGCCAGGGACGGACCCCACCAGGTAGAGCTCTTTGAGTCGGGCTTGCGCCCAGAGATCTATACTCTGGTGCATGCTCAGAGACTACAGACCTTGGAGGAGGCAGCAGAGCATGCCCAGTGGGTTGAGAGGGGAGACCACGTCGTCGCCAGACGTGGGGGCCTGGTCGCTCAAGGCGCTGACAGGAAGCGACCAGCGCAGGACGACGGGGGACAGGCCAGTTCTTGGAGGCCGCCACGACCGCCACGGCCTCAGTTTTCCGGCCGCGGGCGTTCTGAGCGGCGAGGGCCTGGTGGATCCCAGAGGCCACCGCAGCATCAGCAGCAACAGCATTCGCATCAACAGAGATCGCAGTCGCGGCAGCAAGGGCCTCCGCGACAGAGGCAGCAGGCGAGGCAGCCACAGGCTACGGTTAGGTGCATTTTCTGCCAAGGACAACATACCTCTGATACTTGTGATCTGAGGTTTGGCCGCTGTTATCGATGTGGACAGTCTGGCCACCTCCGAGCTGCCTGCCCATATGCACCATCGACGGCTCCTTCTTCAGCATCTGCCCCTTCTTCGTCTCAACAGTGGTCGACAGCCCAGCGACCATATGCTCCAGCAAGCAGGCCATCTTCTTCCTATCCCACGGAGTATCGCCCTCCAGCTCAGAGTGGGCGAGTGTATGCTGCGCAAGTAGAGGACTCTTCGGCAGCAGAACACGTGGTGGCAGGTATCACCTTACTTTCTGGTATTAGGACTCGTACATTATTTGATACTGGAGCATCGCATTCTTTTATCAGTAAATCATTTGCATCATTACATGGGATAGAGGTAGGACTATTACCACGTGCACGAGAGGTTCAGATTCCCGATCACACCTTGCACGTGGAAGAATGTTGTTGGTCCTGCCCGATGCAAATCGAGTCCTGGATTATGCCAGCTGACCTATTGGTCTTGAGACAGCTGAAGGACTTTGATGTGGTCCTCGGGATGGACTGGCTGGCTCGGTATTTCGCAACTATTGACTGTGCCGCAAGGACCGTCACTTTTAAAGAGCCAGGCCAGGAAATGTTAGTATATCGGGGATGTCAGAGTGCTTTCTTTGCCTCTATGGTTTCGACTTCCCGGGCAAGACAAATGATCCAACGAGGATGTGTAGCCTTTTTGGCTAGTGTTATTGAGGGGCCTACGGCGGCGCCGGGACTCGGGGATATCCCTATTGTCCGCGAGTTTCCGGATGTTTTTCCACCTGAGCTGACTAGCATGCCGCCAGATAGGGAGATTGAGTTCGTGATCGACGTAGTTCCGGGAACCGCGCCAATCTCAAAGGCTCCTTACCGAATGGCACCGGCTGAGTTGCGAGAGCTTAAGGCGCAACTTCAGGATTTGATGGACAAGGGCTTTATCAGGCCGAGTGTGTCGCCTTGGGGAGCACCGGTGCTATTCGTGAAAAAGAAAGATGGGTCACTTAGACTATGTGTGGACTATAGGGAATTAAATAAAGTGACCATCAAGAACAAGTACCCTTTGCCGCGCATTGATGATCTCTTTGATCAGCTGCAAGGGTCTTGTGTCTTCTCTAAGATAGATCTGCAATCCGGTTACCACCAGTTGAAGGTGAAGGCCGAGGATATTCCGAAAACGGCCTTTAGATCACGGTACGGGCATTATGAATTTACAGTTATGCCTTTTGGACTAACTAATGCCCCTGCCGCATTCATGGATTTAATGAACCGAATCTTCAAACCATACTTAGACCGATTCGTGGTAGTTTTCATTGATGATATCCTGGTCTACTCCCGAAGTAATACGGAGCATGAGGAGCACTTAAGGATCGTGCTGCAACTTCTGCGAGAGAAGAAGTTGTTTGCCAAACTGGCAAAATGCGAGTTTTGGCTTCGGGAGGTAGTCTTCTTGGGCCATGTGATTTCTGCCGCAGGAGTGGCAGTGGACCCGGCAAAGATTGAGGCAGTCCGTGATTGGCCCCGACCGACGACGGTTTCTGAGGTACGTAGCTTTATGGGATTAGCTGGGTATTACCGTCGGTTTGTGGAAGGCTTTGCGAAGCTTTCCACACCCCTCACTCGCTTGACACGCAAAGAAGTGAAATTTATCTGGAGTGAGGACTGTCAAAGGAGCTTTGAGGAGCTAAAGAATAGACTGATGACCGCACCTATCCTTTCCCTCCCCGTTATGGGAAAAGGATATGTGATCTACAGCGATGCATCACACAGCGGACTTGGTTGTGTGTTGATGCAAGAAGGAAGGGTAATTGCTTATGCATCAAGGCAACTCAAAGATTACGAGAAGAATTACCCTACCCATGACTTGGAGCTTGCTGCTGTAGTATTTGCACTAAAGCTTTGGCGTCATTACCTTTATGGAGAGCATTGTGAAATCTACACCGACCACAAGAGCCTAAAGTACCTGTTCACGCAAAAGGAGCTAAATTTAAGGCAGCGTAGGTGGTTAGAGCTATTAAAAGATTATGATGTAGATATCCTCTACCACCCAGGCAAAGCTAATGTGGTCGCTGACGCCTTGAGCAGGAGAGCGGTGCAAAGTTTGTCGATGTTGATCACGGACCAGGCACCGCTATTAGAGGAGATGAGACGGCTCGAGATAGAGGTTGTGTCCCCTGGGGACTCTGCTAGACTGACATCTTTAGTCTTGCAGCCCACTCTGCTAGACAGGATCAAGGAGAAACAGAGTGAGGACCCCCACTTGACCAGGATTAGAGACCAGATTCCGAGTAATCAGTCAGGGGACTTTACGGTAGACGCCTCGGGAGTACTAAGGTACAGGAACCGAGCATGTGTGCCAGCGGATGCGGAGATCCGAGAGCAGATATTGCGAGAGGCCCATTATACACCCTATACCCTACATCCTGGTGGGACTAAGATGTATAAAGACCTCAAGGCACACTTCTGGTGGAAAGGCATGAAAAGGGATATCGGGAGATTTGTGGCTCAGTGTTTAACTTGTCAGCAGGTGAAAGCTGAGCATCGAGTGCCAGCTGGCAAGTTACAGAGTCTCCCAATTCCCCAGTGGAAATGGGACCACATTACGATGGATTTCGTGGTCGGACTTCCTAGGGCACAGGGAGGAGCAGACGCTATCTGGGTAGTCGTGGATCGACTTACCAAGTCAGCGCACTTTCTGCCCATGCAGACTACGTGGCCACTTGACCGGCTAGCCCAGTTATATCTGGATGAGATAGTGAGATTACATGGGGTACCCGCCTCCATTGTGTCAGATAGAGACCCGAGATTTGTTTCGCATTTCTGGAAAAGTTTGCAAACAACCTTGGGGACTGAACTCAGGTTCAGTACGGCCTTTCATCCGCAGACAGATGGGCAGTCAGAACGGACTATACAAATCCTGGAGGACATGTTGAGGGCTTGCGTCCTGGATTTCGGCGGAGGATGGATTCGACACTTATCTTTAGCCGAGTTCGCGTACAACAATAGCTTTCAAGCGAGCATTCAGATGGCTCCGTTTGAAGCATTGTATGGACGCAAGTGTCGATCACCACTTTATTGGAGCGAAGTGGGCGAGAGGCGGACCTTGGGACCAGATGTGTTGTTAGAAGCAGAAGAGAAGGTCCGAGTGATTCAGAAGCATCTTCAGACCGCCCAAAGCCGACAAAGGAGCTATGCCGATGTTCGGCGACGAGACTTAGAGTTTCAGGTTGGTGATCATGTGTTCCTGAAAGTCTCGCCGTCCAAAGGAATCAGGAGATTCGGCATTCGTGGAAAACTTAGCCCCCGATATATTGGACCCTTTGAGGTATTGGAGCGTATCGGGCCAGTTGCCTACCGACTTGCACTTCCTCCGAGGCTTGCTGGTGTCCATGATGTATTTCATGTTTCTTCTTTAAGGAAGTATGTCTTCGACCCATCGCACGTCATCGACTTCACACCGCTTGAGATCAGCGAGGATTTGAGGTATGAGGAGCGCCCACTGCGAATTCTGGATCGAGAAGTAAAAGAATTGCGCAGTAAGGCCATTCCCTATGTAAAGATCCAATGGAGCAATCATGACGAGCGCGAGGCTACATGGGAGCTCGAGTCGGAGATGAGAAATGCTCACCCCTACTTATTCGAGACATCGGACTGAGGATTACTGTTTAGTCTCGTTTCGAGGACGAAACTCTTTTTAGTGGGGGAGAATGTGATGATCCGGACCCCCGCAGAACCTCCGCAACATTAATAGTGACTGTAGAAGGCTTTTACTGTGCAACGGAGCTTGTAGAAATGAAATTGAATATTTTTAATTGACTCTGCGCGAAAATCGGAGCAAACGGGATTTTCTGGGAGCCTTTTCCAAAATTTCGGATGAGAATTTGGCGAAACGGAGGGCGGAATCGGACTCAGCGCGCGAAAACGGTCGAAATGGTATATCCACTTTATTTTTCGGCAAAAATTACTGTTCATGCCGGAGTTACTGTTCCGGCGGCCGGCGGCGGCCGGCGGCGGCCGCCGGCGGCGGCGGGCGGCGGCGGCGGCGGCGCAGCGGCGCAGCGGCAGGGCAGCGGCGGAGCGCGGAGGCGCGCGGCGCGGGCAGCGCGGGCAGCGCGGGCAGGCGCGGGCAGCAGGCGCTCGGGTGCGCGGTCCACGGCTGGCGTGCACCGGGTGCACCGAAAATTCCATCTGCCACGTGGCAGCTTCCCATTGGATGGCCGGCTTCTAGAACCTTCTAGATGGTCGACACGTGGCACCATCCCGTAGGCCGACAAACCTCCGGAAGACCCGGAGCGCGGACCAGGCACATGGACCACGTGGCCACGTGGCGAAAATCCATTGGCCCTGCACGGGCTGTTTCCTGTTTTGTGGACACGTGGCGCGCGCTGGTTGGTCAGTTTGGTGTTTCCTGTTCGGATCTGATCCCGTGTGGGAATATTCCCTTTTGGCCCACTATATAAGAGCCCCTCACCCCCTCTCATTCACCTCGATTTGCGTGCCAAGGAGAGAGAATCAGAGAAAACTCTGAATACAAAAGTTGTTCCTCTCTCTCTCCTCTTTCTCTCTCTAGAATCTCAGAATTTCTGGAGTTACAGATAGTGAGATATCTGCGACGCGGCGCACTGCGACGAGTTTCTTTTTAGGCCCATTTCCCGTCGCAGTTCCGTCGAAAATTCACTACGGGCTAACCAGGTGGAATTTTTGGACGATTTTTGCGACAGCGCAACCGTAAGAGGTAGGGCTTCGATTTCCGTATTGATCATTTTGCTCCATTCCGTACTTTTGGCACAGTTTTTAGGTCCTCTTTTGACCCCCTTTTTACTGTGATGATTTTTGGACAGCACCGACTTCTCCGATTTTTATCTTGACGTAGGAGCGTCAGATTGAGACGTTTAAAGAGTCGATTTTGATCAACTTTTCGCGAGGAACGCAACCGTGATTTTTCTGGGATTTTAGGAGCTCATTTTAGAGGTGAAAAATTCCTCTTTTCCCGTGCTGTCTGAAAAACAGCAAATATGGTGCTTTTTGGGTTTTGTATTTATACCGGGAGCTTTGGTTTGCAGGATTAAGGACTGTGGACAACCAGGAGACTACCTGGGGTATTGTTTGAGCTGTTCAAGGTGGGCGGTTGTTGCTTACCTCATTTTTGACAAGCTCACTGGGATTACTGGAAATCCCCTAAAATATGATAATTAATGAGAACCATTGGGACAAACTAACAGGACTACTAACAGGACTACTAACAGGACTACTAACAGGACAATTAATGAGAACCATTGGGACAAATTATTATGACAAATGACAAGGACCGCTGGGATAAACTCCCCTAAAATTTATATAACCCCACAAATGATATGATGACTTATATTGGGACACTGTGATTGAGACAAAAGCTATGATCTCGCATGCAAATGACTTTTATTCAGTAAATCAATCGTTTTAAACTTTTGACTCTATTTTACAACTTTTAAAAATAAAGACAGTTGCATGCATGCCCGGACATCAGGTAAGACCACTATTCCTTGCTACACTATCATTTTGGGATTTGAACATGTTTTATTGTTGTCCTTTGCATTCATATGTTGTTGCTCAAGTGTGAGCAGGGGTTTGGGATAGTGTAGCCAGAGTTGGGCTAGATTGTGGACTTGTGGGGTATTGCGGTGACCGCGGACAGTAGGCGGTTGACCAGATGTATATCCTTGCATCAGATCGGGGTTGAGTTTATTTATTGCATCAGTTGGGGATTGGGTTTCTATAGTGGATGGAGTTTCCCACTTTGATCATGATTATGATCCAGTCCTGCTATATTGAGACATGTGCTACAGAGATGCTTGTGATACTGATGACAGAGATATTTTACTCGTGTGGGTCGCTCCCCTCGAGTGCCACTCCGGAGTGTGTTATTATCCCCTATCGGCAACCCCGATTTGGCCAACATTATCCCCTATCGGCATATCCGATTTGGCAAATACTATCCCCTATCGGCGTTATACCCGATTTGGCAAGGCACAGCAGGAAGTACCAGTTTTGCTAGTGACACCAGTTTGAGTTCATTCAGACAGGCATTTATACACTAATTCATACATTTAGTTATTCCATTGCTTGGCATTTAGAGGCATGGTGGTGGTAGTTTCCTTTTTATCAGCAGTCTTTATAGCTTATAACTGTTCTTTCCTGTTGCCTCTAGTAGTCCTAGTGGGTGCGTCAGAGTTGAGGTTTTACCCACTAGGGGAGGCTACTGGTTTATCTAGTAGTTCTCACCCCCATTGTTATTTTCTGTTTCTTCCTTCTCCATTATTTTGCAGAGTCATCTGCGGGAGCCGGTAGGCCATCGGCAGCTGATAAAGGTAAGGGGATCGCTGAATAGATGGATCTCCTGGGAGACTGAGAGCTGTAGATAGACGTCGTACCCTCCACTCTGACTGTGATATTCTCCTTTTTATTTTGGGTCTGGCGTTAGCCAGCTGGTTGTATTATTTTAGGAAGATGGGAAATTATTGTACATATTACAGTTTTATTTTCTTTCCCAACTCTGAAATACTATGTGGTTCTTCCATTTCAGCTCTGTATTATGCTCTTTTATTGTACATTTGATATCTGAGCAGGTTACCAGCGCTTCGTGTACACGGGAAGTTCCGTGTGCACGGCGGATCTGTAGACGAGCCCGGGTTCCGGGGCGTGACAGTTGCATACATGTTTACACACATACACACATATATATAGTGTTGCATATATGTTTACACACATACACACGCTCATACACATACACAAGTAAGAGAAATAAAAAAAAAAAAAAAAAAAAAAAAAAAAAAAGCTTTTGAGATATTTGTTTTATATTTCGATTTTATTTTTCTTTATTGTTTTACTATCGGGTGTTGAAAGAAATTTCGTCAAGCTTCTTTCGTGGTCGTGCTCGTAGAAAGAGAAGTTTCGGTCGTACGGTATCTCCGATTAATCCGCACGAAGGACGAAAATACGCCTTAGGGCAGTGCCTCGTACGCTTCCGGATCATTTTTTTATTCGACTTCTTTCTACTACAATTTTTGAAATTACCGTAGCGTTTAAACTTGTGAGTATTACAATTTTATTTATTCACAATTTTGTTAGATAATTTAATCACAATTAGATTTAGTACGATTATTTTTCTAAAACTTTTTACTCAAAAAAAAAAATAGTCTTTAAAAATAATAAATTATTCACTTTTTTTTAAAAAAAATAAATTCTTTATTATTCACTTTTTTTAAAAAAAAATAAATTCTTTGTCCTAATAGAGAGTAATGGGTTTATTTGCTATATAAATTTTAGGAGCTTTTACTTATATATACTCCTCATGATTAGGGATATTTTTTTAAAAAAAATTTAAAATCATTAAAGAGTATTTTGGTCAATCTAAAATATATTAGATATTTTTGGGTGTATATCCTACATCCCATTTTATTCTGAAATGGATATTATTTTACTCGTCATATCGAATGACGAGTAAAATTTACCCATCCCAAAATGGGATGGGGTGTAAGATATATACCATTAAAAGAATGTAAGATATACAACCCTAAAAAAATGTATACTTATATATACCCCTAAAATATATATATATGTAGAAAAAATCGGAGAAAACAAAAGAAATAATACCAAACAACATGTAAAACCTCATAAAAAATTATAATTTTGAATACACACATCTCAAGTGTAGTGTCTTGGATCACTTTCAGTAATTTAAGTTTTATAAAAAAAAATTATATATGATGGCGTTTAGCAACCAAATAAAAAAAAAAAAAAAATTTACTGTCACGATCAGGTAACTTGTGAAAGAGGTTGTTTGATTAATTTGTTTTACAGCAATCCTAATCCAAACAGTTTTGAAGGTAATAAATAAAAAATAATTCTTGACTTACCATGGACCACGAAAAAATAAAACCCACCAACTATTTCCTTTCATTTATGTGATGGCTCTGTTTCTTAACTTTTAAGTTATCTTGATTAATAAAAAAAAAATTAAAAGAATTAAAATGTATAGACACCCCCAAAACTTAAATCTATTTTGAAATGACCCCCTTTAACTCCAAATCAAACACACCCTTAAGATTTGTAACCGTTACAATCTCCGATCCAAGGGCCAAGGGTTTACTTCATCTATTTTGGTTCTTAGTTATAAGAAAAAAAAAAAAGAAAAAAAGGAAAAGTACATTGTAAAAATGTGGATATTATTACTCAGAAAAAATAAAAATAAAAATAAAAATAATAAACGTAAGACTAGCATTATAACTCTTTAAGAGTTGTAAGATTAGCATTAGCTTATTGAGTTTTACAAAAACAAATTATGATGATGTTTAGCAACTAAATAAAAGAAAATTTTACTCTTACGGTCAGATAACATGTCAAAGAGGTGGTTTGTAATACTCGTAAATTTGTAAATCTAAAAAAATTTAAATTAAATTTCTTTTCTAGAATTTTTAAAATTTAAAAATTTGAATTTTCAATCAATTAGCCTAGCCATCACTAATGGGACCCAATCTCGACGAAGGAAAAAATAACACTTGTCTCGTCAAGCTGAACGATGTGGTGTCATCTAATTTTCAGTTCGGCGAACCAAAATTATCGAAAAAAATGTAAAGGTGCAGTTTTCACCGATGACGTGACTAATGAGACTAGATCTCAACAAAAGAATATCGTCAGTCTAACGACATCGTTGAGATGAAAACGGTAGTGCGATCGGATCTTAAATTCGATATCCGGATCTACCGAAAATGCAAGTTTTGTACGAAAATCAAATCGAAAAATTGATTTACCGGCATTTCAGTATAAGTCGCGATGTTTATATGCTGAAATCTGTAAAATTAGTCGTTGTTGGGCATTTCAAGTATTAGCACTCATTTCGAGGATTCAAAAAGTTAAATCTGTAAATTTGAAAATTTAAATTTTGAAGATAAAACTGTAATTTTGTAAAAAGAGGGTTAGGAGACAAATATAGCTTATTTTCGAACCTAAGGGGGACTAAAAGTTATCCTAATCCCTTTTTTTTCATTTCTTTTTTCATCTCTCCTTCCCCCACCTCATTGCCATACGCTCCTGTAGCCATTAGGGGTGGCAATTCAGATCGCTGTTCGCGAGCCAGCTCGTGTTCGGCTCGATAACAGCTCGAATATATATATATATATATATGCTAGAATACTATCGATAGCACCAAGTCATTGGTACTATCAAGTTTTTAGCCGTTGGATGAAAAAATATGCGGTTGAAATTATAGTGGGCCCCTAAGGTTTACTAGGTGGTTGATTGAATAGTAAAAATCTTAGGGGACCACTATAAACCCAACGACTGAAAACTTGATAGCACCAATTGTTTGGTGCTATCGATAGACCGCATATCTTTTCATCCAACGACTGAAAACTTGATAGCACCAATTGTTTGGTGCTATCGATAGTATTCTAGCCGGACTCTATATATATATTACTATTTAGATTTTAGGCTATTAATTTTTTGCGAATTTCAATTATTAGATTAAAATTTTAATTTTTAAATTTTTTTTCAACTTTACACCTAATAGTAGGAATGAAAATCAAACTTATTGTTCGCGAGTCAGCTCGTGTTCGGCTCGTTAATAAACGAGCCGAACACGAGCCGAATTTTTCAGCTCGATATTTAAACGAGCCAGCTCATGTTCGACTCAGCTCGTTTATTAAACGAGCCGAACACAAGCCGCCCCAGCTCGCTCGTGTTCGGCTCGTTGATACCCCTACCTGTAGCCACCCAAGGGCCAAGGCGCAGAGAGAGAGAGAGAGAGAGAGAGAGAGAGAGAGAGGGGATTACTTCACCGTTTTTGGTTCTTAGTTAAAAAAAAAAAAAATTAAAAAAAAGGACAAGTTGGGAAAACGTGGACATTGGAGGGTGGAAGTCTAAATATTACAACTCTTGAAAGGTTGTACGGCTATTATTACTCATAAAAAAATAATAAAAAAATGCAAACGTAAGATTAGCATTATAATTCTTTAATTAGAGTTGTAAGACCAGCATTGCTCATTAAGTTTTATTAAAAAAAAAAATATATATATATATATATATATATATATATATATATATATGATGACGCTTAGCAACCAAATAAAAAAAAAAGTTACTGTTACGGTAAGATAACATGTCAAAGAGGTGGTTTGTAATACTCAAAAAAATTTAAATCTAAAAAATTTAAAATATATTTTTTTCTAGATTTTTTAAAATTTGAAAATTCAAATTTCCAATTAATTAGCCTAGCCTGATCTAATGGGACCCAGTTTGGACGAAGTAAAAAAACACCACTTGATTAGTCTCGTCGAGCTGAACGATGTGGTCCCATCCAATTTTCAGTTCGGCGAACCTAATTAATTATCAAAAAAAAGTGTAACAGTACAATTTTTACAGATTAAGTGACTAATGAGACTAGATCTTAGCAAAAGAATATCGTCAGTCTTACGACGTCGTCGAGCTGAAAACGGTAGTGTGATCGGATTTTAAATCCGATATCTGAATCTCCTAAAAATGCAAGTTTCGTACGAAAATCAGAAAAATTAATTTACGACGATTTCAGTATAAGTTGCGGCGTTTACGCGCTGAAATCTATAAAAGTAGTCGTAGTTAGTTAATTCGGATTCGGCAAAAATTCGGTTCGGATATAATACGGATAAAATTCATATCACGATTTTTAAATTCGTTGAAAAATTCGGTAAAAAAACGGATACGTGATTTATACGAAAATTATACATTTTCTAATTAAAAATTCGGGATCAAAAATTCGGCTATTAAATTAATTTTTTTTTCTAGATTTATACTATGAGCATTATAATTTTTAAAAATAAAAAAATAAATAGATATAAAATAAAATAGATAGGCTAACAAGATTTCGGGTTTAAAGTTTGAAGGTTGAAAAAACGTCAAAATTTTTATTATAAATAGGCATGTGCTGTGAAGTGTGAACAGTGAAGAAATTTATTTATTTATTTATTTTTTGAAAAGTAAAGTGTTGTATGCTGTAAAGCATTGTTGGATTTGGACCGGTTAATGCAGTGTGCACCATCAATGAGTCTTGGACTCTTGGTTAAAGAGGATTAGGTAGTGTGCACTATCAATGAGACTCTTGGTTAAAGAGGATTGGGTAGTGTGCACCATCAATGAGACTCTTGGTTAAAGAGGATTGGGTAGTGTGTACCATCAATTAGTCTTGGACTCTTGGTTAAAGAGAATTGGGTAATGTTTGGGTTTAATTTTTGAAATTCAAAAAAAAGAACAGTAACGAATTTTTGGGGAAAAAATTCGCAGTTCGCGAATAATAATTTTTGGAATTTTTTTTTCCGAATTAATCCGAATTTTTGAAAAAATTCGGAAACGGTCCGTTTAATTTGGATTCTCCATAATTCGCGAATAATTCGCGAATAATACGCGAATTAACTAACTATGGTTGTTGGGCATTTCAGCTATTGGCACACATTTTGAGGATTTAAAAAATTAAATCTACAAATTTGAACATTCAAATTAAAAAATTTAAATTTCAAGAATAAAACCGTAATTTTATAAAAAAGAGGGTTAAAAGTTATCCTAATCACCCTTTTTTTTTTTCATCTCTCCCAGCTAGAATCACCTTCCCCCTTCCTTTCCGTATGCCCCTGTAGCCACCCAAGTTGCAGAGACAGAGAGAGAGGATCTTGGGTTTCGGGTCTTCTTTCCCAAGATCCGGATAGTTTTTTATTAAATAAGTGAGATGTATAATATACACCTCTTTCAGAGTGTATATGTAGGAGATATACACCTGAGATATACACCCGAGAGATACTAGGTGTACACCCTTTTAGGGGTGTACATCCTACACCCCACCCCATCCTGAGATGGGTATTATTTCACTTGTCACATCGAGTGACGAGTAAAATTCACCCCACCCCAGGGATGGAATGGGGTGTAAGATATACACCCCTAAAGGAGTGTATACTTATATATATCCGTATATGTAGTATGGAAAATGCTATGTATACACCCCGAATGGGGTGTATATCATACACCCCACCCCATCCAAGGGTGGGGTGAATTTCACCGGTCACTTGAAGTGACCGGTGAATAAGTCCCCACCCTTTGAATAGGGTGGGGTGTATGATATACACCCCATTTGGAGTGTATACGTAGCAAAGCCCATGTAGTATTGCCCTTTTTATTATTATTGGTCAGCTTTTCTAATAGATTTATAGTGTTTATTTTTTAAGATTAAATGCTGCATCGTATAACTAAAAAAATATATATGTTTGAAAAATTGAAGAAAATAAAAAAAATAATACCAAACAATTTGTAAAATCTCATAAAAAATTATAATTTTGAATACACAGATCAGAAGTGTATTGTGTTGGATCACTTTCAGTAATTTATTTTTTATAAAAAAAAATTATGTATGATGGTGTTAAGAAACCAAATAAAAAATATTTACTATCACGATCAGATAACATGCCAAAGAGATTGTTCGATTAATTTATTTTAAAGCAATCGAATGTATCTAGCGCAAGTGGTAAAAAGTTTGGTAATTAATACTCTAGGTCCCGAGGTCGAAGTCTAATTGTTTCACATTTTAGCTAAGTTTATTTCAATCTACCTTTCTCTTAAAAAAAAAAAAAAAAAAAATTATTTTGAGCGGTTCTAATCCAAGCAGTTTTGAAGATAAATAAATAAAAAAAAATTCAGAACTTTGGCTTGCCATGCGCCACTAAAAAATAAAAGTCACCAACTATTCCTTTTCACTTATGTGATTGTTATTAGGGCTTCGTTTCTTAACTTTTAACTTACCATGGTTAATAAAAAAATTTAAAATTTATAGACACTCCCTAAAATTTAAACTATTTTGAAATGACATCCTAATCATTTTTTTTAAAAAAAATTTGAGTGGCACCTATCAACTATTAGTAAATTTTGAGAATTATGTTAAAATAAAACACGCACGAGAGATGCATATTCAAGTGAAATTTAAAATTGGAATAAAATTTGGGAATCTAGCTCTAATACTATATAAAGCAATCAATTATTATATTTATTAAGAGGCTATATATTAATCCTGATACTACCAAAATACTCTTCAAAAATTCAATTCCATAAGTAAACCTATAAAAAATGGAGATATTTGAAGAAATTCTTTAAAATCAATACTAGTAGTATATATTTTAGTCCTACACAGATATATGAAAAACTTTTGAAGTTTTAAAGAGCGCATTAGATATTATCTCTAAAGTTAAAAATGTAACTCTCAATACAATCTCTCTCTCTCCATGTAAAAAAATTGAAAAATGCGCTAAACCACAAAATAGTTAAGTATAACTTTTTGAATCATAGAATGGTAAAGTAAAAAATAAGTTAAACAACAGAAAAATATATAACATGCAACTTTTTGAATCACGTGGGGCAAAATGAAAGAACGCTGTACCACAAGGGGGCAATTTGAAGTTTTTCCTTTTCAAAAGTTCATAGTTTTTCCAATATAGGCTCTTTAGATATTTTAGATCAAACTTATGGGATCGTATACACGTGAGTTGCATACAGAGAATGTGTACACTGGGTTTAGGCAATTGTTTCTCATTGCACATAATTTGTGGTGTTTGGTTACACGTAAAACTACTCAAAATAATTTTATTCAAAATTTAAATTATAGCTAAAAAAAAAATACTTTAATGGTTTTAATAAGCTGTTAGCAAAAAAAACTGAATCAATCCACAGCTAATAGAGCCATTAAACTTAACAAAGTTTTCACTTTAACTAACTAAAATAACTCAAAAAAAAAAAAAAAAAAAAATAAGGAGCTATTCAATGCAGTGTACTCAACATAGACAGAAAAGGAACACTGAAATGTAGTGTTCGAAAAATCTGAATCAAAACTGAACTTATAAAAATTGAAGACTGAAATGAACATGAAAAACAACTTGCTTGTAGGGAGGATAATATCTTATATATAAGAAGGATTCCACATCTATTTTGACCAAGGATTTAAGTGCCGTGGCACGGGGTCGTGCTGAAAACTTGCCGGCACGGTACGGTACGGTGCGTGCCGAGCCGTGCCGATGAGTGCCGGTCACAAAAAATACATAAGTGCCGACAAATAATGGCATGAAATAAGTAATGTAATAATCCTTCTCTACTAAGAAATCAAATTAGTCCCACCACTTGTGCTCACACTCATCTATTTGTGACACTCTAAAACATTCTTTAGCTTGCAAATTGGTCTTCTAGGGAAGATCAATTAAGCAGTGAAAACAAAAAACCAGTAAAATTAAGCTACATTAATGACACTAATACACATATATATATATAGACTACATGTAGAAATCCATCAATTTAATGGTTTTAATCAAATAAAACTAAAACAACCGGTAGCTAATAGAGCCATTAAACTTAAGAAAATTTTCACTTTAACTGAAATTACTCAAATTATAAAAAAAGGGGCTGTTCCACAATGGCCTATAGTTGAGGAGGTCTCAGAACATGGTTAAAATAAATGGATAAATAAAGAACTACACACATAAAAAAGAAACAGTGAAATGAATTGTTCTAAATCAAAGCCAAAGTTAAACAGATTGGAAAACTGAATAGAGCATACAACATAAATTTTCGGTCTGATTCAATTTTGAGTTTGTTTTTGTGTATCCAACACCAAATGAAATTAGAGATTTTTATGAAACTTGTAAAGAAGTAAACAAGTGCAGAATCTGGTTGCAAGTTCATGTTTGCTGCAGTGTTGCTTTCATTTTTCCTTTTACAATGAGTCGGGCCGAGTCTTATCGACAGAGCACCTATTAAATTTACTCCGAAATTGATACAACCTGCATTAAAAAATATAAAAACTGTAACAAAATTTAAAGTATAATTTGTACCACTGAAATTAAGCTCACAAGCTTAATCATATATATATATATAGACTACATGTAGTAGTCTTATTCCGATCCTGCACCAAGAAAAATAGGAGAATGTACACAAAACAAAAATTTTCGTTCAGTTTTGAGTTTGTTTTTGTGCATCCAACACCAAATGAAATTAAAGATTTTTATGAAACTTGTAAAGAAGTAAGCAAGTACAGAATCTGGTTGCAAGTTCATGCCTGCTGCATTGTTGCCCTTATTTTTCCATTTGCAATGAGTTGGGTCGAGTCTTTTTTCGACGGAGCACCTATTAAATTTACTCCCAAATTGATACAACCTGCATTAAAAAACATAAAAACTTTAACAAAATTTGAAATATAATTTGTGCCACTGAAATTAAGTTCACAAGTTTAATCATATATACATATATAGACTACATGTAGTAGTCTTGTTCCGATCCTGCACCAAGAAAAATAGGAGAATGTACACAAAACAGTAAAACTTTAACCATACTCCATAACAAGGACGAAATCAATAGACTATAATAATAGGAGTCTTTTAAATTCATACACCACGGAGAACAAAAAGAAAATAAAAATACATAGGCAGTTTATTTAGTCCTATTACATTCCTATAGAGAAATCGATAGAGTCTTTAATTCGTTCTCGCACCACCAAACATAGAGAATAAGCGGTAACACTACAGATTTTTTTTTTTTTTTTTTTTTTGTTTTCAATATGAAATGAAACTAAAGTGTTTTTAAAACTATAAATAAGGTGAAAGTGAGATGCTGCAGGATGTGGTTGTAAGTTGATGTCTGCTGCCGCGTAGTCGTCATTTTCCTTTTACGATGAGTCAACATTGTCTTATCGTTGGAGCATACACCAAATTTTACTCCAAATGTCGATACAATCTGCACTAAAATCTAAAAAAAATTTAACAAAATTTAAAGTTTGATTTGTATAGCTGAAATTGAGTTCACAAGTGTAATCTGGTGCATGATATACTGCTGGAAAAAATAATAATAATTTCAAACACATTTTAAAACAATGTTGAACAACTTCATCAAATAATAGACAAAAAGTAAACAAGCTTATGACTAGACTATGAGATTTGCTATTTATGTAAAAATATTCAAACATTAAATTATCTCTAGGACATATGACTATAATAAATTGAGGGGAAACAAAATTCCACCCTGCCCCAAAAGAGGGCAATTTCTTTCTTAAAGATTTTATGTTGTTTTGGCTATAGAGAGAGCAAAAAAAAAAAAAAAAAAAAACAGGAATACATGGTATCTAACTCTAATCCTGCACTAAGAAAACTGAAGAACATAAGCATGTAGTAAGACATTAGTCTTTTTTTTTTTCCTTTTAATTCCTATAAATAGATTGATAGACAACTTATAGAGAGTCATATATATATTGCTCCAGCACTAATAAAATTGAGAGACAACAATAAAAGCTTTTTTCACTCATGCTGCAAAAAATTAAAAATAGAGAGAATAAGTAGTATGATTTTAATCTTGTTTCATGCCTGGAGAAAAATAGATCAAGTGCAGATAGGGAGTCCTAATCCTTTCATGTTCCTGCAGTACCAAAGCAGAACATAAAGCAGCAAAACTTCACTCTTGTTTTATATTCTTGAAAAAATTGAGAGAAATATACATAGGAGTGCTATACCATTACTACAACCCTGCACCAAGAAATTAAAACAACTTTAAAGCTGTTGTCACACTTCTCTCTCTTATGTTCTACTCATCAACTAGTCATTGTTAATTTTAGAAAGTAATTGATTTATGATCATTACATTGTTAATTTGTTTTACATGACTAATCCATTGCTTCGATGTTCACGCCTAATAAGATATAATACCTGACCAATAGCATAGGAAATCAAGAGCAAATTAAGAGGCACTGAAACAGGAATTTATTTAATTTCTAATACTATCCTCTCTTTATAATCACGCAAGCCCTGCGAGCACCATGTACTAATTATGAGGGGTGATTAATTAGCACTATAAGTTAAGGGTCAAAAAATATAAAAATTTTATTGGGGATGCTAATTTAAAACGAACCTGCTTGCTCTTGCATTGTCCAAAAAAGGCTAATTAGTCCTGAAACAAATTAAATAACCTTGTTAAGATTGAATGAGATGTCATAGTTCATTAAGACCGAAATAAATTGCGTTAATTATAAAGAGTAGCACGGGCAAGATGAAGGGTTGTGGAGTGAACATACAATGTGCATCATCACCTCTTCAGAATCTGTTAATTCAATCTCCTCTTCAGAATCTGTTAATTCAATCACCACATTAGGGATGTTGGCAATCTTGGGCCAATCAAGGCCTATATTCTCTTGGCATCGCTCCTTCAACTCAGGGTGACACCCGAAGATGCTTAGAAAACGCAGTGAAGTAGGCAGATCTGGAAGTGACTGGATGAGTTTCGCATTATGTACTGCCAACCTCTCTAGGGAGCACAGTTGTGTCATGCTCTGGGGGAGGGAC
Organism: Tillandsia fasciculata; assembly: GCA_029168755.2. NCBI lineage: Eukaryota > Viridiplantae > Streptophyta > Magnoliopsida > Poales > Bromeliaceae > Tillandsia > Tillandsia fasciculata. The sequence goes on from CM054948.1 coordinate 9,807,138, forward strand.
TGAAGGGAGCATGCATTCCATATCTCTAATTCTTTGAGGGCAGAGTGATTTTGCAGTAGCCATTCCTCAGGTAACGAGGTGAGTCCCGAAGCATCAGAGATAGTGAAAATGCTGATGGAGGAGAGACTTCTCAATGGCTCCATGAGCAGGAGCGCGTGGTGGTCAATTGATAGTTTACCAAGCTTCAAAAAGCAGTCCGCTGCATTCTTTTGGCCTACATCTTTTGGGAACGGAGGCTGACGCAAGGCAACTTCAATTAGCTTGTCACACCCTCTAATTACTAAAGAAATGAGGGATACAAGAGCTTGTATTCCACCAAATGATGACAATTCTTTACAGTTCTCTATCTCTAAATAGGAAAGCATTGTCCACCGTGCACACACTTGTGCTGGGGGAAGGGAAGTTATGCTTGCACAACTGTGTAATTTCAACTTAGTAAGAGAGGTTAAATTCGCTGACCACAGAAATGACACCTCAAGGTCTCCACATGACCCAATAGAGATTTCATTGAGTACAGAGGGCGGTCGGATGTCTGAGATTCCAAGTGTTGTCAACTTTGGGCATTTTTCTATTTTCAGGAACTTTACGGTGTTGAATTTCTGAAAAAACTCTGTTGGAATATATTCGAGCTTGTCACATTGTTCAATGGTTAAGTATTCAAGACCCTGAAAATGTTCTTGCTGCTGCAGAAAGAAAAGATGTAAAAATATTAAGTGTGGGCAATCACAACCGTGCAATTACGAATTGGTGTTTTAATATAAGGGTATACTTCAAATTGCTCCCTCGTGCTTTAGCCCATTTTCAATTTGTCAACCTGTGGATCAAAAAGTTTCACTTTGCCCTCATGTGGTTTAATTTTTATTTTACTAAAAAATTCTAAATGAAATAGGGTGGCAAATTAAAAATATTTAAGGATGGCAAAGTAAAAAATGCACCAAACCACATGGGGGCAAAGTGTAAATTTTTGAACCACGGTGTGGCAAAGTGAAAATGAGCTAAACCATAGAGGGGGGCAAAGTGAAACTTTTTGAACCACATGAGAGCAAAGAGAAAATAAGCTAAACCTTAGGGGGTAATTTGAAGTTTATAAAATAGAACACTTACATTGTTGTTTCCGCAATCTTCATTTATTGCTGGAAGGGCAGTCAATCCCACATTAGAAATATGCAAGTTCCTTAGACTACAAGGCAGAGTCGGCAATATGCTCAAATTAGGACAGTCATTAATTCTCATAGTACGAAGTTTAGGAAAAATGCACCCATCATCTATTCCAATCCACTCCTCCAAGTTTGGCAAGTCCCCAAAATTTAGGTCCTTTATGGTATTGAATTTCTTAAAAAACTCTGTAGGAAGATATTGGAGCTTCTCACATCGTTCGATGGTTAAGGTTTGATAAGCCGAAAATTCTTCTTGCTGCTGCAAAAAGAAAATATGTAAAGATATTAAGTTCGAGCAATCACAGCCATGCAAATATGAATTGGTGTTTTAATATATGGGTAAACTTCAAATAGCCCCCGTGTGATTTAGCTTATTTTCACTTTGCCATCCTATGGTCCAAAAAAAATCACTTTGCCCTCCTGTGTTTTAATTTTTATTTCTCCAAAAAATTCTATACGAAATAAGGTGGCAAATTAAATCTGTTTAAAAAAATCACAAGGTGCCAAAGTAAAAAATGCACCAAACCACATGGAGGCAAAGTGTAAATTTTTGAACCACAGTGTGGCAAAGTGAAAATGAGCTAAACCATAGAGGGGGCAAAGTGAAACTTTTTGAACCACATGAGAGCAAAGAGAAAATAAGCTAAACCTTAGGGGGTAATTTGAAGTTTATAAAATAGAACACTTACATTGTTGTTTCCGCAATCTTCATTTATTACTGGAAGAGCAATAAATCCCACATTAGAAATATGCAAGTCCCTTACACTACAAGGCAGAGTCGGCAATCCGCTCAAATTAGGACAGTTGATAATTTTCATAGTACGAAGTTTAGGAAACATGCACCCATCATCTATTCCAATCCACTCCTTCAAGTTTCAAGTCCAAGGTTTCGTGCAATTTTTTATGTAGTCTTTTATGGTATTGAATTTCTTAAAAAACTCTGTAGGAAGATATTGGAGCTTCTCACATCGTTTGATGGTTATGGTTTGATAAGCCAGAAATTGTTCTTGATGCTGCAAAAATAAAATATGTGAAGATATTAAGTTCGAGCAATCACAACCATGCAAATACGAATTGGTGTTTTAATATAAGGGTAAACTTCAAATTGCCCCCATGTGGTTTAGCTTATTTTTCCATTGCCATCCTCTGGTTCAAAAAGTTTCACTTTGCCCTCATGTGGTTTAATTTTTATTTCTCTAAAAAATTCTATTCGAAAGAGGGTGGCAAATTAAAACTGTTTAAAAAAATCACAAGGTGCCAATGTGAAAAATACGCTAAACCACAAGGGGGCAAAGTATAATTTTTTAACCACGGGGTGGCAAAGTGTAAATGAGCTAAACCATAGAGGGGGCAAAGTGAAACTTTTTGAACCATAGGAAAGCAAAGAGAAAATAAGCTAAACTTCATGGAGTAATTTGAAGTTTATAAAATAGAGCACTTACATTGTTGTTTCCGCAATTCTCATTTATTGCTGGAAGAGTAGTCAATCCGACATCTTTAATTTGTAATTTATTTAAACATTGAGGGAGAGTAGGAATTCCCCTCAAATTAGGACAGTCAGAAATTCTCATAGTATGAAGTTTAGAAAACATGCACCCATCATCTATTCCAATCCACTCCTCCAACTTCGTGCAATTTCTTATTGTCAGGTCCTCTATGGTATTGAATTTCTGAAAAAACTCTGTAGGAAGATATTGGAGCTTCTCACATCGTTCGATGGTTAAGGTTTGAAGAGCCGGAAATTGTTCTTGCTGCTGCAAAAAGAAAATATGTAAAGATATTAAGTTCGAGCAATCACAGCCATGCAAATACAAATTGGTGTTTTAATATATGGGTAAACTTCAAATTGCCCCTTTGTGATTTAGCTTATTTTCACCTTGCTATCCTATGGTTCAAAAAAATTCACTTTGCCCTCATGTGTTTTAATTTTTATTTCTCCAAAAAATTTTATACGAAATAGGGTGGCAAATTAAAACTGTTTAAAAAAATCACAAGGTGGCAAAGTAAAAAATGCGCTAAACCACAGGGAGCAAAGTGTAAATTTTTGAACCACGGTATGGCAAAGTGAAAATGAGCTAAACCATAGAGGGGGCAAAGTGAAACTTTTTGAACCACAGGAGGGCAAAGAGAAAATAAGCTAAACCTCATGAAGTAATTTGAAGTTTATAAAATAGAGCACTTACATTGTGGTTTCCACAATTCTCATTTATTGCTGGAAGAGTAGTCAATCCGACATCTTCAATTTGCAAATTATTTAAACATTGAGGGAGAGTAGGAATTCCCCTCAAATTAGGACAGTGATAAATTGTCATAGTATGAAGTTTAGGAAACATGCACCCATCATCTATTCCAATCCACTCCTCCAACTTCGTGCAATTTCTTATTGTCAGGACCTCTATGGTATTGAATTTCTGAAAAAACTCTGTAGGAAGATATTGGAGCTTCTCACATCGTTCGATGGTTAAGGTTTGATGAGCCGGAAATTGTTCTTGCTGCTGCAAAAAGAAAATATGTAAAGATATTAAGTTCGAGCAATCACAGCCATGCAAATACAAATTGGTGTTTTAATATATGGGTAAACTTCAAATTGCCCCTTTGTGATTTAGCTTATTTTCACCTTGCCATCCTATGGTTCAAAAAAATTCACTTTGCCCTCATGTGTTTTAATTTTTATTTCTCCAAAAAATTTATACGAAATAGGGTGGCAAATTAAAACTGTTTAAAAAAATCACAAGGTGACAAAGTAAAAAATGCGCTAAACCACATGGAGGCAAAGTGTAAATTTTTGAACCACGGTATGGCAAAGTGAAAATGAGCTAAACCATAGAGGGGGCAAAGTGAAACTTTTTGAACCACAGGAGGGCAAAGAGAAAATTAGCTAAACCTCAAGGGGGTAATTTGAAGTTTGTAAAATAGAGCACTTACATTGTTGTTTCCGCAATTCTCATTTATTGCTGGAAGAGTAGTCAATCCGACATCTTCAATTTGCAAATTATTTAGACACGAGGGAGAGTAGGAATCCCCTCAAATTAGGACAGTCATAAATTCTCATAGTATGAAGTTTAGGAAACATGCACCCATCATCTATTCCAATCCACTCCTCCAAGTTTGTCCAATTCTCAATTTTCTATTATGGTAGCCTGACCTTTATGGTATTGAATTTTGAAAAAACTCTGTAGGAAGATATTGGAGCTTCTCACATCGTTCGATGGTTAAGGTTTGAAGAGCCGAAAATTGTTCTTGCTGCTGCAAAAAGAAAATATGTAAAGATATTAAGTTCGAGCAATCACAGCCATGCAAATACGAATTGGTGTTTTAATATATGGGTAAACTTCAAATTGCCCCTTTGTGATTTAGCTTATTTTCACCTTGCCATCCTATGGTCCAAAAAAATCACTTTGCCCTCCTGTGTTTTAATTTTTATTTCTCCAAAAAATTCTATACGAAATAAGGTGGCAAATTAAATCTGTTTAAAAAAATCACAAGGTGCCAAAGTAAAAAATGCACCAAACCACATGGAGGCAAAGTGTAAATTTTTGAACCACAGTGTGGCAAAGTGAAAATGAGCTAAACCATAGAGGGGGCAAAGTGAAACTTTTTGAACCACATGAGAGCAAAGAGAAAATAAGCTAAACCTTAGGGGGTAATTTGAAGTTTATAAAATAGAGCACTTACATTGTTGTTTCCGCAATCTCATTTATTGCTGGAAGAGTAGTCAATCCGACATTAGAAATATGCAATTCCTTAGACTACAAGGCAGAGTCGGCAATATGCTCAAATTAGGACAGTCATTAATTGTCATAGTATGAAGTTTAGGAAAAATGCACCCATCATCTATTCCAATCCACTCCTCCAACTTTGGCAATCCCTAAATTTTAGGTCCTCTATGGTATTGAATTTCTTAAAAAACTCTGTAGGAAGATATTGGAGCTTCTCACATCGTTCGATGGTTAAGGTTTGATGAGCCGGAAATTGTTCTTGCTGCTGCAAAAAGAAAATATGTAAAGATATTAAGTTCGAGCAATCACAGCCATGCAAATACGAATTGGTGTTTTAATATATGGGTAAACTTCAAATTGCCCCTTTGTGATTTAGCTTATTTTCACCTTGCCATCCTATGGTTCAAAAAAATTCACTTTGCCCTCATGTGTTTTAATTTTTATTTCTCCAAAAAATTTTATACGAAATAGGGTGGCAAATTAAAACTGTTTAAAAAAATCACAAGGTGACAAAGTAAAAAATGCGCTAAACCACAGGGAGCAAAGTGTAAATTTTTGAACCACGGTATGGCAAAGTGAAAATGAGCTAAACCATAGAGGGGGCAAAGTGAAACTTTTTGAACCACAGGAGGGCAAAGAGAAAATAAGCTAAACCTCATGAAGTAATTTGAAGTTTATAAAATAGAGCACTTACATTGTTGTTTCCACAATTCTCATTTATTGCTGGAAGAGTAGTCAATCCGACATCTTCAATTTGCAATTTATTTAAACATCGAGGGAGAGCAGGCAGTCCCTTCAAATTAGGGCACCTAGTAATTGTCATAGTATGAAGTTTAGGAAACATGCAGCAATCATCTATTCCAATCCACTCCTCCAAGTTAGGCATGTCCTCAAAGACTAGTTCCTTCAATGATGGAAAGGCACATCCACCACCGCACCCATAGAATGAACAACCTATTTGCTTTACTGAGTGCAGTCCCGTCATGTGAAGATTATTGAGCGATGGCAGACCCCCAAGAGGTGGGAGATGCACCAATCCTTTACAGTCACTCAGTTTGATGAATGTCAAGTTGATGCGAGACGGATCTGTCATCCAATAAGGAGATTTAACACCTTGGTATTCTTCAATACGCAAACTCTTGATATTGATATGCGGGCAGAGGTTATCGAGAAGCTGCTCATCTGTCTTTACATTATTAGAGCGGCGTTTGGACCATACCAATGACAATGATTTGAGATATTCTTTCTCCTTCAACTTGGCCTCCATAACTTCTTCAGAATTCGTCACATTTTCAAGTCTTCTAATGCTCAGGTGACCACGAAGATCTCTGAGGTTCTTTAGTTCACTGATTTTGTAACCACTCTCCTCTCGGACAAAAAAATCTTTTAATTTGCGGATGAAGGGTAGTTTGCTAAGATAAGGAATATTTTCTATCACATCATTAGGAACATCTAATGAACGCAAATTGACCAAGTTAGTGAAGCCATCATATTCAATATTCATAGGAGGAATTCCCTGAAAGGATAACTTCATGACTACCAAGTGATAAAGCCTATAAAGAGATTGAAAATGGAAACTTTCATATGTAGTCAAATAAGACGAAATAGATAGGTACCGAAGGTGTATCAAGCTATCAAGTGCATCAGGTAATTTATTATATTTAAAATTCACGCTTAAGCTCAATAGCCGTAAGTTTTTAAATCCTTTTATAACCTTATTAAACACAGGTAAATAATCTTCATTATGCTCATGTTTGTCTTTATCAGAGATGACAAGAGTGCGCAAGTTCTTAAGATTGGGGATCTCTTCTATGGAATGAAGATTTATGGTTTCAAAAGATAAATGTCGAACTGTCCGTGGAATAGTATTTCCTACAACATCACCTCTTATTCTAATGCATTCCCCTAGAGAAACAGATTGTGCTAGGTCGTGCATCAAATCGTGCATAACATAACGTTTATAAATTTTATCTTCCGTTTTGCAAGTAAAGAATGATTTTCTTGTTAGAAGATCTAAATACTCCCTTCCAATGTCCTCCGGGCTCTGCCCTCCACAAATAGACTGTGATATCAAACCCGAACCCATCCACATGTAGACCAACTCTTTCCTCTTAAACTCATAATCCTGCGGAAATATACTGCAATATCTAAAGCAGACTCGCAAGTTTGTGGGTAAATGGTCGTAGCTTAATCTTAAAACTGTCATGATGCCGTCCTTTCCTTGCTGTAATTTCATAGTGTCTTCTTTCAAGATTCTCTTCCAGTATTCATAATCCTTGCAGGAGTTTAGTAGTCCTCCCATAACCTTTATTGCCAATGGGCACCCTCCAAGCTTCTTCACTATCTGCTCACCAATCGGCTGCAAGTTTTTATAATCATCCGGGTTCACACCAAGGAACGCATGCTTATTGAAAAGCAACATACAGTCGCTCTCCTCCAACTCATTTAGATTTAATGATTCCCGTTTGCATTTCATCACTTTTGCCGCCATATCCGCAACTGAATCCATTCGAGTTGTCAACAAAATCTTGCTTCCTCTCTGCCCGAATTTCAAAGGAGCAACCAATTTCTCCCACTCCATCGTATCATCATCATTCCAAACATCATCCAGTATGAGCAAAAATCTCTTTAACGTAAGTTTTCTTTTAAGATCCTCATGGAGTGTATTTAGATAGTGCATATCACCAGAACTCCTATGATTTATAGCTTCTAGCATCTTTCTTGTTGCTACAATTGCATTGAAGTCTTGAGAAACGCAAACCCATATAATCAGGTCGAAGTACCCTTTCACTCTTTCGTCGTGATAGATTAGTTGAGCAAGGGTAGTCTTCCCAAGCCCACCCATACCAACAATAGTATAAGCAGAGACATTGAAAGTAATCCCTTCAGACTCGCCATCTACCGGTTTGATCAACCATTCGACTATCGTGTCCCTCTCCTTGTCTCGTCCGAGCACCTCACTTTCAATTAAAAAGCTGCTAGTCTCGCGAGCATTCTTGACTTCCTCGAGCTTCTGACGCTTAACGTTAGGGCCATAAATCCCAATAGCAATTTGAAGGAATGGCCCTATACTGGCAACAACCCTATCCAACCCCTTGACGGCCTCCCTCAACCGCTTCAATGTGTCATCGCTAAAGATACAATTAGCGTAACTATCCAACTTTCTGTTGTGTTTAGATAGAATATTGCCACGCACCTTGTCATCTCGATCTTGTATAGTCTTTTCCAGCTGGTAGTAGTCCAGCTCGTCGAGCACGTCATCTGCATTCTCCAAGGCGTCTCTGAGCTGCCACAGCCACCAATCCAACCCCTTGTTCTGCATCATGGCCGGCGCACACTCCTCGACTGCGGTCAAGACTGCCTGGACCTGCGGAAGGGCGTTCTGTAGCCGGTCGAGCTCATCCTGCATGCCACTGGCTGCCGGGAACACTTTGAAATAGGAAAAGCATTTATTAACGAGATTCCCGATGATTGCCGACGCCACCGATTGGCCTATGAAAGCTAAAGCCATAATCCTCCAGATAGCTCTAAGTGCAGTTGCTTCACCACTACTCAGGCATTCGATCAAACTCCTGCAGGAGTACAGAAATTGGAGAAAGAGGAAAGAGATGTTCAGCTTGCAAAAAAGAAAATTTTAGGAGGAATGCATATATGAGTTCTTGAATGCTATAATCCAATATGGAGGAAGCTGAGAATAGAATCTTGGAGACTTTTGCACGGCAAAGCAACAGAGTATGGCTAGCTGCTTTATTTGATTTCCCAGGAAAAGAAAGGTGAAAAACTATTTTTATATTTCTAATAAATAATTTAAAAGATGAAAATATTATTTTGAGATAAAATTTCGAAAAAATTTAAGAAAATTTTATTTTCTTTAGAAACTAAACAAGATAAAAAAAAAAAAAAAAAAAAAAAAAAAAAAAAAAAAAAAAAAAAAAAAAAAATTCGGTCAAAAAATTATTTTTGAAATATTTAATCTAAAAAAATTTTGAATCAACTCTTATCATGAATGGACGACTGTTGTTGGTTATTTTAGATAATATTTAATAATTCAAAACTGTATTAAATAAAGTGAGTCTCATAAATATACCTATTTTACTTTTAAATAGGGGATGTTTGGTGTAGCTATTGAAAAGTAATTTTTGGGTTTAAAAGTGATTTTTTGCTTAATAGGATGTTTGGCTCATAAATATGCCCACTTTTGAGCATCTTATTCTAATTTTTATAATCACTTTCCTTTTTTATTTTTGGAATCCAAAATCAGAAATAACTAAAACCTACTTCTTAAAATCTAATACTGATTTTAAACTCAAATTTTAAATTTTTATTTTTATTTAAAATTTAAATTTAAATTTAAATTTAAATTTTAAATTTAATATTTTATATTTGAAATTTTAAATTTTAAATTTTAACTTTTAAATTATAGATTTCAAAATTTTAAATTTTAAATTTAGAGATTAAATTTCAAATCTCAAATTTTAAATTTCAAATTTCAAAATTTTAAATTTTAAATTAGAATTTAAGATAAAATTTGAAATTTTAAAAATTTAAAATTTAAAATTTTAAAAATTTAAAATTTAAAATTATAAGTTTTAATTTTCAAATTACAAATTCTTAAATTTTAAAATTCAAATTTTAAAATTTTAAATTTTAAAAGTTCAAATTTAATTCTGAATTTTTAAATTTTAAATTTTAAATTTTAAATTTTAAAGTTTTAAATTTTAAAAATGCAAATTTTCAATTTCAAAATTTAAATTTATTTTTCAATTTTGAAACTGAAATCAAAAGTTAGAATTTAAAATTTAAAATTTAAATTTAAATTATTTTAAAGCAAAATTCAGAAAAAAAAAATTATTATTTCCAAACAGCTTTACAAAACTATTTCAGAAAATTCACTTTTCATTTAAACTCAGCCAAACACCGTATAACTTTTAATTAAAATCAAATCTCTAAATCAAAATTAATTTTGCATAAATTATCTTTTCAGAATATAAACTAAACACGAGCCCCTAGATAAAAATACTTCGGATATTACCTTGTATTTTAGTATTATTTTTATTTATCATATATTATGATAAAGAGAGATGTTTCTATACATCGCTTTTAATGTCACTCTTTTACCACCACCGCTGATATACTTAAATCCAACAATACAAAATATTTGAAGTGACCGGTTATACGGGCTGTGCACTCATGATCAATTCCGATCATCTAAAAAATCACGATCTAAAAATAAGCATTGATCCGTTTATTAAAAAAATATCTAAATTTTATAATACTTGATATAAAGACATTTTAAATTATTATAAAACATATTAAATAGATTATATATTAACTTTATAATTTTTATTATAAATTTTAGGAGCACGGTGTATAACATGTACTTCTACACACGGTGCAAGCAATAATTTCTCTTTGACAAATAAAAAGAAAAAGCTAGATGTTTAATCTTGTATAGAATACCCACAACTATAGATTATTTGAAATAAAAACCACAGCTTTGGTAGTATAATTTTAATTATTTATAATTTCAAACTCAAACTCCCTAAATTATTACAGTAGTCGAGTTTCATGATCCAATGAAGATGGCAAAATAATGATTTGACGTTGATGTGGTAATAATACAATATTATTAGCTATTTTTATATCATTAGCTATAATACAGCTACATTACTGTTATATGAACAACACATTACTAGTCGACCAATTAAATTGATTTGTAAGACTTGAATACAATAAATTGCAAAATTTTAGACAAAAATCTTAATAAATTGAAGTTGGATGATCAAAGTTAAAATTTAATTAGAAAGAATATAATTTGTCATTATTTTAACTTTTCGAACATGAATAGTCAACCCAAAATTGACCTATTTGAGTTATGATTTATTTAATTGGATAGCTCAATTAGTGTAATATTGACATGATCATTCAATCCATCTAATTAAATAAGAGGTAAACTTCAAATTACCTCCTAGAGGTTTCACTCAGTTTACTTTACACCCCTGATTCAAAAAGTTTAACTTTGCATTTTTGTGATTTAATTTTTATTTTATCAAAAAAATTTATATCAAAATAGGATAGATGGTAAAGTAAAAATTTTAAAAAAACGATACAATAGCAAAGTAAAAAATATGCTAAACTATATGGGGGCAAAGTGATTTTTTTTTAAACTATGGAGTGCCAAAATAAAAATAAGCTAAATCATAAGAAGGCAAAGTGAAACTTTTTTAACTAGGAGGATGATAAAATAAAAATAAGTTATACCATAGAAGGCAAATTTGAAGTTTATTCTTAAATAAATCCACTTCTTCCAAGGTAATAACCCATCAATTGGACCCATTTTGAATCATCGGGCATTTTTCTAACCCAATATGCAAATCCAACTTGTTTTGTCTAAAAATCATAATTCCAACGTTAAGCTAAAAAATCATCCAAAACTTCTTAGATTTAATATATTATGACCAAAATCAACTTGTATTTAGACATAAATTATTCAAATCAAATTGGTCTAATAGGTTCAGGCCAAAATTGTTCCTCACATAGAGGAAGAGGGCAGGGCTCTCCTACTTTCGCTCTTGTCCCGCCCCCCCTCCTCTCTCTCTCTCTCTCTCTCTCTCTCTCTCTCTCTCTCTCTCTCTTTGTAAAACTCATGCCTTGGGGGAGTTCGAGCTCATGGATCGCGTGGGAGCGTCAGATTGAGCTTTCGCGTGGTAGCTCGGTAAACTTCATAGCCACGATAAGGGTTTTAGGTCTCAAGTTCAGATTTTGGTAAATCCTTTTAAATTTAGATTCTAATATTCCCTAGAGGCTTCTACACCTATTTGATCATAGATTCTCCGAAACTTAAGTAGGATTTTTAGAAAAATGGATTTTAGAGTTAGGTTTGGGGCTTTTAGGTTTTTGGGGTTTTAGACCCAAATGGATTGTGTTATTCTCTAATTGAATGCTAGAGAAGAACCCTATGCAACTTTAATTTGAAAAGCGATGAGTGTCGGCGAGCAATTCCGAGTAATGAACCAAATCGGGCAGAAGCAACCATACGTACTCCTCCGGTGTGCGTTTTGCCATAGGAGCCCGATAGTAAGTGTATGTAAACAATTAGGAGCATAACGAGGTGGGTTCTGCTCTACTGAAGAGATAAGATCACCTCTCATGTCTTGAGAGAAAAGTTGATAAATTTAATATTATTTTATTGATGCGAGTAATGATAGGTTAATTGGTAAATTAAGTAGATATAGGATGTATACTACTTGAAATAAATTAACTACCAGTGGACATGAAATATAGGCATAAAAAAATATATAGGGATATATATGTATGCCAAGATAAAGACATGCTTGTAGACCTATGTAGTGGACCAGTAAAGTAGGTTGACATACTCTAGGAATTAGAGAACTCAACAATGAACTAGTGAACATAATGTCAAGTAAATGTAGGTTGGAAACATAGTGGAAGGTAGACCACTTGGACAAGTTGAATATAGAACCTAAAGTCGTGTGAACTTAGGTGGGAAAGATATTGGACCATGTGTCTTGAACATAGGTCAGACATCTAGCGGTTAGAGTGCAACAGAGATCGTGGACCTAGAGAGGTCAATAATATAGGGTTAATAGTGAACCCCTGAGACCTAGACAAAGGTGATTCCGGAATCCTAGGATTTGTAACTATGGGTATACGGCTTGTTCCTCGCTCAATAGAGGATTCTCGATCAAGGGTGTACGACAGGTTCCTCTCCCGTAAAGAATTTCTCAACCGATGGAGTACAACACGTTCCTCTCCTAACAGGTACTCTATAGACTGCGGGTGTACGACAAACTCCTCTCCCAATCCGTGACTAATAATCCAAAGGTGCACAACAGGTTCCTCTCCATTAAGAATTTCTCAACCAAGGGAGTACGACATGTTCCTCTCTTAACAGGTAATCTATAGACTGCGGGTGTACGACAAACTTCTCTCCCAACTGGTGACTAATAATCCACAGGTGCATATCATGTTCCTCTCTTGGTGGATTGTTTATTGGACCAAGAGTATACGCATGCTTCTCACTCATCGGTTGTACTACCCAGGATTGACTCAAGATTGAGTTGGGTACTTGGCTAAGGTAATAGAACCTTATGTTAGGATGGATAGAAATGGATAGTGAAATAGAAGTAAATGTATAGTGACTAGAAGCTAAAAAAAGGGGATCTCTCGGTGCAGGAATATGAGTGGACCTTTTTGAATCATCGCGCATTTTTGTAACCCAATATGCAAATCCAACTTGTTTTGTCTAAAAATCATAATTCAAACGTTAAGCTAAAAAATCATCCAAAACTTCTTAGATTTAATATATTATGACCAAAATCAACTTGTATTTAGACATAAACTATTCAAATCAAATTGGTCTAATAGGTTCAGGTCAAAATTGCACCTCACGTAGAGAGAGAGAGGGCTCGGCCCTCTTCCTCTCCTACTTTCGCTCTCCCTCTCTCTCTATGTAAAACTCACGCCTTAGGGGAGTTCGAGCTCATGGATTACGTGGGAGCGTCGGATTGAGCTTTCACATGGTAGCTCGGTAAACTTTACAGCCACGTTAACGGTTTTAGGTCTCGAGTTCAGATTTTGGTAAATCCTTTTAAATTTAGATTCTAGTATTCCCTAGAGGCTTCTACGCCTATTTGATCGTAGATTCTCCGAAACTTAAGTAGGATTTTTAGAAAAATGAATTTTAGGGTTAGGTTTGGGGCTTCTAAGTTTTTAGGGCTTTAGACCTAAATTGATTGTGTTATTCTCTAATTGAATGTTAGAGAAGAGCCTTATGCAACTTTAATTTGAAAAGCGATGTGCGTCGGCGAGCAATTTCGCGTAACGAACCAAATCGGGCAGAAGCAACCATACGTACTCATCCGGTGCGCATTTTGCCATAGGAGCCTAATAGTAAGTGTCTACAAACAATCGGGAGCATAACGAGGTGGGTTCTGCTCCACGGAAGAGATAAGATCACCTCTCATGTCTTGAGGGAAAAGTTGATAAATTTAATATTATTTTATTAATGCGAGTAATGATAGGTTAATTGGTAAATTAAGTAGGTATAGGATGTATACTACTTGAAATAAAGTAACTACCAGTGGACATGAAATATAGTCGTAAAAAAATATATAGGGATATATATGTATGCCATGATAGAGACAAGCTTTTAGACCTATGTAGTGGACCAGTAAAGTAGGTTGACATACTCTAGGAATTAGAGAACTCAACAATGAACTAGTGAACATAGTGTCAAGTAAACGTAGGTTGGAAACATAGTGGAAGGTAGACCACTTGGACAAGTTGAATATAGAACCTAAAGTCGTGTGAACTTAGGTGGAAAAGACATTGGACCATGTGTCTTGAAACATAGGTTAGACATCTAGCTGTTAGGGTGCAACAGAGATCGTGGACCTAGAGAGGTCAATAATATAGGGTTAATAGTGAACCCCTGAGACCTAAACAAAGGTGATTCCGAAATCCTAGGATTTGTGACTGTGGGTGTACGACTTGTTCCTCGCTCAGTAGAGGATTCTCGATCACGGGAGTACGGCAGGTTCCTCTCCTGTTAAGAATTTCTTAACCGAGGGAGTACAACATGTTCCTCTCCTAATAGGTAATCTATAGACTGTGGGTGTACGACAGACTCCTCTTCCAATCGGTGACTAATAATCCACAGATGCGCGACAGGTTCCTCTCCCGTTAAGAATTTCTCAACTGAGGGTGTATGTAATATCACGAACTGTCTTGTGTTTCTTTTAACCCTTTTTGAATAAATTGTTGTTTAAGGGATTAATTAGCGGGATTTCTTGGGAACAGCGTCGGTGCGTGCGGTTATTTTTCGATGTTAGAGCTCGAAAAACGGGGAACAACATAGCAATCGGATCTGAAATCCGATTTGCGGATCTCCTGGAATGGAATTTTGAGGGTTTCGGTACTCGTAGGGTGCACCAGAACCCGTGCCACGTGATCGGCACGCTTTTCGAGGAGATGGGAATCTTTTTGTTATATCCGCCGATTAAGAATTTTATTTTGTACGTACGAGGGGGAAATAAAGTATTTAATTATTATTTTTAAGAAAGCGGAAACCCTAATCAGAGAGAAAAGAGAGAAAAAAAGGAAACCCTATTTCGGAGGGGAAAAAGAACGAATTTCCCATCTTTCTCGATCAACGTACCGGAAGCCGGGAACGAGACGTTACCGTCTATGAGGGAGCGGGTCCGGATCCTCACCACCGCGAGGAATGGGAACGGATCATCTTCTCCAATAGATCAAGGTAAGCGACGTTTATTCGTGTGTTTTCGTTGTTTTTGGTTTTGGGTTGCGCCGCTTTTTGGTCCGAGTCGCTTGTGCCGTTCGTTGCACCGCCGCCGCGATGCCCTTGAGCACCGCCGGCGCGATACCCTAGAGCGCCGCCACCGCGATGCCCGAGAGCGCCACCACCGCGAGACGCCGCCCTCACTGCGCGCTGCGCGGGTTGGTGCCGCGCCGCTCGCAGCACCGCGCGGGCTGGCACCGCGCAGGGCCGCACCGCAGGTGGCGCCCGTGCGGGTTGGTGCTGCGCGGGCCGCGCCGCTCGCGGCGCCGCGCTGGCTGGGGCCGCGTGGGGCCCCACCTCCGGCGGTGCCCGCGCGGGTTGGTGCCGCGCGGGCCACGCGTGCTGGTGCCGCGCGGGGGCCGCACCACTTGTGGCGCCACGCGGGCTGGTATTCCCCATGGCTGGCAAGTGTGGTAGATCCCCGCCAAGTGTAGGGTTAGTATCCGAGAGAGCGTGTAGGCATTTTCCCTATGTCGGATATAGTGTTGCCGAAGGTGCGTGGGATGTACCACACCTGTCGGCCAGGATTGTGGCTAGGGTGCGTGTAGGAGTATTCCCTGCCCGATGCTGAGATGGAAGTGATATTCTGCTGTTGATTGATCCAAGACCGAGTCGGGAACTTTGCTAAGGTAAAGAAATCTTACACTAGATTTGGACTAGAAATGGATAGTGAAATGGAGGCAGATGTATAGTACCAACTTGCATATGTTTCATTATTGTATTTATTTGAGGCATAGCATATGATTTAGTTGTATATAACATAGATTTACTTTCTTGTAGATTATTACTATATGCTTTTATTGTCTTCTTTGGATCTGGTCAGTTGAACTTCTCGTTTGGGTGGTTGTACCCACTGGAAACTATTTTTATAGTTCTCACCCCTATATTTTACAGGTCCTTCCATGAGCAGCGCGACAGCGCGATGTAAGGGCGTAGCTCTATAGATATCGCCCTACCAGGTTGTGACCCATATTGAAGTATCCTTGTCAGCGTAGTTAAGGGTTTAGAAATTAAAGAACACAATAATGCAATAATATTTTGGATTGTAAAAGAAAAAAAAAAATGTAAATGTAACGTGTATGTGACAAATGTGTGTAATAGATTAATTGCGTTATATTTTTTGTACTTTTCTTTCTCAATCTTCGTATGAATTAGGTTTCTAGTTGGAACATCTCGAATGGTACAGGTTATAATGCCTTGGGTGGACAGAAAAAAACTATCCGTTCGGCTGGCTTGAACGTGTGCCTGAACCAACCAAATAGATGGTCTCGGGGTGTGACACCACCAGCAGCTCCATCCGGTGGCTGACCCGAGGCATCGTGATAGCCACCGGGTGGGCAGATTTTTGCCACTTAGGTGGTGAAGGAGGACCTGGCAGCCAATAATGTTGTGGTAGGTATAATTTAATTAATGATGTTAAATTTAGGGCTTTATTCGATACAAATGCATCGCATCTATTCATCCGTAAGACTTTTTCCACGACACATGGGTTTAGCATATTGGAGTCTAGGAGCACTACAATGGTTCAAGTTTCGGACCATACATTCTATGTCACGAAATATTATCCTGCATGTCCAGTGCGGATAGGTGACTGGATCATGCTAGTGAATTTCTTAGTATTGAGACGGATGGGGGACTTCGACATTGTGCTAGGAATGGATTGACTCTCACAATATTATGCCACTATTGACTGTGAAAGTCGAGTCATCACCTTCCGAGAACTAGGACAAAAGGAGTTCATCTACCTAGGGTGTAGGAGCTCGCTTTTTGCTATGACAGCCTCTATATCTCGAGCCAAGAAGTTGATCAATGGCGGATAGTGGAAGAGTGAGCAGAAAATCCAGGGCGGGATCAAAAACATCCCAGTGGTAGAAAGTATCCAGATGTATTTCCAGGGGAGTTGACGGGTATGTCGTAGGATCGGGAGATCGAGTACATCATAAACTTGGTTCCCGAAACTGCGCCGATTTCTAAAGCACCTTATAGGATGTCACAGATGGAATTAAAGGAGCTCAAGGCTCAATTACAAGATTTATTGGACAAAGGCTTTATCAAACCTAGCGTCTCCCCGTGGAAAGCTCTGTTGCTATTCGTGAGAAAGAAAGACGGGTTTTTGTGGTTGTACGTGGATTATCGGGAGCTCAATAAAATTACTATCAAACCCCGGTATCCAATGTCGCGGATCGACGACCTATTAGATCAATTGCAGGATTCCCTAGTATTATCGAGGATAGATCTTTAATTGGGATACCACCAATTGAAAATAAAGCCGGAGGATGTGTACAAGACGGCTTTCAAGACGCGTTATCGTTATTATGAGTTTACTGTCATTTGGGTTGACCAGTGCTTCGGCGGAATTCATGAATCTTATGAATCACGTCTTTCAACCATTATTGGACCGATTTGTTGTGGTCTTCATTGACAACATTTTGGTCAACTCTCGGAGTGACATAGAGCACGAGGAGCATCTTCAACAAGTATTTCAAGTACTTTGGAAGCGAACGCTATTCGTGAAGTTAAAGAAATACGAATTTTAGCTTCGAAAAGTGGCATTCTTGGGGCATGCCATTTTAGAAGCGAGGCCTATGTGGACCTAAGAAAATGGAGGCAATAAAAAAATAGCCCCGACCTACAATTGTCACTGAAGTTCAAAACTTTGTCGGGTTTGCGGGGTACTATAGGCGGTTCATGAAGGGATCTCTATAATTACCACTCTGCTTACCAGCCTCACACACAAGGGAGCTAAATTCATTTGTAGTGATAAGTGCAACAAAACTTTCGAACTCTTAAAGAAAAAGTTGGTAATGACTCCAATCCTCGCATTACCCACGGCAGGAAACGGATTTGTGGTGTACAGTGATGCTTCGGAAAGTAGTTTGGGGTGTGTTTTGATGCAATAAGGGAAGGTTATAGCCTATACCTCTCGACAATTAAAGAATTATGAAAAGAACTACACCACCCAGGATCTCTAATTGGTCGCGATAATATTTGCTTTAAAACTGTGGTGGCATTACTTATATGGCGAGCACTATAATATCTACACAGATCACAAAAGCCTCAAGTATCTATTTAATTATAAAAGTTAAATTTGAGGCAGTATCGATGACTAAAATTGCTAAAGAATTATAATGTCACAATCTTGTACCACCCGAAAAAAGCAAATGTGGTGGCCGACGCATTAAGTCGAAAATTTGTGGAGAATCTCGCTATGTTGATCACTGGTCAAACGTTGCTACAAGAGTAAATGCTGCAATTCGATTTGGAGGGAGTAGCATCTGACACACTAGCGACACTTATGACACTTAGAGTGCAACCCATCTTGTTGGAGAAAATCATGAAAAAAAAAATCTCAGAGGAAAGGCACCAAAAGGTGCAGTCTGACGTTGAGGGTGAGTGCATGGAGGATTTCAGTGTGGACTCTGAACTTAATAGAAAAAGGAAGAAAATAAATAAGTCAGAGCAAATTATATTAATAAGACTTTCGCTTATGCTTCAGTTTTCTTTTATTATCAGCATTTACATTTGGCCTCTTAATCGAGAGTCCCTTAACACTACGAGTGTAGGGTAATTAACGACAAATTCTTAAGTTTGCTGAAAGTCATGAATCTACAAACCTAATTTCAAAATAAAATTTAGCCAAATCTAATACGTACCATGAATGACCACTCACCGAGGGTTGAGCCGTTCATGGCGGCAGACATGCTACTGGAGATTAAGTGATACATGCAACAAAAAAATATGATGAAAAAAATATTCGATTTATATCTGTAAAAAATTATCTTATATAATTTTTATGGCCTTATCAAAAAATACGAAACCATTTCTCCACACACTTTTCATTCAACTCCTTTTTTCCCCATTGTTCATTTAGGCCCTATTTTGGATACATGAATAAATTATTCGGTGTATCTCCGCGATATACTAGAGAACTTTATATATTTGGTGGATGGGAGTGTGATCAAATATCTAAATTGAATGCTACTTACATTAAGTCATAGTAGGTGAAATTGTTATACTATCAAATCACGAATATCAGAATATTTCAAGGAGAAAAAAAGTCAAACCCTTTCATTACTGTTGGGGCCGAAAATGGCGGTCCGCGATCGGCCCCGTTCGACCCTCTGAGATGTGATGTGCCGTGTGCCAACTGGATCAAGCGATCGGGCCGAAGAGGGATATGCTCGGCCGGGTTCTCCTCTGGTAACTCTCGCGACCGTTCGGCTTAGAGTAGCCGAATCGGAATATGGAGACAGAGAAAGAGGCACAGATAGGATAAACACAAAAGACTAAGGAGCCGATTGTGGGATGGAAATTGTATTGAGTGGAATAGGGTTACAAGAGAACAAGGTAGCCAATTACAATTAATCTACTCCTAGAAAAAGGGAAAAATCTTACAGTTAATCTACTCTTAAGAAAAGTAGTAAAGATATCAAAAAGTAGGGGTGGTCACGGGCTTACGAGGTTGTCGGACTCCTTTTCCTTCGATGGTTCAGGTATTTATACACTTTCCGAATCATATTTACAATTGCCGATTTTGAATTATCGGTGTGATTTAGGGGAAATCACCGTGGAATCCTCAACTACTTCCTTTCGAGTTTAAAACCCCTCAAATAGAATAATAGTCGTTTTTCCGTCCAAGTTCATCCCCTTGCTATCGCGCCATGGCATGATTCTCGGCGCTTTCCAATGCTCCGCACTGCTTGCCGTTCCGGGTTAGTTGCAGGATTCGCGCCCAAATCTCGCACTCATTCCTTTCGAAATCTTTCCTTTATCGGCTAGAGCAACCAAAGGCTGACTTTGACCTCTGCATTTTTCGTCTCTTCACTGAAGCGGTCCGGTGTTCGCTTTTCAGCCGAAGTCGACCTTGGATGAGGTGATGACCCCCCTCATCGGCTATTCCTCCTGTCAGCTGATGCTCTCAACCGATGGCATACGTCGTGTGCTATATATACTCTCACGCGACTGAAATCGATCTTGATCAAGCCGCGGATCCTTCTTAGGTTGATTCTTCCCTTCATCGGCTGATGTTTTCGGCCGATGGTAAACACCACATGTTGCTTTCTCAAGTGGTGAAAATTTTGGTCTCAACAATGCCCCCTCGGCAATCGCCTGACGTGTCGTTCGGGTGATTGTCGAAATCGAATCAACTTCTGGCACTGATAACGATGTCCCACAATTATCCCCATATCTTGGCAGGATATTTGCTTACTGCTCTGGAGAGTCGCGAATAGGTTCCTTTTTCCTTGATTTCTTGAGTAGTAAGAATGTCCTCCTTTGATTACTCGGCTGATTCGGAAAGGTCCTTTCCTGTTTGGGGACATTTTTTCGTATAATCAGGCTCTGACTGGGGGATTTTATATCTCGCCGTTCTTGATCGGCGTATTCCCAAAGTTATCCTTTTTTCTTCGGCCTCTTCGGCTGAGTCTTCAGCCTGTTGTGCGCAGTCGATTTCGCTTCTTCGCCGGCTTCTTGTGTCGGCTCTTTTTCGGAGGCCTTTATGTGGCCTCGTTGAGGAGCTTCACTGGTGATCCCCCTCAGTCATCCGAACGAAGGAGGTCTCCTTTTCCCCGATTTCTGTTTCGGCCGAAGATGGGGTCAGATCTTCTTCGTCACTCCATCTTTTACATTGGGCCGCCCTTCTGGGGTTCTGCTTGACGGGTTCCTCAGCTTTCTGTCATTCGCCCGACGCTTCTTAGCTACGCCTCATGGCGGCCTCCAAATCTTTTAGGGTGGCATCCAGTTCCCACTTGACGGCTTCATACGTCGATTTGAACGCTACCGGTCGGATTATCGGTAGCTTTTTTTAAGGCGGCACAGTCGAGCCTCCCACCTCTTGTCGGTGCGTGGGCCATTCCTGCCTTGAGGCCGGCCGCGACCGCTGAATTGCGACGCCGTTACTATGGACGTCGGCCTTCAGCCTCTGAGCTCGACGCTTCTGCATCTTAGTCATGACTGGCCCTTGCCATCGGGCTAGTCCTGTGGCCGTGAAACACTCCTCCACCGGCATATCCACCGGTGGATTCATCTTCCTCAGGTGCCCCTTGAGGATTTCTCTCATCTGCCATGGTTTTGGCCATGGCTGGATCCTGAGTTCCTGAGCTAACTGAATGCCCATGATCTCCACCTTTCCCTTGGTGAGCCAAGGGAATTCGACTTCGGGACTCGTGGGGGCTGCTTCTACCCCCCGCATTCCTCGGTAGGGAGGTCGTGGTGTCGGCCCTCTCTACTGGTGGTTAGCTAGGCCCCTCTGTCCGGGTCTTTGGAGGGGCCCAATCTGTTCTAGGTGTTGCGAGGGTCCATTTACTAATCTTCCTTCGGCCTATTGGCCGAAGGGTCTTCAGGGTGCCCCCTGAACTCAGCTTTCGTTATAACCGCGGTGGGGTCCCTGCTGCTGCTGTGGGGCTCATGGCCCCTCGTGGGCGACTGAGATTGGCCTTGGCGTGTCATGGCCGTAGAATTTTCGCCAAACCTTCCGGATAGGCGGGTCTTGCTCTCTTGTCTCGTCCCCTTCTCCGGAGGACTGCCTGTTGGACCCTTCAGCCGAACTTGGGCTTGACAGGTCGTCGTTGTGGAGTGTGCCTTCGCTGATGAAGGTAAGCCACCTCTTTACCTCCTCGGGCATGTCGGTAAAGAGGGCATCCCAATCTTCCTCAATCATTTCGACCCTGCACCTGATGCAGAGTCGAAACATGTTTCATGCCGATTTTTGCTTTGCGGGGGACTCGGGCCCCTGCATCAGCTTCTTCCCTTTTAGGTCCACCAAGTTCACCTCGGGAGGAAAAGGATTAGTGTCAACTTCCATAACTTTCTCTTTTTTGGAGTCGGCAAAAATGAGCCGACCCTCGTCAAGTTCTTTTTGAATATGCTTCTTAAAGGCGAAGGATTTGCCTGTTCGGTGGCTCCAAGAATAGTGCCACTTGCAGTACTTTCACTGCCTGAGCTCCTCATAGGGAGGGATCGTCTGGCCCTCCTGTAGCTTGATGCGACCGTTCTTGTATAACCGATAGAAAACCTGATCAGTCTTTGACGTATCAAAAGTGAAGGTGTTAGCCAACGCCCGAGTCTTGAGATCTTGGGTCTTATTCGGCTTGAGGATCTGGCAGGTGTAAGGTTCACGACCGGATACTATTCCGGCCGCACATTCTTCGGCCTCTTCGGCCGAAGACTTGCCTTCACTTTCTTCACTCGGGTCCTGGTGATCCGAGCTTTGTTCGACGAAAGAGACATTGTGCTCCTTCGGCTTCCTCCATTCTTGTCCGCGGCCCTATTTTGACCGCTCCTTATTGTTTTTCTGGAATTGCTTGTATTAAGCAACCCGAATCCCCAAATCAAAGAGATTAGTGAAGTATCGACCCTCGAAGTGATCTCGGGTCTTGTAGTGTAGGCCGTTGAAATCGATTCTAGTAAATTCGGCCTTGAGCATTGTAACAAAGCACCGATTCCTCGTCGCCTTGAAACGGTTGAGGAATTCTTCGACCGACTCGTCAGCATTGTGCCGAAGTGATGCTAAGTCGGCAATTGAAGACTCGGGTACAGCCCGATAGAACTGCTCGTGGAACTTTGCCTCAGCTCGTCCCAATCCCTGACAGAGTTGTGAGGCAGGCTGATATACCACGAGAACGCCGTCTTGGTTAATGACGTACTGAACAACCTTATTTTTAGGAACGGGCTGGCGTCCGCCTCTCGGCATTAGGCCATAAATCTAGCTACGTGCTCGATGGTGTTCTCGTTCTCCTCACCAGAGAACTTGTCAAACTTCGGCATCTTCCAGTTGCCCGGGTATAAGTAGTCTGTATCGATATAAGCAGGATACGAGGACTTGAACACTGGCCGGATAGCCGACCCGGCCTTTGTGGCGAAGGTATTATAGATTATCTCCTCCACTTGGGCGTGTATATCGGCGAGCCCCACTAGAGGTGCTGGGACCACCGGTTCCACCAAAGGAGGTGGCAGCCCATATTGGTCGGCTTGATTCTGAGGTGGTCATTGCGGGAGGACCTGCCTGTCATTCTGGCCCCCAGCCCTTTTGACGAATCCGTCTTGAATTACCGGGGTGGTCGCCGGCTATGCTGGCAGGGGTGGCGGCCGACGATGGCCAGTTTGATGCGCTTGAAACTCAGCATGCCCAGCTTGCAATGCTGGGGCTGCCGTTTGCGCTTGTGGGAGTGGCGGCCCACCATAGCCTGCTTGGTACTGAGCCGGTCCCTGTGGAGGGACTTACCCGCCGTTCCTGCCCCAAGCTCTTTCGGTGAGCTCGGCCTGAGGTACCGGAACCGCCGGCTTCACCGGAGGAGGTGGCGGCCCGTAATGGCCAGCCTATTCCTGAACCGATCCCTGCGGAGGGACCTGCCCGTCGTTCCCGCCTCCAACCTGTAGCTGGACGAACGGCGGAAGAGGAGGTAGGGCGACCCCCCCAGTAGGAGTCCAATTGTTGGCCGATGTTCTACCACATCGGCCATATCCTCGTCTGGTACGGGGTCCACTGCGGCTGTGTTGCCCCCAGCGGCTGCGTCGCTTGATAAGTAGCCGCCGGCGGTGCAACTCCCTTAGGTTGTACTATCGGCATTGACGGCACCATCGTGACCGATTGCATCAGCAATTGCTAGGGTCCTATGGAGGCAAACCCTCCATCGTATGGCTCATTTCGGGTCACCGTTTGCCCTATCTGAGCCACTTTCTCATTTGAGGTTGATATAATGGCCATCATTGAATCCAAGCGAGCCTCCCGGGCCTGGCTATTCCTTTCAAAGGACGCTTGTGTCCTCTCGACACGGTCCAGCATTCAGGTCATATGCCCGACTAACTCGGCCAAGGTCGGCTCGTGTGGTGCCGACCTCCCGCTAGTTTCAGGAGCCTTTGGTGGTGTTGGTGGAGGATGGTCCACCTGCCCGGCGCCGCTGGTTTGGTCGTCCCATACTTGTCTGGGAACGACTTTGTTCTCGTGGCTGATGTTGTTGTCCGTTGACATGATAACGGTATGAAGTAGGTAAAAATTACCTGAGTGTCCCACCGGGCATGCCAATTAAGTTGTTGGGACCTAAAATGGCGGTCCGTGATCGCCCCCGTTTGACCCTTTGTGATGTGATGCGCCGCATGCCAACTAGATCAAGCGATCGGGTCAAGGGGGGATCTGCTCAGCAGGGTTCTCCTCTGGTAACTCTCGTGACCGTTCGGCTTAGAGTAGCCAAATCGGGATGTGGAGACAGAGAAAGAGACACAGATAGGATAAACACACAAGACTAAGGAGCCGATTGTGGGATGAAAATTGTATTGAGTGGAATGAGGTTACAAGAGAACAAGGTAGCCAATTACAATTAATCTACTCCTAGGAAAAGCAAAAAATCTTACAGTTAATCTACTCCTAAGGAAAGTAGTAAAGATTTGAAAAAGTAGGGGTGGTCACGGGCATACGAGGTTGCCGGACCTCTTTTCCTTCGATGGTTCGGGTATTTATATACTTTCCGAACCATGTTTACAGGCACCGATTTTGAATTATCGGCGTGATTTGGGAGAAATCACCGTGGAATCCTCAACTACTTCCTTTCGAGTTTAAAACCGCTCAAATAGGATAATAGTCGTTTTTCCGTCCAGGTTCATCCCCTTGCTATCGCGCCAAGGCGTGATTCTCGGCGCTTTCCAATGCTCGGCGCTGCTTGCCGTTCCGGGTTAGTTGAGAGATTCGCGCCCAAATCTCGCACTCATTCCTTTCGAAATCTTTCCTTTATCGGCCCGAGCAACCGAAGGCTGACTCTGACCTCCGCCTTTTTCATCGTTTGACTGAAGCGGTTCGGTGTTCGCTTTCAGCCGAAGTCGACCTTGGATGAGGCGATGACCCCCTCAGCAGCTATTCCTCCTGTCGGCTGATGCTCTCAACCGATGGCATACGTCGTGTGCTATACTCTTGCGCGACTGAAATCGGTCTTGATCAAGCCGCGGATCCTTCTTAGGTTGATTCTTTCCTTCGTCGGCTGATGGTAAACGCTACTTGTTGCTTTCTCAAGTGGCAAAAATTTTGGTCTCAACAATTACAATCACACAAGAAATTTCTTATGCCGAAAAAGTTATTCTTAAATATTTTATTTCAACTTCTAAACTGGCCCTAAATTTTCTCCTATTTTAATCAAATCCACCTCTCGGACCTATTAAAAATCCTTAAGCCCAAATATAATACTGTTTTCTGATAGCTTAAGCTTTCGGAGAATAATTCTTGTTTTATATTATTTAATATGATATTAGAACGGGAGGTCCCAAGTTTAAATCCCTCCAGACCCTTGTTTCATAATTTTCACCTATTTAATTCAACTTCATGGTGTGGGCGTATAAAAAAAGAATTCAAGCGCAACCGTAAGAAAGAATGTTGAATACGATTATTGAAAGGAACATAACAATTTAAGTTTTTACAGACAAGTGATTGTTTCACAATTTTTAACATGTATATAATACATAGTGAAGAAAAATTGCAAGGAGTAATTTCTTGAATGGTTCTTGGAATAGGAGTCAGGAGAAAATAAAAGTAAAATTTCATAAAGAAAACTTACGAGTCAACCAAACTGATCAATTATTGCCGACAGAGAAATCCGTTCGTCTGCCGCCACTCCACACCCTTGTTAATTCAAGGAGAGACAAACTCCACACCCTTGTTAATTCAGGGAGAAACTATTGTCTTCACACCATATTAGAGGTCTATAAATTAAGAAAAAAAATTTACAAAGAATATTTGGACTTTAGCTATTTTATAAACAGGTATTTAAATTTTTTATTTGGCTTAATTATACGTACTTTATAAATTTTTTTCACTTTCTATGATATACTTTTTTTTTTTTTAATTATACTACTCAACTATTCCTTTTTCTTTTTTTTTCCAGCCTCTATACTATAAGAAAATAAACTTATAATTTTGTACAAAAATTGATAATAAATATTGTTTAAAAGAGATAGAGCATATATTCAAATTGGGGGAGAAGTAATTTTTTGAATGCTTTTAGGAAGAGGAAAAAAAAAATAGAGGTTTCGTAGATAACACTTACAAGTCAGACAAAATCAATCAGTGTTAATGAGATTCTCGATGATTGCCGACTCCATAATCCTCCAGGTAGCTCTCTAAGCGCAGCTGCTTCACCACTAATAAGGTAATTGAGTGCAGAAGTTAGAGAAGAGAAATGAGCTTTAGATTGCTGTCAGCCAATGGAGTACGGCTACTTTATAGAGGAAGTCATTTACTAGTCCCATCACATGATTAGCAATGCTACATGTACACCGCAAAGGGGTGTACATTGTACACCCACCTATCTAAGAATGGAAAAGTCACTTTACAAATTGTGAAGTGATCCTTCACCACACTCAATCCATTGGATGGCGTGGGTGTTTGATGTACACCCCTTCTGGGGTTTACACTTAGCATTTTTCTTAGTAATTAACCGTTTCTAGTGTAAGTAGCAAAAGATTTGGTGGTTGATATCCGTGACCCGAATTCGAAACCTAGTTGCTTCATATTTCCAGCTAAGTTTATTTCAAAAATAAATAAAGCAGATAGCATGCTGCCTTCCTCTCTCTCTCTCAAAAAAAAAAAAAAAATAAAAAAAAAACATTTTCCTTAGTAAAAATATTTTATTTATTAAAATATAAAGATATACATTTTTATTAGTTGTTTTTTTTCTTTTTTTTTGCATTTAGTCCTATAAATTTTTTTTTAAAAAAAAAGTTTTATAAAATTTTAATTTATAAAAATGATTATATACCTGACATCGTGCGCTACGGGGCAAACTATCTGTGTTTGAGTAACCTGAACACGATGAATAATTAACCGTGTTCAAATACAGTGAACTATTCACCGTGTGTTTCTTATATATACAATAAGTTGTGTATATTAAATAGTTTATATAAAAAAATATTACTATTGATAGATTGTATAAAATTCTAACAAATAAATAAAAAATTATTATTATTATAATTTTTATTTGATTGCTAGAATTTTGTCGATAGCTTGTTGGAATTTTTTAAATTATTTGTTAAAATTTTTAAATAATTGTTAAAATTATATATGATTAAAAAAAAATAATAAATAATTCATCATCTCTTTTAATTTTTATTAAAAATAATAAATAAATAATTTCTTTTTTTATCCCAACTAAATTCATACTCTTATCATTGGTCCGTACTATTGTTGTTGATTATTTTAGATAATACTTTAATAATTTAAAATTTTATTAAGTAAAGTGAGTCTCATAAATACACCCTCTTTACTTTTAAATAAAAAAATTTATTTAGTCACTGCTTATTGCATTTCATTGGAGCACTAGTCAAGTTTTTTTTTTTTTTTTTTTTAAGAAAAATGTAGCATATTATTTATTTCGTTTATTTTTAAAATAAAAAGTAATGCTAGGTGTACACTCCAAATAGAGTGTATATTCTACACTCACCCCATTCTGAATTGGGTATTTTTTTATTCGTCATATCAATGTGACGAATAAAATTCACCCCACTCCAGAATAGAATGGATGTAAGATATACACCCCATTTGGAATGTACATATAGTATTTTTCTAAAATAAA
Source organism: Tillandsia fasciculata (assembly GCA_029168755.2). Classification (NCBI taxonomy): domain Eukaryota; kingdom Viridiplantae; phylum Streptophyta; class Magnoliopsida; order Poales; family Bromeliaceae; genus Tillandsia; species Tillandsia fasciculata. The sequence continues at coordinate 9,834,886 of CM054948.1, forward strand.
TTTTACTTAAAATATGAAGTAACTAAATTTCAAATTCAGAACATCGAATATCAATAATTAAACTTTTTATCACTTGCACTACAAGCAATCGATACTAGTCAGGCAATAGATAAATCAATGACTAGGGTTCCTTCATGTCCAAACAAAAAACAGAGAAAAAGAGCTAGGCAAAAAAAAGTAGTGGGAATACTCTAGGAACTTGCAGAAATGAAGTCACCGCTTATTAATTGGGAGATTCTTTCTCATTTTAATGAAAGTAAAACGTAATTGCACCTACTATATTATGTTTTAATATTATTTTTATATTTTATATTGGGGCAATTTTCTATATACTCTTAAAAAATTTTCTGTTTTCAGATTTATCTTTCTTTGAAGGCTAATATTAAAACTACCCTTCTTACGTTTCAACTTCTTTCCAAAATACCTCTGAAGTTAAACTCTGTTAGTGTAAACTATCCTTCTTACGTTTCAACTTCTTTCCAAAATACCTCTGAAGTTAAACTCTGTTAGTGTACCGTTTGGAATTGCCGTTATCTGTATGTAATTACTATTTTGCCCTTTCAAATATATCCTAAATCCTAAACCCTAAACACCTAAACCCTAAAACCCTAAATCCTAAATCCTAAACCCTAAAGCCTAAACCCTAAACCCTAGAACCCTAAAAAATCCTAAACCCTAAATCTTAAAACCCTAAAAAATTCTAAACCCTAAACCCGGGTAAAATAGGTATATCTGATAGTTTTCAACTCCGATTATTATTTAACTCTAGTTTAACCCTAGTTAACTTAATAAAGGGAAACGGTAGGGGTATTTTTAATAACGGTAGAACATATGAAGGGTATATTGGAAAGAAAAAAATAAAAATGGTAAATCAGATATTTCTTCAGATTTCAGGGTTACACAGACAATTATTCCTTTTATATTATAATAAATTTTATTAAAAAATATTATTATATTGAGCTAAACTATTATATTTTTCAAAGCACGAAAATTTTTATGCTTTCAATTTTTTTTTTCTATAATAATATATTTATTGACTTCGGTAGATATAATTTATAGTATTAGAACTACTTAAAAATTAAATTTTATAATTTTATTTATTTAATAAATGAGTAGTCTCAAAATAAAAATAAAAAAATAAAAATCTCATAGAAAAATAATGGAAAATTTAAAATTAAATTGGAAACAGTGATATTGCTCTTTATGATAAATAAAATTTTTTATTAAATTTTTATCTAATTTGAATTACTCTACATCGTTGAATAGATATAATAGAAAATGTAAAAAAAAAAATCTAAAAATAATAATTTTTTATATGCTTCTTTACAATCAGGTAAAAAAATTCTTATGTCAAATAAGTTATTTTTAAATATTTTATTTCAGACTTTCAAACCAAGCTTTAATTTTTTCTTATTTAAATCAAAACCACATCTCGGATCTATTAGAAATCCTTGAGCCCAAACATAACATAATTAAATTTTTGAAAAATAATAGTTATTTTATATTATTTAATATAATACCAGAACAACAGTAGGTCCCAAATTTAAATCCCACATGTCTCATAATCTATTTCATTCAACTTCCCGGCGCGGGCGTATAAAAAAAAATTCAAGTACTACCATGAAAAATAATAATAAATATGATTATTAAAATGAACATCATTCTATAATAATTAAAATTTTGATAGACAAGCAATTGTTTCACAAGCTTTAATATACATATATAGTGAAAAAAAAATTAGAAAATAGTAATTTTTTGAATGGTTCTTGAAAAAGATGACAAAATGATATGAAAATTTTATAGAGAAAACTTACAAATCAACTAAACTCAATTATTGCCGACAGATCAATACTTCGGTCCCCACTCTATATTTTTTTTTGGGAGAAAGTATTGTCTGCATGTCCAATATTAATGGTCAATAAATCAAGAAAAAAATATACAATAAATAAATAAATAAATAAATAAATAAATAAATTTTAGCTCTTTTATCAAAAAAAAAGGTTTAATTGTTTTATTTGATTTAATTACACTACATGATTGTCGTTGATTATTTTAGATAACTTCTAACAATTTAAAATTCTATTAAATAAAGTGGGCCCTATAAATATACGTACCCTCTTTATTTTTAAATAAATAATAATTTTATGTAATGGCGGTTTATTGTATTTTTTAGCACGCGTCAAACAATTGATCAATCAAGCATTTAAAAACTTTCATATCCAAACAAAAAACCGAGAAAAAAGAATTAAAATAAATTAGTGGGATTGCTTTAATAACCAGCAGAAAAGAAGTGACAAATATCTTCCCATAATAAAAAGATTTTTTTTCCCATTTGAAAGAGAAAAAAATAGCGCACTACCTTTCTCATTCAATAAAAAAATAAATCAAGCAATAAGAATGAGACAATTAAATCTTTCAAGAGGAGAAAAAAAAAAAAAAAAAAAAAAAGCATTGGAGCGCTCATACCAGATCCCTCCAGTGCGCCAACTCCCACCCGACCCAACTAATAGCACAAAGGGGATCTCTGTTTGACTCCCGAAAAATAAAAAAGTTTTTTTTTGCACTTGATAAAAAGAAGGCTTAATTTCACTCTACTGTACTATATTTTAATATTAATTTTATTTATTATATTGTTATATTAAGCTAAGCTGGTATGTGTAACGACTCGGTCCACTAGTAAAAATAATTCGTTGGGCTCAAAGTATAGCTCAAAATGTTTAAGCCCGGTTATTATTACTAATGGTTATTATTACTAATATTCATGTCTCTTATACCCGTTTAGGCCTGACGATTCGTCTCACACTTTCAGCGGGTGATTAGCTTTGATACCAAATGTTACGACCCGGCCCAATAGCAATGAGATTGTGATTGGATTTATAAGAGATATGGACACTAGTAATGACAACTGGACTTAAATATTTTGGACTGTGATTTGGACTTAACGAATTATTATTGCTAGTGGGCCGGATCGATACAATATATCTTTACAAATTTTAACTTTTCATATTTATTTTTTCAAAAGTCCTAAGTTATTCAGATAACAGAATATATATAAAATATCAAATAATATAAAAAATATAAAAAAAAAATAAAAAAATAAATTTATCTCACTAATTAACCAAAATTAAATATTTAATCTATAATTAAATATAATTTTCAAACGACTATTGGTGATAGGGACGTATATGAACAACTTATGAAAAGCTAAACTTTATAAAAATATGTCTGCTATTTGATATATTTACAGAAAGCTATATAAAAATAATTTTTTTTTAAAAAAAAAATATTGCAGTCTTTTTCCTGCTGTAGATCACATTAGTTGAATTAGGTTTGGATTTTAAAGTGTTACTCTTTGAAAAATTACGTAGAAGTAATTGCACAAGGGAATTGATTGTTGGTTTCCTTTAATTCTCATTGAAAAATATTTTCTAATAAATTTTAATTGCATAAGAGAAAAAATTAACACAGAAATGAAATGGATATATCATAAAGACTACAAGTCAAGCGATTGCAGACAAAGGAATCCATCCGTACGTCCCCACCCTACAGCCTTTTTGACCCAGGAACTATTATTGTCTGCTTACCCAATATTATTAAAGCAAAAATGTACAAAACTTTTTTTAACTTTAGAATTTTTATAAATAAATATTTAAATTTTTTATTTAATTTAATTATACTATACTATCACTATAAAAAAAAGTTTTAATATAAAATACCGACACTCGAAAAAATCATATCAAAATATCTCTATAATATTAAAGCAAATGCTAACACTTTAAAAAATATCGTCATATGAACCCTTTATTATATTACACAAATGATAAATTTTATTATTATTTTTAATTTTTCGATGCTTTAAAATGTTAGAATATATTTTATTGACAGTAGGCATCAGCATCAAAATATATGTGACGACTCTTTATTTGCGGATAATTTAACTGGTGCTTTTAAATACGACGCTACTCATATTGAAATACTTTTAAGCATCATTAAGTATACAAAAAAAAATATGCTTAAATATTAAATTTTTAATAGTGCTACCATATTTAAAAAAAAAAAATTTCACTTTCTATGTTATACTATTTTTTTTAATCAAAGACACAACTTAAACCTTTTTTTTTTTCCAGTACCTACACTATAAGAAATGAATTTATAATTTTGTACAAAAATTATTAATAAATATTGGTTGAACGTGAGAAAACATATATTGAAATCATTCGGGCATAAAAAATAACAACGTAAATAAAAATAACAACAAAATTTAAAATAACTTAATAAAAACTTTAAATGAGTCTTATAAGAAGAATTTTTTTTTTTCTACAGTAGAACATTCGATTCAGCGATCGATTTCATTGGACATGACCTACAGTATTGAAACTATTTAGAAATTAAATTTTATAATTTTAAAATTTTATTTATCTTGTAAACTAATAGTCTCAAAATAAATGAAAAAAATAAAAAATCTCAAAAAAAAAAAATGAAGAAGATTTAAAGTTCAAATCAGAAACACTTTTATTGCTCTTCAAGATAAATAATTTTTTTTTATTAAAATTTTATCTAATTTAAATTACTATCGTTGAGTAGATATAATAGCAGGGTTCAAAGAAAGATCTAGAAAGAATAATGTTTATTAAAAAATATACTGCTAGCTATTAAAAAAAGTAGCTTGTTTTGGAAGACACGCATGTGAAAGCACTGAAAATTTTAACCCCACTCCACTGCTATACTGAGTGAAAAATTATTGTCGCATAGTATTTAAATATTTCTTTTGATATCCACCACGCCTTTTTAGATATTTTAGATTTTACTATTACACGGGTGTTTGATTTGGGTATCCCCTTTTGTACCCAAACATAAGTGGAATAGGGGGGGAGGGGGGGGGAATAGATGGGTATACCTATTCCCCCCCCTTATCGGGTCGGTTCCCCCCCTCCCCCGAACAAGCCCGAACAAGGCTCCTTCCCAAGATAGAGTGCCTTGGGAAAGGGGACTTTGCCTTTATATATATATATATATATGCTTCTTTTGATTTTATTATTTTATTATTTTTTTAAATTAGAATTTTTAAATTTTAAAAAATATTTAAATTTTAAATTTTATAAATTTTAATTTTTTTTAATTTTATATTTTAATAAATCTAAAAATTTTATTTTATCTTTTTTCCTAAAAAAAATATTAATTTTAAAATTTTAAAATTTTAAAATTTCTAAAAAAAAAATCTAAAACTTAAAGTTTAAATGGGGCCAAATTGACGACCTCCTCCGAGTGTGACGCAAGCTGCACAAAAATTAGCAAGTTTTGGAAGACATATATGCGAAAGCATAGAAAATTTTGGCCCCCACGCCACTGCTACACTAAGAAAGAAATTATTGGCACCCAGTATTTAAATATTTTTTTTCTATCCACCACACCTTCGTAGATATTTTAGACTTTACTACTGGAGATTAAATGATACGCACACCAAAAAAATATGATGAAAAAAATATTCAATTTATATTTGTAAAAAATGGTCTTATATAATTTTTATAGCCTTATCAGAAAATACAAAACTATTTCTCCACATACTTTTTTTCTATCTCCTTTTTTCTCTATGGTTCATTTAGTCTCTATTTGGAATGAATATATTGTTAGTTATATCTCCGTGATATACTTGAAAAGTTTATATATTTGGTGGATGGAAGTGTCATCAAATATTTAAAATTGAATGCTACTTACATTTAGTCCTAATAAGTGTTATACCATCAAATCACAGATATAAGAACCTTTTAAGAAGAAAAAAAATCAAATCCCTTCCTTACAATCATACAAGAAAAATCTTATGCCGAATAAGTTATCCTTAAATATTTTATTTCGACTTCCAAACAAGCCATTAATTTTCTTCCATTGAAATCAAATCCATATCTCGGATCTATTAAATATTCTTAAACCCAAACTTACCACTGTTCTCTAGGCTACGTTTGGCAACCGGTATAAAGGGGGGGATAAGGGGGTTATCCCCCCCTTTATAACCAAACAACATTTAGGTGTGGGGGGAATAGCTGTTCCCCTATACCAGGTTATACCGGTATAAAGGTGGAACAGCTGTTCCACTCCACAGGTGGAATAGCTGTTCCACCTGCTGCTTATTAATTTTTTTTTTAATTAAAATTTTTTAAATTATAAGATATTTAAATTTATAAAATTTTAAATTTTTTTATTTTATTTTATAAATTTTAATTCCTTCTATTATTCTTATTCCTCTTTAACTTACCAAACACAACTTTTCTTATCCCAGTACAACTCTTATACTCAACCAAAACACAAAATTACTATAATTATTGCTTATACCTGAACTTATATCTATCCCCGGAATAACCAGTTTTCGCTTGTACCCGAACCAAACGCAGCCTTAGGCTCCTTTTGGAATCGGGATAGCTTGGGGGAGGATATCCCCTTATCACCCCAAACACACCAGGAACTACGAGAATAACTTGTTCCAGTACTTCTGGTATAAATGAGCATTACTGTTCCTACAGTAAAATCTCACTATATTTTCCTTTCCAGAATTACCCCCCCACTATATTTTCCTTTTCAAAATTACCCCCACTATATTTTCCTTTCTAAAATTACCCCTAGCCCGCTTCTTGAGGCACAGCTTCTCTCCTGCGTCGCTTCCCGAGGCGACATCTCATTCTCTCCTTGATTTGGATTTTATCTTATTTATTCAATTTGGATTTTATCTTATTTATTTTTTTTTGAATAATATGATGAATAATTTATTTTTTTGAATCAAAATAGGATGAATAATTTATTTTTTTTGTAAAATAGATCAAATGAAATGTTAAATTAAATATTATTTTCATGAAATATAATTTGATTTGGATTTTGATTTAGATTTTATCTCATTTTTTGTAAGATTTTAATCTATTAATTAAAAGGAAGAAATTAAAATTTAACAAGTATTATCCCATAATAAAATTTGATGGCAAAAAGGTCATTTAACCCAACTAAAACTTTTTATTCCTCTTATTTCTCATTATCATACCAAACATAAAATCTCTTATTTCTGGAACCATTCCAAACGTTTTTTTACACTAATTTCGTACTTTATATTTATCTCTGGTATAACTAGTATTGTCTTATTTCGTTACCAAACGGGCCCTAACCTTTTAAAAAATAATTATTATTTTATATTATTCAAATCCCATCAGGCTAGAAAAAGGCAATGCTACTTGTACACCCCATATGGGGTGTACATCACACATCCCACCCCATCCAAGGGCGGAGACTAACCTACCGGTCACTTCGAAGTGATCGGTCACCTAATCCTTAGATAGGTAAAATGTAAGATGTACACCCCACTTGGGAGTGTACAAAAAGCATTTCTCTTTTTTGAATGTTTCTTGTAAGAGTGAAAATGAAATGAAAGTTTCATAAAGAAAACTTACAATCAGTCAACGAAACTTAATTATTGGCGATAGAATGATCTGTCCGTCCACCCCCACTCCACACTTTTGTTGACGGAGAATTTATTGTCTGCATATAGAGGTCTATAGATTAAGGAAAAAATGTGCAAGGAATATTTGAACTTTAGCTTTTTTGAGAGATGCTAGATGTACATTCTTTTAGGGTGTACATCTTACATCCTATTTTATTATGGGATAGATATTATTTTACTCGTTACATCGAGTGACGAGTGAAATTCATCCCACCCCAGAATGGAGTGGGGTGTAAGATATACACTCCTAAAAGGGTGTATACTTATATATACCTTTTTTATAAACAGGTATTTGAATTTTTTATTTGTCTTAATAATACTACACTATACTGTACTGTACAGATTTTTTTTTTACTTTCTACATTACCCTCTTTTTTTTCAAATATATTATTCAACTATTTTTTTTTTTTAATAATGTTGGCGCTCTGGACGAGTTGGATCAGAAACAGTGTTGGCGCTCTGGAGTAGGGATGTCAACCGTCGGATTCGGGGCGGATTTTCAAAAATTTGAATCCGAACTCGAATCCGACGAATTTTAAAAATTCATATTCATATCCGAATCCGACCAACAATCCAAAACCTGAACCCGAATCTGGACCCGAAAATTCAAATCTGAAATAAATTTTTTTTTTCTTTTTACAATATTTCAAAATATATTAGATTAAATTTAAAATTTTAAAATATAAATTTAAATATATATATATATATATATATATATATATATATATATATATATATATATATATATATATAATATAACGTAAAATTAATTCCGGTTCGGATCGAGTTCGAGTTCGGGTCGGGTATAATTAAAATCCATATTCAATTTCAAATCCGTCGAATTTTTATTTTTTATATTCATATCCGAATCCATATCCGTTTAGCATCAGATGAATTCATTCCATTCCGATTCGGGTTCGGATAAAATTTTGGGTATCCGTACCCATTGATATCCCTACTCTGGAGGGTGGTTGTTGTTGTTTTTTTATTTTTTTTGTGTGTGTGTGAGTGTGTGTGTGCTGCTTGTCGCCCTGGTCTAGAGACCAGGTTGTCTCACTTTTTTTTTAGCTTAGTTCATTTCTCTTTGAATAAAGCAATAAAGCGAGTAGTCTGCTATCTTTCTCTAAAAAAAAACTTTTTTTTTTTTTAGCTCTATACTATAAGAAAATAAACTTATAATTTGTACAAAAATTGATAATAAATATTATTTAAAAGAGATTGAGCATATATTCAAGTTGGGAGAGGAGCAATTTTTTGAATACTTTTTGAACGTGGGGGGGAATGAAATAGAGGTTTCATAGATAAGACTTACCAGGCAAACTCAATCAGTGCTAACGAGATTCTCGATGATCGCCGACGACGCCACCGATTCGGCTATGAAAGTTAAAGCCATAATTCTCCAGATAGCTCTAACTCCAACTACTTCACCACTGCTTGGGCATGCAAATGATCAAACACCTGGAGTGCATAAATTGGAGAAAAAGGAAAGAGATGTTCAGCTTGCAAAGAAGAAAGATTTAGGAGGAATGAGTTCTTGAACGCTTCTTAAAAGAGGGGAGGAAATGACATAATCCTCCAGATAGCTCTAAGTGCAGCTACTTCACCACAAAGGCAATTGATCAAACACCTGGAGTGCAGAAATTAGTGAAAGAGAAAAGAGATCTAGGTTGAGCTCGCAAGGAAGACAAATTGAGGAGGAATGAGTTGTTGAATGCTGTCAACCAATAGAGTATGACTGCTTTCTTTGATTCCCCAGAAAAAAAAAAAAAAAAAAAAAAAAAGGCGAAAAATTGGGGAGTAGTAATTTCTTGGATGCTTCATAGAAGAGGGGAGGAAATGAAACGGAGGTTTCATAGATAAGACTTAGAGGAGTCAAGCAAACTCGATCAATTATTGCCGACAAAAGGAATCCATCCGTACACCCCCACTCCACACCCTTTTTGACAAAGAGCATTTGAACTTTAGCTCTTTTAGAAACAGGGCATTTGAATTTTTTAATTTGGCTTAATTACACAACACTACACTGTTTTTTACAGATTAATTTTTACTTTCTATATTATACTATTTTTGTTTTTTTCAAATACACCAATCAACTATTCTTTTATTCAATCTCTACACTATAAGAAATAAACTTATAATTTTGTATAAAAATTGTTAATAAATATTGGTAAAAAGTGTCATTTTGGCATAAAAAATAACTTAATATAAACTTTCAATAAGTCTAGCTACCAGGGAATTCATTTTACTTTTTTTCTTATTTTTTAACCACTATCTCTTAATAAGTTGTTAGATTTTGTCTAAAATAACATATTTGTTAAGCATAGGGTAGAAAAATAAAAATAAATCTAAAATTCAGGGTAAAGACTCTGATGAAATATAATAAATTATTTGGTCTTTTAAATTTTGACAATTTGATCCTCCAATAAACTGTTCAATTACCCCTCTCCTCAATCAAAGTTACTATGTAGTCACACTACAGTTTGATTTCTTTTATATAATCTCGTAAGACTTTAAAATATAAAGAAATCTACTTTTTCACTTCCAATTTTGATAATTAAGCATGAGAATTGTGAAATGGGGTGAACACGAATTTTTGTTGGTTTTTTTACAAGTTAGAATATATATATTAAAATTTTAATCGTTGAATTAAAAAATGTATGGTTGAGATGATAATAGACCCCTTGAGTTTAATAAATGGTTGAAAAAATAGTAAAATCTAAAAGGTAAAAATAATTAAAAAAATTAATCTAAAGGTAGAAAACTTGATAGCACTAAATACTTGCTACTATAAATATATAATATATATATATATATATATATATATATAATATATATATATATATATATATATTCTTATTATTATAAGCAAATAAGTTGGTAGTTTTATCTCATCCCATCTCTTTATTGGTAAGCATCTATAATTACAAATATACCCTTTATTTTATTTGATTTAAATATGTACTTAAGTTTTATAATTTGATTCAAATTTGAACTAAAGTTTTAATTGTACAATCAATTACAAATTATTTGTGGTAATACAATCAATTTCTAATTTGAATTTTTTAAAAATACTATATTTCAAATCAAATTTAAAACTTTCACAATTATACTATAATGAATAATGAATAATTATGTGAAGGGAATATTAGTCAATATGATGTAAAGAGTACATTAGTCAATTTTCACAATAATATTCTTAATTTTATAATAACAAATTTATAAAAAATAAAAAAATAAAAAAAAATAACTTTAGTTTATTCAATGAAACTTAAATTTGAATTCAAAATTAATTTAAATTTAAGTACATAATTTGAATATAGAGTTCTATTTTATAATATAAATTTGAATCTGAATTTAAATAATAAATTTAAAAATAAATTATAAACTGATATTTTTAATTTAACCTAAATAAATCTAAATTCAAAAATAATTTAAATTTAAGTACATAATTTTTTTTGATTAAACAGAAAAACATCCTAATTGAACGACATAAAGGCATCAGTGCCCCTCGAAAAACCCCAGAAAACAAAGCCCCCATTGCCGGTAAGGAAATACATAAGAATATAGAGTTTTATTTTATAATATAAATTTGAATATGAATTTAAATAGCAAATTAAAAAACAAATTATAAACTCACATTTTTAATTTAGCCTAAATAAATCTAAATTCAAAAATAATTTAATATAAAGTGATTAAATTTTTTTTTATATTTTTTATTTTCTAAATTATATCCTTAATCTTAATTTTATAAAATAGTAAAATTTAATTAACTTAAGAAGAATTACCAAATAAAAATTTTATTTAATTTTTTAATAACAAATTTATAAAATATATTTCATCTTTGAAAATAGCAATTTACTAAATATAAATAAAAATATTATAAAAAATAAAGGGATGAAAATAGCAATTTACTAAATATAAATAAAAATATTATAAAAAAAAATGAAAATAGCAAATAAAAAAATCGAAGAGACGTAATTAATGAGAAAACGAAGCGGAAGTGGAAGGGGCGAAAGCGGAAGGGGCAAAAGCATTTGGAGAAGGGATGGTGCAGAGCGGAAGCTGCGCACTTGGAGAAACGACAGTTCTGAACATGTGTCGCCCGTTTGGAGAGGGCATGGTGCGGAGCTTGCTTGAATCTTTCTACAATAAAAAATATTAAATTATTCTAATTGAGAAAAAATTATTAATTTTTATTGCAAAATTAATTTTTTATTTTCCAGCTGAAGTAGCCCACTGACGAAGTCCAACTGAAAAGGCTCAACCCGAGGCCCACAGTAGCAACCACTCAAAAGCCCAACCGAAGAGGCCCAACCCGAGGCCCACAACCAGCACACTTAGAAATTTATTACTATAACTAAGATACTGCTATAGTTTAGTAGAGTAGCTTAATTAGCTAAAGTAAGTAATTAGTAGAGAGACTATATATATGCAGCAATGTAGTATGTAATAGGCATCAAGAACTTAATACAAGCTTCTACTTCCTTCCCAAGCTCTCTCTCTCTCTCCCTCTCCTTTCCTGTCTCTCTCTTTCTCTCTATCTCAACTATCTTCTCTCCCAATTCTCACTCTCTCTATCTCAATACCTCTCTCTAACTCCTCCCAAATTCCCCCATAAGACCCACCATCATCCTCTCCGCCTCGCCGGCCTCAGAGCAATTTCATCATAGGCGGCTGCAGATCGTCCGGGGTATTACAATTGGTATCAGAGCGGCACGGTCCCAGAGATCAGCGCATCCATCATATACCAACAGGGCAACATCAGGCATCAGGAGCTAAAGGCAACAAGGCAACATCAGAGCCACAAACACTTGAGGGCCACAAGAGATTGAAGGCAACAACAAGCAACAAGAAACCGATAGCTACAAGCAGCACAAGATCCAACTCACAGGCGACCAGAAATCGAAGGCAACAAGGCCACAAGAAAAATCGAAAGCCACCAGCAACACAAGAACCAGCTCATGAGGCAACAAGAAATCGAAACCGAAGGCAACCAGGCAACAACCAGTCGAGAGCAACAAGCAGCACAACAACCATAAATCGAAGGCAACAAACAACTACCCACCAGATCGCAGGAAACAAGATCACAAGGCCACAATACCTGCTGCTCGCAGACCACAAGAATCGAAGGCAACAGAGCACACCACCAGCAGCTCGCAGGAAGCAAGAACCGAAGGCAACGCATCAAACAGCGAGCCGACAGGAGCAAATGGGAGGGCCAATCAGTGTGCAATTAACCAAACACCTTGCAGGCATCAGGTACTAGAGCATCACACACTAGCTGCTACCCAATTTCATAATTAAGCCGCATTATAGCAAATAGCCTCCACCTGGATTTTGTCAAGTTAGTAAGAAAATCAGATTGAACAAGTTAAGATAAAGGATCTCAAGTTACTTTTTTTTTTTTTAACTATAATATGAATTAAATATAAATTTAAATATTTTTGAACTTTAATGCTATTTCAATATTAAATTAGCAATTTAAATTTCATTTTAAAAATAGAAACCTTCTATTTAAGTAAATAATAAAAGTTGGGTTTATAAGTACATTATAAATTAAATTTAAATTTAAAATAGATTAATATTTTTGAACTTTCACGTTATTTTAATATTGGATTAACAATTTGAATTGAAATGTATTATTAATTTAAATATAAATATTTTCTTTTTAAAAATTAAATTTAGATTTAAATTTGAACTTAATTAATAATATTATAAATGTAAAGTTTAAACTTCAGTTAAATTTTAAATTTTAATTTATGAGGATTTGTTACTTATCAAATTACCCACTATCTAATTTGGTAAGAAACAAAATTAAATAAGAAAACAAAAATTTGTTGGATGTTATCAAATTTTGTTATTAGGCTGGAATACTATTAATAGCACCAAGTCATTGGTGCTATTAAGTTTTAAATCGTTGAATTAAAAGATATGTGGTTGAGATTATAGTGGACCCCTTGGATTTAATGGATGGTTGGAAAAAATATAAAATCCAACGGATAAAAATGATCAAATGATAGAAAATTTGATAGCACCAAATACTTGGTGCTATCGATAGTATAGTAGCCGGACTCATATATATATATATATATATATATATATATGTATGTGTGTGTGTGTGTAACTTGTTGAGCAAGTAATTACTTTATAAAAATTAATTTTAACCTTAAAAATGAACAGCTAGATCTAAACAAGCCAGTGTATTAAAGCATATCTCTATAATAAAATTTTCAAAGAGTATTAATATATTGAGCTAGGCTAGTATGCTTTCGAAAGATTTAGGAGGAATGAGCTCTTGAATGCTGCCAACCAATATGGAGGAACCTGAGAATAGAATCTTGGAGACTTTTGCATGGCAAAGCAATAGAGTATGGCTGCCTTATTTGATTCCCCAAGAAATTTTTTTGAATGCTTCTTAAAAGAGGGGAGGAAATGACATGGAGGTTTCATAGATAAGACTTACAAATCAGGTAAAGCCATAATCCTCCAGATAGCTCTAAGTGCAGCTACTTCACCACAAAGGCAATTGATCAAACTTCTGGAGTGCAGAAATTAGTGAAAGAGAAAAGAGAGGTTGAGCTCGCAAAGAAGACAAATTGAGGAGGAATGAGTTGTTGAATGCTGTCAACCAATAGAGTATGACTGCTTTATTTGATTCCCCAGGAAAAAAAAAGGCGAAAAATTGGGGAGTAGTAATTCCACCAAGTTTAAGAATTCCACCAAGTTTGCCTTAACTCGGGCCCGCTCTGCCGCTAAAGCAACATCACCGGTTGCAGAGATTGCATGCCCGGTCGGAAAAGAAGACACTCCAGTGGCCATGACCGTCGGATTTGCCGTCACGGCGGCAACTGGTATAGCACCAGTCGCTCTAATAGAATCAACACCAGCCACCACAGGTGACACACCGTCAGCAGGAGGGTCAGTAGCTCCCCTAGCAGTCTGGACAGAGGGTAAAACCTGGCTGGTCCCAACGGTCACCTGTTGTTGTGCGATCTGCTGAACCAACCTCTCTAACACTGTCAGCTGTTCCTTGATGCGCTGAACACGGTCCAAAACATCAGACTCACTAGCGCGAATGCACCCACCACCACGCCTGCCAGACAGGGGACGTACCATCTCCTGAGACACAAAACGGGGTTAAGGTCAATGATCGACTCGACTCAAATGCCATACCGGGACTCCTAATCCCATACTGTAACCCTGCGCTCTCACGTGCCTAGATACCCTAATAAGTCATCCTAGGGGTTATCCTAAACCTGTGGTTTAACCTGATTCTGATACCATCTTAATCTATCACGCCCCGAGCCCTCTTTAGAAAGCATTTTCGATAAAATCTTTCCATTTTGAATAAAGAGTTGTGAAAAAATGTATAAATTTTTTTTTTTTTGAGAGAAAAGTAGCATGCTACCCGCTTCGTTTATTTTGAAAATAAACTTAACTAGAAATATAAAGCAACTAGGCTTCGAACTTGGGACCTCGGATATCAACCACCAAACCCTTTTCCACTTGCACTAGGAACAACCCACGACACTCTCACTGCCACGGGAGACGCCATCTAATGCGTCAAGACCTGCCAATGAGGCTCATCAACTATTCCGGACAGCAGCATAACTCATTTCATGAAAAAGAAACCGAAACGCATCTTATCAATTCAATTTCGGCTCGATTTGGGTCGATTTGCACCAAATCAGCCGTGGGAGGTTTCGGAACCTCGAACAACAAGTCCGAGCATCAAACGTTTATCAAGCAACATCATCCAACACTTTCCACGACGCGAAAAGCGTCGAAAAGCCCAATCAACACTATAATTACATTAAAGAAAGGGGTTTCAAGTGCGTCACCAAACTCCCGTGATTCGGAAGTCAATCGACAGTGAGAAGGCGTCAACGACGCTCCTCTGATTGCAGCGGAGCAGCACCGACGCGACGACGAAGGTCCAAAGACAAGAAACGGCCGCGCGGAGGGTTCACAGGTACACCACGGGTCCGCGACTCATACCAACGAGATGAACACGAGGTAGATGAAGAGCAAGGGATCACCGTGCTCCCAAGAATTCAGATCGCCGGCTAACGGATTGGCCAGAAAAGCAACATCAACTACAAGACATTTTATCGAGCACCAAGCGGGCATCTCGCTGAAACCACAATTTCAAAGCTCAATACCTGCGACTTGAGGGAGCACGATCATGTACTGGTGTAGAAGAGTTTCGTGCTCGTTAGAGGAGGGCAGCAACAAGGCAGCAGCAGCAGCAACAGGGATGGCTGCGTCTCGGGAAGGCTGCAGGGGTCCAGAGGGTTTTCCCGGAGAGAGAAGGAGGCTGGGGGCACGCACTAGCCAGCGGCGGCGGTGGGAATCTGGGCAGTCGGATTTAGAGGGGAAGAGCCGGAAATCTTGATCTTCTCCTCCTCGGCTTCGACGGCGACGACGGGGAGGCTGCGTAGTACAGATGGAGGGGAAAAGAAGAAGAAGGGACGTGCTGGCGACTGAGAGGAGGAGAAGGAATTAGGAAAAGAGGGATTAGGGTTTAATTAGGCTCAAGTTAAACCCTAACCCTCTTTTATTAACAATTCAATAAATTCCCTCCACTTACCCAAACTCACCATTTCAAATTCAAATCCCCTCATTCGAACTTTAAACTCCAATTTTTTTTTCGAAAAGCTTGTCAAAAAAGTCGAAATGTTCCAAAATGACTAATTCTTACGAATTTTCGCATGTAACTACCACGACATGGCATTTTTCGAAATAACCGTAAACTAATTTTTCAGTCCTAATTACTCACGAAAAAAAATACTTTTTCGGAAAATTCGAGTATTGGATTTGAGATTTGATTGCACCACGATCTTTAATTCGACGACGCCATCCGAGTGACGCTTTTTTTTTTCAAAAATTTTATCCGATTAAATAATTAGTCGACATACGAGAAATTCTTCAATACCGTAAATTTTCGTCGAACTCCGTTCTGCACGTTTCTTGATGATTCTGACTTGCCGAACACAAAGACGAATGGAAATTAATGAAATTTGAGTTTTTGAATTACCAAAAGTCCAGAATTTAAATCTTTATTTAAATTTTTAATTTAAAAATGACGAGTATTACAAGGGGGGGCTAAATGTAAAAAAAAAAAATTCTAGACAAAAAAATGAAGGGGCATTAACTTGTACAATTCTGCTCTCTTTTTTTTAACTAAAGTAATTTTTTATTAAGTGCATCTCTTGTGGGCGTGTGCGTCTAACACAATTTTTAAATTTGCTAACGAGGGAATCTAAATTAAACGATTTGTAAGTTGAGGGGTGTAAATCAAATAAAAAAATAGAAATGCTAAGTCTAAAATCTATAAAGATTGTAATCTTTACCACCCCCAATTCAGGCACTTGGAAATCTTTAAGTTGAGGGCTAGCAATAACTTAAAAAAAAAAAAAAAAAACAACAAAAACAAAAGGATTCACTGCATGTTTATACATTTTAACCAAAGAAAAGAGAAATGTGAAATTTCTGGGGATTACTTCGAAATGTGAGGAGTTCTCAAGACATCTTAGACAGAGAAGACTCTTTAAAAACCCTGTTTAAAAATAAGGAACTGCAGAGAGGAGTGTAGACCCAAAAAAAAAAATCTGAAATGAATCGTTTGCAAAATCTAAATCGAAACCAAACTTATATAGATTGAAAACTGAATTTGTTTTTCAATTTTGAATTTACTTTTCTGTCTTCAATGGATATAGAAATTTAACTTCTTTTTGAAAACTGTAAAGAAATTAAAAAGTTGATGCCTGCTATATCAATGGAGCAGCAACCAAATTTACTCCAAAAGTTGATACGGTCTGCACTAAAAACTCAAAAAGTTTAACAAAATTTGAAGTATAATTAATTTATACCACTGAGATTAAGTTCAAAACTTTAATCTGGGTACTCATTATGCTGGTAAAGAAAAAAAATAATTCAAAATGAATTTTGAAGCAATGTTTAGACATGAGATACTCTGCCCACTTCAAAGAAGCTCAACAAGTTCATCCAATGATAGAAAAAAATAAATAAAATAAAACAAGCTCATCAAGCAAAGAGATTTGCTAGTTGTGCAGATAAAGTGGAGAGAAACAAAACTACAGTGATGTCTTGCTATCTTACTCTTTGGCCTCTAATTTAACATACATCTCCAAATCCCAGTCTCCAAAATTGATAATGTAATTATCCTTACTTACACTCAAATATTTGTGACACTCAAAATATCCTTCAGCTTGCATTAAAGACACCAATTAAGCAGAGAAAAAAAATAACCAGTAAAATTAAGCTACATTAAAGACACTCATACACATCATGTATATATAGAGAGAGAGAGAGACTACATGTAGCTAATAGAGCCATTAAACTAAAGAAAATTTCCACTTTAACTAAAATAACTCAAATTATAAAAAAAGGGCCTGTTTCACAATGGCCTATAGTTGAGGAGGTCTCAGAACATGGTTAAAATAAATAGATAAATAAAGAACTACACACATAAAAAAGAAACAGTGAAATGAATTGTTCTAAATCAAAGCCAAAGTTAAACAGATTGGGAAACTGAACAGAGCATACAACAAAAATTGTTCTAAATCAAAACCAAATGAAATTAGAAATTTTTATGAAACTGTAAAGAAGTAAAAGTAAACAAGTGCAGAATGTGGTTGCAAGTTCATGCCTGCTGCAGTGTTGCCCTCATTTTTTCCTTTACAATGAGTCGAGCCGAGTCTTATCGACGGAGAACCTATTAAATTTACTACCAAATTGATACAACCTGCATTAAAAAACATAAAAACTTTAACAAAATTTAAAGTATAATTTGTACCACTGAAATTAAGCTCACAAGCTTAATCATTATATATATATAGACTACATGTAGTAGTCTTATTCCGATCCTGCACCAAGAAAAATAGGAGAATGTACACAAAACAAAAATTTTCGTTCAGTTTTGAGTTTGTTTTTGTGCATCCAACACCAAATGAAATTAAAGATTTTTATGAAACTTGTAAAGAAGTAAGCAAGTACAGAATCTGGTTGCAAGTTCATGCCTGCTGCATTGTTGCCCTTATTTTTCCATTTGCAATGAGTTGGGTCGAGTCTTTTTTCGACGGAGCACCTATTAAATTTACTCCCAAATTGATATAACCTGCATTAAAAAACATAAAAACTTTAACAAAATTTAAAGTATAATTTGTGCCACTGAAATTAAGTTCACAAGTTCAATCATATATACATATATAGACTACATGTAGTAGTCTTGTTCCAATACTGCAGCAAGAAAAATAGGAAAATGTACACAAAACAGTAAAACTTTAACCATACTCCATAACAAGGACGAAATCAATAGACTATAATAATAGGAGTCTTTTAAATTCATACACCACGGAGAACAAAAAGAAAATAAAAATACATAGGCAGTTTATTTAGTCCTATTACATTCCTATAGAGAAATCGATAGTCTTTAATTCGTTCTTGCACCACCAAACATAGAGAATAAGCGGTAACACTTCAGTTTTTTTTTTTTTTTTTGGATTCAATATGAAATGAAACTAAAGTGTTTTTAAAAACTATAAATAAAGTAAAAGTCGTTGTAGGATGTGGTTGCAATTTGATGCCTGCTGCGGCGTCGCCGTCATTTTCCTTTTACGATGAGTCAATAGAATCTTATCACCTGAGAATCCATCAAATTTACTCCAAATATCAATACAACTTGCACTAAAAACTAAAAAAAGTTTAACAAAATTTAAAGCATGATTTATACTACTGAATTGAGTTCACAAGTGTAATCTGGTGCCTGTTATACTACTGAAAAAAATAATAATAATTTGAAACACATTTTAAAGCAATGTTAAACAATTTCATCATATAATAGATAAAAAGTAAACAAGCTTTAGGACATATGGCTATAATAAATTGAGGAGAAACAAAATTCCTCCCTGCCCCAAAAGAGGGCAATTTCTTTGTTAAAGATTTCATGTTGTTTTGGCTATAGAGAGAGCAAAAAAAAAAAAGAAAAAAACAGGAATACATGGTATCTAACTCTAATCCTGCACTAAGAAAACTGAAGAACATAAGCATGTAGTAAGACATTAGTTTTTTTTTTTTTTCCTTTTAATTCCTATAAATAGATTGATAGACAACTTATAGAGAGTCATATATATATTGCTCCAGCACTAATAAAATTGAGAGACAACAATAAAAGCTTTTTTCACTCATGCAGCAAAAAAATTAAAAATAGAGAGAATAAGTAGTATGATTTTAATCATGTGTTTATGCCTGGAGAAAAATAGATCAAGTGCAGATAGGGAGTCCTAATCCTTTCATGTTCCTGCAGTACCAAAGCAGAACATAAAGCAGCAAAACTTCACTCTTGTTTTATATTCTTGAAAAAATTGAGAGAAATATACATAGGAGTGCTATACCATTACTACAGCCCTGTACCAATAAATTAAAACAACTTTAAAGCTGTTGTCACACTTCTCTCTCTTATGTTCTACTCATCAACTAGTCATAGTTAATTTTAGAAAGTAATTGATTTATGATCATTACATTGTTAATTTGTTTTACATGACTAATCCATTGCTTCGATGTTCACGCCTAATAAGATATAATACCTGACCAATAGCATAGGAAATCAAGAGCTAATTAAGAGGCACTGAAACAGGAATTTATTTAATTTCTAATACTATCCTCTCTTTATAATCACGCAAGCCCTGCGAGCACCATGTACTAATTATAAGGGGTGATTAATTAGCACTATAAATTAAGGGTCAAAAATTATAAAAATTTTATTGGGGAAGCTAATTTAAAACGAACCTGCTTGCTCTTGCATTGTCCAAAAAAGGGTAATTAGTCCTGAAACAAATTAAATAACCTTGTTAAGATTGAATGAGATGTCATAGTTCATTAAGACCGAAACAAATTGCGTTAATTATAAAGAGTAGCACGGGCAAGATGAAGGGTTGTGAAGTGTACGTATGTACAATATGCATCATCACCTCTGAAATTAGTTTAAAATAATCACAGAAGGGATGCGGGCAATCTTGGGCCAATCAAGGCATATATTCTCTTGGCATCGCTCCTTCAACGCAGGGTGACACCCAGTGATGCATAGAGAACGCAGTGAAGTAGGCAGATCTGGAAGTGACTGGATGAGATCAGCATTAAATACAAACAAACTCTCTAGGGAGCACAGTTTGGTCATGCTTTGGGGTAGGGACTGAAGGGAACATGCATTCTCTATGCATAATGTTTTGAGGGCAGAGTGATTTTGCAGTAGCCATTCCTCGGGTAAGGAAGTGAGTCGCGAAGCATCAGAGATAGTGAAACTGCTGATGGAGGAGAGACTTCTCAATGGCTCCATGAGTAGGAGCGCGTGGTGGTCAATTACTAGAGTACCAAGCTTCAAAAAGCAGTCCGCTGGATTCTTTTGGCCTACATCTTTTGGGAACGGAGGCTGACAGAGGGCAACTTCAATTAGCTTGTCACACAATCTAATTTCTAACCAACGGAGGGATACAAGAGCTTGTATTCCACCAAATGATGACAATTCTTTACAGTGCTCTATCTCTAAATAGGAAAGCATTGTCCACCGTGCACACACTTGTGCTGGGGGAAGGGAAGTTATGCTTGCACAACTGTGTAATTTCAACTTAGTAAGAGAGGTTAAATTCGCTGACCACAGAAATGACACCTCAAGGTCTCCACATGACCCAATAGAGATTTCATTGAGTACAGAGGGCGGTCGGATGTCTGAGATTCCAAGTGTTGTCAACTTTGGGCATTTTTCTATTTTCAGGAACTTTACGGTGTTGAATTTTTGAAAAAACTCTGTTGGAATATATTCGAGCTTGTCACATTGTTCAATGGTTAAGTATTCAAGACCCTGAAAATGATCTTGCTGCTGCAAAAAGAAAAGATGTAAAAATATTAAGTGTGGGCAATCACAACCGTGCAATTACGAATTAGTGTTTTAATATAAGGGTATACTTCAAATTGCTCCCTCGTGCTTTAGCCCATTTTCAATTTGTCAACCTGTGGATCAAAAAGTTTCACTTTGCCCTCATGTGGTTTAATTTTTATTTTACTAAAAATTCTAAATGAAATAGGGTGGCAAATTAAAAATATTTAAGGATGGCAAAGTAAAAAATGCACCAAACCACATGGAGGCAAAGTGTAAATTTTTGAACCACAGTGTGGCAAAGTGAAAATGAGCTAAACCATAGAGGGGGGCAAAGTGAAACTTTTTGAACCACATGAGAGCAAAGAGAAAATAAGCTAAACCTCAGGGGGTAATTTGAAGTTTATAAAATAGAGCACTTACATTGTTGTTTCCGCAATTCTCATCTATTGTTGGAAGAGTGGTCAATCCCACATTAGAAATATACAAGTTCGTTAGACTACAAGGCAGAGTCAGCAATCCACTCAAATTAGGACAGTTGATAATTTTCATAGTACGAAGTTTAGGAAACATGCAGCAATCATCTATTCCAATCCATTCCTCCAAGTTTGGCATGTCGTTAAAGTATAGGTCCTCCGATGATGGAAAGGCACACCCATGGGTGTGACTGCTCCCAAAGAACGAAGAATCTATTTTCTTTACTGCATGTAGTCTTGAGACCTTTATGGTATTGAATTTCTTAAAAAACTCTGTAGGAAGATATCGGAGCTTCTTACATCGTTCGATGGTTAAGGTTTGATAAGCCGAAAATTCTTCTTGCTGCTGCAAAAAGAAAATATGTAAAGATATTAAGTTCGAGCAATCACAGCCATGCAAATATGAATTGGTGTTTTAATATATGGGTAAACTTCAAATAGCCCCCGTGTGATTTAGTTTATTTTCACTTTGCCATCCTATGGTCCAAAAAAAATCACTTTGCCCTCCTGTGTTTTAATTTTTATTTCTCCAAAAAATTCTATACGAAATAAGGTGGCAAATTAAATCTGTTTAAAAAAATCACAAGGTGCCAAAGTAAAAAATGCACCAAACCACATGGAGGCAAAGTGTAAATTTTTGAACCACAGTGTGGCAAAGTGAAAATGAGCTAAACCATAGAGGGGGGCAAAGTGAAACTTTTTGAACCACATGAGAGCAAAGAGAAAATAAGCTAAACCTTAGGGGGTAATTTGAAGTTTATAAAATAGAACACTTACATTGTTGTTTCCGCAATCTTCATTTATTGCTGGAAGGGCAGTCAATCCCACATTAGAAATATGCAAGTCCCTTAGACTACAAGGCAGAGTCGGCAATATGCTCAAATTAGGACAGTCATTAATTCTCATAGTACGAAGTTTAGGAAAAATGCACCCATCATCTATTCCAATCCACTCCTCCAAGTTTGGCAAGTCCCCAAAATTTAGGTCCTTTATGGTATTGAATTTCTTAAAAAACTCTGTAGGAAGATATTGGAGCTTCTCACATCGTTTGATGGTTAAGGTTTGATGAGCCAGAAATTCTTCTTGCTGCTGCAAAAAGAAAATATGTAAAAATATTAAGTTCGAGCAATCACAGCCATGCAAATATGAATTGGTGTTTTAATATATAGGTAAACTTCAAATAGCCCCCGTGTGATTTAGCTTATTTTCACTTTGCCATCCTATGGTCCAAAAAAAATCACTTTGCCCTCCTGTGTTTTAATTTTTATTTCTCCAAAAAATTCTATACGAAATAAGGTGGCAAATTAAATCTGTTTAAAAAAATCACAAGGTGCCAAAGTAAAAAATGCACCAAACCACATGGAGGCAAAGTGTAAATTTTTGAACCACAGTGTGGCAAAGTGAAAATGAGCTAAACCATAGAGGGGGGCAAAGTGAAACTTTTTGAACCACATGAGAGCAAAGAGAAAATAAGCTAAACCTTAGGGGGTAATTTGAAGTTTATAAAATAGAGCACTTACATTGTTGTTTCCGCAATCTTCATTTATTGCTGGAAGGGCAGTCAATCCCACATTAGAAATATGCAAGTCCCTTAGACTACAAGGCAGAGTCGGCAATATGCTCAAATTAGGACAGTAGATAATTTTCATAGTGCGAAGTTTAGGAAACATGCAGCAATCATCTATTCCAATCCACTCCTCCAAATTTGGCAAGTCCCTAAACTTTAGGTCCTTTATCGTATTGAATTTCTTAAAAAACTCTGTAGGAAGATATTGGAGCTTCTCACATTCTTCAATGATTAAGGTTTCAAGAGCCGAAAATTGTTCTTGCTGCTGCAGAAAGAAAATATGTGAAGATATTAAGTTCGAGCAATCACAACCATGCAAATACGAATTGTTGTTTTAATATAAGGGTAAACTTCAAATTGCCCCCATGTGGTTTAGCTTATTTTTCCATTGCCATCCTCTGGTTCAAAAAGTTTCACTTTGCCCTCATGTGGTTTAATTTTTATTTCTCTAAAAAATTCTATTCGAAAGAGGGTGGCAAATTAAAACTGTTTAAAAAAATCACAAGGTGTCAATGTGAAAAATACGCCAAACCACAAGGGAGCAAAGTATAATTTTTTGACCACGGGGTGGCAAAGTGTAAATGAGCTAAACCATAGAGGGGGCAAAGTGAAACTTTTTGAACCATAGGAAAGCAAAGAGAAAATAAGCTAAACTTCATGGAGTAATTTGAAGTTTATAAAATAGAGCACTTACATTGTTGTTTCCGCAATTCTCATTTATTGCTGGAAGAGTAGTCAATCCGACATCTTTAATTTGTAATTTATTTAAACATTGAGGGAGAGTAGGAATTCCTCTCAAATTAGGACAGTCAGAAATTCTCATAGTATGAAGTTTAGAAAACATGCACCCATCATCTATTCCAATCCACTCCTCCAACTTCGTGCAATTTCTTATTGTCAGGACCTCTATGGTATTGAATTTCTGAAAAAACTCTGTAGGAAGATATTGGAGCTTCTCACATCGTTCGATGGTTAAGGTTTGATGCGCCGGAAATTGTTTTTGCTGCTGCAAAAAGAAAATATGTAAAGATATTAAGTTCGAGCAATCACAGCCATGCAAATACAAATTGGTGTTTTAATATATGGGTAAACTTCAAATTGCCCCTTTGTGATTTAGCTTATTTTCACCTTGCTATCCTATGGTTCAAAAAAAATCACTTTGCCCTCCTATGTTTTAATTTTTATTTCTCCAAAAAATTCTATATGAATAAGGTGGCAAATTAAATCTGTTTAAAAAAATCACAAGGTGCCAAAGTAAAAAATGCACCAAAGCACATGGAGTCAAAGTGTAAATTTTTGAACCACGGTATGACAAAGTGAAAATGAGCTAAACCATAGAGGGGGCAAAGTGAAACTTTTTTAACCACAGGAGGGCAAAGAGAAAATAAGCTAAACCTCATGAAGTAATTTGAAGTTTATAAAATAGAGCACTTACATTGTGGTTTCCACAATTCTCATTTATTGCTGGAAGAGTAGTCAATCCGACATCTTCAATTTGCAAATTATTTAAACATCGAGGGAGAGTAGGAATTCCCCTCAAATTAGGACAGTCATAAATTCTCATAGTATGAAGTTTAGGAAACATGCACCCATCATCTATTCCAATCCACTCCTCCAACTTTGTGCAATTTCTTATTGTCAGGGCCTCTATGGTATTGAATTTTTGAAAAAACTCCGTAGGAAGATATTGGAGCTTCTCACATCGTTCGATGCTTAAGGTTTGAAGGGCCGAAAATTGTTCTTGCTGCTGCAAAAAGAAAATATGTAAAGATATTAAGTTCGAGCAATCACAGCCATGCAAATACAAATTGGTGTTTTAATATATGTGTAAACTTCAAATTGCCACTTTGTGATTTAGCTTATTTTCACCTTGCTATCCTATGGTTCAAAAAAAATCACTTTGCCCTCCTATGTTTTAATTTTTATTTCTCCAAAAAATTCTATATGAATAAGGTGGCAAATTAAATCTGTTTAAAAAAATCACAAGGTGCCAAAGTAAAAAATGCACCAAAGCACATGGAGTCAAAGTGTAAATTTTTGAACCACAGTGTGGCAAAGTGAAAATGAGCTAAACCATAGAGGGGGGCAAAGTGAAACTTTTTGAACCACATGAGAGCAAAGAGAAAATAAGCTAAACCTCAGGGGGTAATTTGAAGTTTATAAAATAGAGCACTTACATTGTTGTTTCCGCAATCTTCATTTATTGCTGGAAGGGCAGTCAATCCCACATTAGAAATATGCAAGTCCCTTAGACTACAAGGCAGAGTCGGCAATATGCTCAAATTAGGACAGTAGATAATTTTCATAGTGCGAAGTTTAGGAAACATGCAGCAATCATCTATTCCAATCCACTCCTCCAAGTTTGGCAAGTCGTCAAAGTATAGGTCCTTCAATGATGGAAAGGCACACCCACGACTGCTCCCAATGAACGAAGAATCTATTTTCTTTACTCCATGTAGTCCGCTTATGGTAAGAGAGGCTAAATTTGCTAAGCACAACAATAGCACCTCAAGGTCGCCACATGACCCAATAGTGCGTTCATCGAGTATAGAGGGCTGTTGGATGTTTGAGATTCCACGTATTGTCCACTTCGGGCAATTTTGTATACTCAGCGCTTTTAGGGTGTTGAATTTCTGAAAAAGCTCTATTGGAAGATATTGGAGCTTCTTACATTGTTTGATGGTTAAGGTTTCAAGAGCTGAAAATTGTTCTTGCTGCTGCAAAAAGAAAATATGTAAAGATATTAAGTTCGAGCAATCACAGCCATGCAAATACGAATTGGTAATTTAATTTAAGGTTAAAGCCCCCATGTGGTTTAGCTTATTTTTCCATTGCCATCATGTGGTTTAGCTTATTTTTCCATTGCCATCCTCTGGTTCAAAAAGTTTCACTTTGCCCTCATGTGGTTTAATTTTTATTTCTCCAAAAAAAATTATACGAAATAGGGTGGCAAATTAAAACTGTTTAAAAAAATCACAAGGTGACAAAGTAAAAAATGCGCTAAACCACTGGGAGCAAAGTGTAAATTTTTGAACCACGGTATGGCAAAGTGAAAATGAGCTAAACCATAGAGGGGGCAAAGTGAAACTTTTTGAACCACAGGAGGGCAAAGAGAAAATAAGCTAAACCTCATGAAGTAATTTGAAGTTTATAAAATAGAGCACTTACATTGTTGTTTCCACAATTCTCATTTATTGCTGGAAGAGTAGTCAATCCGACATCTAAAATTTGCAATTTATTTAAACATCGAGGGAGAGCAGGCAGTCCCTTCAAATTAGGGCACCTAGTAATTGTCATAGTATGAAGTTTAGGAAACATGCAGCAATCATCTATTCCAATCCACTCCTCCAAGTTAGGCATGTCCTCAAAGTCTAGTTCCTTCAATGATGGAAAGGCACATCCACCACCGCACCCATAGAATGAACAACCTATTTGCTTTACTGCGTGCAGTCTCGTCATGTGAAGATCATTGAGCGATGGCAGACCCCCAAGAGGTGGGAGATGCACCAATCCTTTACAGTCACTCAGTTCGATGAATGTCAAGTTGATGAGAGACAGATCTGTCATCCAATAAGGAGATTTAACACCTTGGTATTCTTCAATACGCAAACTCTTGAGATTGATATGCGGGCAGAGGTTATCGAGATGCTGCTCATCTATCTTTACATTATTAGAGCGGCGTTTGGACCATACCAACGACAATGATTTGAGATATTCTTTCTCCATCAACTTGGCCTCCATAACTTCTTCAGAATTCGTCACATTTTCAAGTCTTCTAATGCTCAGGTGACCACGAAGATCTCTGAGGTTCTTTAGTTCACTGATTTTGTAACCACTCTCCTCTCGGACAGAAAAATCTTTTAATTTGCGGATGAAGGGTAGTTTGCTAAGATAAGGAATATTTTCTATCACATCCTTAGGAACATCTAATGAACGCAAATTGACCAAGTTAGTGAAGCCATCATATTCAATATTCTTAGGAGGAAATCCCTGCAAGGTTAACTTCATGACTACCAAGTGATAAAGCCTATAAAGAGATTGAAAATGGAAACTTTTATATGGAGTCAAATAAGACGAAATAGATAGGTACCGAAGGTGTATCAAGCTATCAAGTGCAACAGATAATTTATTACATTTAAAACTCACTCTTAAGCTCAATAGCCGTAAGGTTTTAAATCCATTTATAACCTTATTAAACACAGGTAAATAATCTTCATTTTCCTCATGGTAGCCTTCATCAGAGATGACAAGAGTGCGCAAGTTCTTAAGATTGGGGATCTCTTCTATGGAATGAAGATTTATGGGTTCAAAAGATAAATGTCGAACTGTCCGTGGAATAGTATTTCCTGCAACATCACCTCCTATTCTAATGCATTCCCCTAGAGAAACAGATTGTGCTAGGTCGTGCATCAAATCGTGCATAACATAACGTTTAATAATTTCATGTCCAAATTTTTTTTTTTCATTTTGCAAGTAAAGAATGATTTTCTTGTCAGAAGATCTAAATACTCCCTTCCAATGTCCTCCGGGCTCTGCCCTCCACAAATAGACTGTGATATCAAACCCGAACCCATCCACATGTAGACCAACTCTTTCCTCTTAAACTCATAATCCTGCGGAAATATACTGCAATATCTAAAGCAGACTCGCAAGTTTGTGGGTAAATGGTCGTAGCTTAATCTTAAAACTGTCATGATGCTGTTCTTTCCTTGCTGTAATTTCATAGTGTCTTCATTCAAGATTCTCTTCCAGTTTTCATAATCCTTGCAGGAGTTTAGTAGTCCTCCCATAACCTTTATTGCCAATGGGTATCCTCCAAGTTTCTTCGCTATTTGTTCACCAATCGGCTGCAAGTTTTTATAATCATCTGGATTCACACCAAGGAATGCATGCTTATTGAAAAGCGACATACAGTCGCTCTCCTCCAACTCATTTAGATTTAATGATTCCTGTTTGCATTTCATCACTTTTGCCGCCATATCCGCAACTGAATCCATTCGAGTTGTCAACAAAATCTTGCTTCCTCTCTGCCCGAATTTCAAAGGAGCAACCAATTTCTCCCACTCCATCGTATCATCATCATTCCAAACATCATCCAGTATGAGCAAAAATCTCTTTAACGTAAGTTTTTTTTTAAGATCCTCATGGAGTGTATTTAGATAGTGCATATCACCAGAACTCCCATGATTTATAGCTTCTAGCATCTTTCTTGTTGCTACAATTGCATTGAAGTCTTGAGAAACGCAAACCCACATAATCGGGTCAAAATACTCTCGCACTCTTTGGTCGTGATAGATTAGTTGAGCAAGGGTAGTCTTCCCGAGCCCACCCATACCAACAATGGTATAAGCAGAGACATTGAAAGTGAGCCCTTCGGACTCGCCATCTACCGGTTTGATCAGCCATTCGACTATCGTGTCCCTCTCCTTGTCTCGTCCGAGCACCTCACTTTCAATTAAAAAGCTGCTAGTCTCGCGAGCATTCTTGACTTCCTCGAGCTTCTGACGCTTAACGTTAGGGCCATAAATCCCAATAGCAATTTGAAGGAATGGCCCTATACTGGCAACAACCCTATCCAACCCCTTGACGGCCTCCCTCAACCGCTTCAATGTGTCATCGCTAAAGATACAGTTAGCGTAACTATCAAACTTTCTTTTGTATTTAGATAGAATATTGCCACGCACCTTGTCATCTCGATCTTGTATAGTCTTTTCCAGCTGGTAGTAGTCCAGCTCGTCGAGCACGTCCTCTGCGTTCTCCAAGGCGTCTCTGAGCTGCCACAGCCACCAATACAACCCCTTGTTCTGCATCATGGCCGGCGCACACTCCTCGACTGCAGTCAAGACTGCCTGGACCTGCGGAAGGGCGTTTTGCAGCCGGTCGAGCTCATCCTGCATGCCACTGGCTGCCGGGAACGCGTTGAGATAGGAAAAGCATTTATTAACGAGATTCCCGATGATTGCCGATGCCACCGATTGGCCTATGAAAGCTAAAGCCATAATCCTCCAGATAGCTCTAAGTGCAGCTGCTTCACCACTACTCAGGCATTCGATCAAACTCCTGCAGGAGTACAGAAATTGGAGAAAGAGGAAAGAGATGTTCAGCTTGCAAAGAAGAAAAATTTAGGAGGAATGCATATATGAGTTCTTGAATACTATAATCCAATATGGAGGAAACTGAGAATAGAATCTTGGAGACTTTTGCACGGCAAAGCAACAGAGTATGGCTAGCTGCTTTATTTGATTTCCCAGGAAAAGAAAGGTGAAAAACTACTTTTCGATATATATATATATATATATATATATATATATATATATATATATATATATATATAGTTTTTATATTTCTAATAAATAATTTGAAAGATGAAAATATTATTTTCAGATAAAATTTCAAAAAAATTTAAGAAAATTTTATTTTCTTTAGAAACTAAACAAGATTAAAAAAAAAAAAAAAAAAAAAAAAAAAAAAAAAAAAATCGGTCAAAAAATTATTTTTGAAATATTTAATCTAAAAAATTTTTGAATCAACTCTTATCATGAATGGACGATTGTTGTTGGTTATATTAGATAATATTTAATAATTCAAAACTGTATTAAATAAAGTGAGTCTCATAAATATACCTATTTTACTTTTAAATAGGGGATGTTTGGTGTAGCTATTGAAAAGTAATTTTTGGGTTTAAAAGTGATTTTTTTGCTTAATAGGATGTTTGGCTCATAAATATGCCCACTTTTGAGCATCTTATTCTAATTTTTGTAATCACTTTCCTTTTTTATTTTTGGAATCCAAAATCAGAAATAACTAAAACCTACTTCTTAAAACCTAATACTGATTTTAAACTCAAATTTTAAATTTTTATTTTTATTTAAAATTTAAATTTAAATTTAAATTTAAATTTTAAATTTTATATTTTATATTTGAAATTTTAAATTTCAAATTTTAACTTTTAAATTATAGATTTCAAAATTTTAAATTTTAAATTTAGAGATTAAATTTCAAATCTCAAATTTTAAATTTCAAATTTTAAAATTTTAAATTTTAAATTTAGAGATTAAATTTCAAATCTCAAATTTTAAATTTCAAATTTTAAAATTTTAAATTTTAAATTTAGAGATTAAATTTCAAATCTCAAATTTTAAATTTTAAATTTCAAAATTTTAAATTTTAAATTAGAATTTAGGATAAAATTTGAAATTTTAAAAATTTAAAATTTAAAATTTTAAAAATTTAAAATTTAAAATTATAAGTTTTAATTTTCAAATTATAAATTCTGAAATTTTAAAATTCAAATTTAATTCTGAATTTTTAAATTTTAAATTTTAAATTTTAAATTTTAAATTTTAAAAATGCAAATTTTCAATTTCAAAATTTCAAAATTTAAATTTATTTTTCAATTTTGAAATTGAAATCAAATGTTAGAATTTAGAATTTAAAATTTAAAATTTAAATTTAAATTATTTTAAAGCAAAATTCAGAAAAAAAAAATTTATTATTTCCAAACAGCTTTACAAAACTATTTCCGAAAATTCACTTTTCATTTAAACTCAGCCAAACATTGTATAACTTTTAATTAAAATCAAATCTCTAAATCAAAATTAATTTTGCATAAATTGTCTTTTCAGAATATAAACTAAATACGAGCCCCTAGATAAAAATACTTCGGATATTACCTTGTATTTTAGTATTTTTTTTATTTATCATATATTATGATAAAGAGAGATGTTTCTATACATCGCTTTTAATGTCACTCTTTTACAACCACCGCTGATATACTTAAATCCAACAATACAAAATATTTGAAGTGACCGGTTATACGGGCTGTGCACTCATGATCAATTCCGATCATCTAAAAAATCACGATCTAAAAATAATCATTGATCCGTTTATTAAAAAAATATCTAAATTTTATAATACTTGATATAAAGACATTTTAAATTATTATAAAACATATTAAATAGATTATATATTAACTTTATAATTTTTATTATAAATTTTAGGAGCACGGTGTATAACATGTACTTCTACACACGGTGCAAGCAATAATTTCTCTTTGACAAATAAAAAGAAAAAGCTAGATGTTTAATCTTGTATAGAATACCCACAACTATAGATTATTTGAAATAAAAACCACAGCTTTGGTAGTATAATTTTAATTATTTATAATTTCAAACTCAAACCCCCTAAATTATTAGGGTCGAGTTTCATGATGCAATGAAGATGGCAAAATAATGATTTGACGTTGATGTGGTAATAATACAATATTATAGCTATTTTTATATCATTAGTTACAATACAGCTACATTACTGTTAATATCAACAACACGTTACTAGCTAGTCAATTAAATTGATTTGTAAGACTTGAATACAATAAACTGCAAAATTTTAGACAAAAATCTTAATAAATTGAAGTTGGATGATCAAAGTTAAAATTTAATTAGAAAGAATATAATTTGTCATTATTTTAACTTTTCGAACATGAATAGTCAACCCAAAATTGACCTATTTGAGTTATGATTTATTTAATTGGATAGCTCAATTAGTGTAATATTGATACGATCATTCAATCCATCTAATTAAATAAGAGGTAAACTTCAAATTACCTCCTAGTGGTTTCACTCAGTTTTACTTTACACCCCTAATTCAAAAAGTTTAACTTTGCATTTTTGTGATTTAATTTTTATTTTATCAAAAAAATTTATATCAAAATAGGATAGATGGTAAAGTAAAAATTTTAAAAAAACGATACAATAGCAAAGTAAAAAATATGCTAAACTACATGGGGGCAAAGTGATTTTTTTTAGACCATGGAGTGCCAAAGTAAAAATAAGCTAAATCATAAGAAGGCAAAGTGAAGCTTTTTTAACTAGGAGGATAATAAAATAAAAATAAGCTATACCATAGAAGGCAAATTTGAAGTTTATTCTTAAATAAATCCACTTCTTCCAATGTAATAACCCATCAATTGTACCCATTTTGAATCATCGCGCATTTTTCTAACCCAATATGCAAATCCAACTTGTTTTGTCTAAAAATCATAATTCAAGTGTTTAAGCTAGAAAATCATCCAAAACTTCTTAGATTTAATATATTATGACCAAAATCAACTTGTATTTAGACATAAATTATTCAAAATAAAATGGTCTAATAGGTTCACGCCAAAATTGTACCTCACATAATAGTCTCGGTCTTTCGCTCTCCCTCTCTCTATCTCTCTCTATGTAAAACTCACGCCTTGGGGGAGTTCGAGCTCATGGATCGCGTGGGAGCGTCGGATTGAGCTTTCGCGTGGTAGCTTATCCTCCTGCACCACATAGAAAAAAAACATGCAATACATGGAGTCTTTCTCTAGCTAATCCTGCACCAAGAAAATAGAAGAACAAAACTTCACTCATGTTATATTCCTGAAAGAATTGAGAGAAATATATATATATATATATATAAATATATATAGGAGTGTTATACGTACCATTACTATAGTTCCTGCACCAAGAAATTAAAAAAGAACTCGAAATTAAGCTTCTGTTGCGCGTCTCTTGTGTTCTAACTCATCACTGGACAACTAGTCTCGTATTTAACATTCGAAAGCAATTGATACTTCACCACCACCACCACTACTACTACTACTACTACTCAGGCAATTCATCAAACACTTGGAGTGCAAAAGATAGAGCATGAGGAAATATAGAGAATATGAAAACAACCACTTGTTGGGTAGGTACAAAGAAAGAAAAGAAAAAGAGCACATAGGTTGGGGAAGACTTATTATTACGCGTGATTGTTCTTTCACACCAGAGGTTTCGCCGCCTTCTTTTGAGAATTCCACGCCACCGCTACACTGGGGCCAAATTATTGGCACCTCGATAAAATCTCGTTCTAATTTTATTTGACAAACGCATTTGACTACGAATGAAAATAGTAATTATTGGCACCTAGTGGATAAAGAAAAAGCTGCTGCTTTTGATTCAGCTATAAACAATAAACTAGAACGATTTATTTCAAAAATAAATATAAATTTAAAAATAAGTAGAAATAAAATAAATAAAAAAAAAACGTTTAAATAATTAGTTTGAAGTAGTAAAAAATAAAAATAATTATAATTTTAAAATAATAATATTTTATCTATTTAATTAATATAAAAATATTAATTAAATAATAATTTAATTTATTTAATTAACTATTGTTAGATTATTCTAAATATTAATTGATAAAATAATTAACAATAATGAGTATAGTTAATGAATAATTTAATAAATTAATTAATTAATTAGTTAGTTATTTAATAGTTAGATAAATAGTTAATAAAATAATTAAATTAATCAAAATATTAAATTAATTAAAAAGTTAATATATTAATTAAAATTATATTTATTTTAATTAAATTTATTTTCAAGTGAAAACAAATTTGATTTAAAAAAAATGGCTGAAACAGTAGTTTCAATTTTATTACTGTTTTCATCACTAACCAAACGCATTAATATTTTCACTAGTAATTTCACCATATGAAATGACCTTTCACTCATTAAATTAAAGGAATGTAAAATATATATTTAAAAAAATATATACAAGTGGTATTTTTTATAGTATTACCCAAAATATAAGGATAAATTACATTTTTGGTCCTCAAACTATGTGGCTCATTACACTTCAGTCCAAAAATTTAATTCGTCCTAATTTTAATTTCTAACTATGAGTCTTTAGTCCTCGAGCAATTCTACTTTTCTTTTTCTTTTGTTTTTTTTTACTAGAGCAATTTCTGATCAAGTGTTGGCGTTTGATTCTAATTTTTTTAAAAAAATTACAAATAAAAGAACCTAAATAAAATATTTTGTAAGTTCAGAATTGTAAATTAAATAAAAAAAATAGAAATGCTATGTCAATAAGCTTTAATATTTGTAATCGTTACCACTCCCAACCAGGGTTCTAGGGTTTACTTCACATTTTTTTCTTTCTCAAGTTCAAAAGAGAAAAAAAAAAATTGGACAAAACAAGTTGGAAAAAAATGGACGTTAGATGATGGAAGTAGTAAGATTAGAATCCTTTTTAAGAATCGTAAAACAAGCTTTGCTCTTTTACCAGAAAAAAAAAAATTAAATAACATTCAGGACGTGCCTATACATTTTAACATTTTTTTTTTATTATTTTTGAGGAACTAATCTTCATATATATTATTTGATAATTTAATTTTCGTAACACACCATATAACGCTAGTGCTAACCACAATAAGATAGTGAATCATTCAATAACTTTTGAATAGAAGATAAATAAATAATTTATTACCTTCTTATATCCATCTATAAGTTTTATTATATTTTTCAAACATTAAATTCAAATGGATAATTTTCTCTGTATTTTAAAACTTTACAAAATCACGTTGAGAATAACTATTTATTAATTTGTAATTTTCTTGAGTAGAAGAATCTATTAACATATTTGGTAAATTTCAACCAAATATAATAGGGGCAAATAAAAAATGAACAATATTAAATTTGAGGGTACTATTTCAAAATGTGAGGAGTTCTCAATACATTCTTTAGAAAAAAAAAAAAAAAAAAAAAAAAAAAAAAAAAAGAAAAAACCCCACTGTAAACATTCCTGAAAAATAAGGAACTGTTTACAAAGGAGTGTAGATCAAACAGAAAAACTGAAAAGTCACTCGCCAATTCCCCTCGCGACAGATCAAAACAGTCCTCCGAAAGACCTCGAGAAAGCGATCTTATCGGATAACCAATGTCATCTTCTCCACTCTCTACATTGTATTCAAATGTCACCTCCCTTTTGATATCATCAGCAGTCCAGTTTAGTGCACTGTTCATCTCTGAACCCACATTGCAGTTCCAGCTACTACAGTCACTTGAACTCTTACCATACCCGTAATTCTCTGAAATGTCGAGCACACTATTAAAATCGCAAATCTGCGAGTTTTCTAGCTGGCTGTAAATGGTCAAATTGCATCAATTTAATGGTTTTAATCAAATAAAACTAAAACAACCGGTAGCTAATAGAGCCATTAAACTTAAGAAAATTTTCACTTTAACTAAAATAACTCAAATTATAAAAAAAGGGCCTGTTTCACAATGGCCTATAGTTGAGGAGGTCTCAGAACATGGTTAAAATAAATAGATAAATAAAGAACAACACAGATAAAAAAGAAACAGTGAAATGAATTGTTCTAAATCAAAGCCAAAGTTAAACAGATTGGAAAACTGAACAGAGCATACAACAAAAATTGTTCTAAATCAAAACCAAATGAAATTAAAAATTTTTATGAAACTCGTAAAGAAGTAAAAGTAAACAAACAAGTGCAGAATGTGGTTGGACTAACCAAAGCCTACAGGCATAAAAGCTTCAGGAAATCACTACTGTCAAACATCATATAAGATGAGAGAGAGAGGGTATTCTAGAGAGAGAGGGTGGACGGCGGCCCGCTGCAGGGGGAGGGCCTGGGCGCACATAGCCTCGGCTGCGGGCAGGCTCGACGACGTCAACCGGCGCGCGGGTTCGGTTGGAGCGCGCGGTTCTTGGCCGGGGGGGAAGGAGACCCTCGAGGATACTGGGCTACCTACCTCGGAGCCGAGCCACGTTGGGTTGGACAGGTCCCGTCCCCAGGGCCACCAT
Source organism: Tillandsia fasciculata (assembly GCA_029168755.2). Taxonomy (NCBI): domain Eukaryota; kingdom Viridiplantae; phylum Streptophyta; class Magnoliopsida; order Poales; family Bromeliaceae; genus Tillandsia; species Tillandsia fasciculata. The sequence goes on from CM054948.1 coordinate 9,870,918, forward strand.
GACTTGAAGCGTAAGTTGCGCAGGGAAGGGTGTGTTCACAGGTCCTCTTCGGCTGGGGGGGGAAAGCTGGAAAAGAAGATTCGCCACGTTTCATGGGCTGATCACAAAGGCCAGCCTCTTGCCTCGTCCTGCCCCATCAAATCCGAGGATAGGTTGGATAAGGATGGGACTGGGGCCTGCTCCCGGATCATGGAGGGTGGCAGATGGAGGGGGAGCAGAGCTGGTTCCCGGTCCTATAAAGAGGCCCTGTTGACACCAAAATCCTGCACCAACCCTCCGCTCCCAGTCAAGGTGTCTTCGCGGAGGGTGTCTTCTTCCCCTCGGAGAGCAGGCAACTGCTTTAGGTGTTTGGCCAGCGATCACTGGGCCCGGGAGTGTCGCGACCCAGTGAGGTGCCTCAAGTGTCGTGGGAGCGGCCACCTTGCTCGCAACTGCCGGATTTTCGGGGCTAATCACTGTCAGAAGATGCAGGGGGAGCGTTTCCGGCCTCAAGTGCTGAAGGTGTTCGTCCCGCTCACCGAGGGGTTCCACTCGCGGCAGAATCAAAATCGGAGAGCTGTTGTAGCCGTCCCGTGTGGGCCGGCTAACCTCGGCCACTATCCGCAAGGGACGATAGCTAATGATCTGGCGGGTCGGTTTGGAGGATACTCCAACATTTTCTGGTTGCAAAATTCAGGGCGCATGACTTTGTCATCTTCCTCCCCCAGTGGGTCTCGCCGGAGGATCTGACTAGACGGGAAGGGATTCGCCTGGCCCATAGCCGCTTCAGGTGCTTCGCTTGGAATCCCCTCCGAGATGCAGTCCGATCAAGATTGAGATTTAAAGTTTGGATTAAGCTTATGGGTCTACCTTTCGAGTGTTGGACCGAGGGCAAGGTGGCGGCCATTGTTAACGGCTTCGGCAGGTTCCTCCGTGCGGACGACGACAGCCGCGACTTGCTGGACATCAACTTCTTCAAGTGCCAAGTGGCGGTGGAGGACCCGACTGACGTGCCGGAAAGCCTCCACCTCACGCTTGGCGACCACCTGGTGAGCATTCGGGTGATTCTTCTGAGCTCCGCCCCATTCGATGGCGACGACCATGGTATTCCTTTTGCTGGAGGTGATCCCAACGAGGGGGGTGACCAAACAGACCCTCAGGGGCGACAACTCGCGCGCTGGATCGTCCAGAACCCGGACATCGAGGACGATAGTGTGGCGGGTGGACGGCGAGCCTCCGACCCTAGCGACTCCTGGAATTCTTCGGAAATCAGGGATCGCTGGAGGCCCGCGGCACCGGAGGCTGGGAGCGGTGGTGGTGAAGCGGCAGGCGGCGGGGTGTCGGGGGGTGCCCATACGGCCCTCCTTAACCGTGGCGGTGGAGAAGCCGCTGGCGGCGACCAGAAGGGGGACCACGGACAGGCGCCGTTCCTCCTCATTCGGCGTGCCAAGGTCGGGAGCGGCTGTCCCTTCCCCATGATCGAGGTGCGCGCGAATGGGGAAATTCTGCAGGTGGTGGGTGACCTCGATCGTTGTGGCAGCACCCTCTTTCACCTTCTTTTGCAAGCGCCTTTTCGCTTCCCAAGTGGTGTGGGTACTATACTTCGAGGCCCCCCGTCCGAGGACTCGGGGCAGGCGGCCCTGTGCTCCTCTTACACCATTTGGTGGTCTGCTTCTGGAACGCTCCTACGAGGTGGCTCTCTTGCCTTGCGTGGAAAAGAGGGTCTCACGTTGGGAGGTGGGAGCCCCAAGGAGGGCTCACCTCGTGACGCACTGCTCGGGCCCGGGGGCATGGGCCGGTTACCTTTATTTATCCACTTGGTTGATGGGCTTGGCCCGGGTGTCACCACTTGTGGTGTGCGGGGCCTGGGCTGGGGTACAGGGGAGCTGGGGGCCCAGCTGTTTCGGGCGGGGGGGTCAGCTCCTTTTGGACATTTGCTTGGAGGGTTGGAGGCCCAGAACCCGGGTTCGCCTTTGGAGGGGTGGGCCGGGTTGATGGCCTCCGCTGGGCCCCTCGAGGGGGCTTGCAGCATCGTAGGAGCACATGTCGCTGTGCCGCTCAAGCCATCGTTGGGGAGAGGCCCTGATGAGACCGCGCAACCGGTGGGCTCGACCCCGCCAATGACTGCTGGGGGCCCTCCCTCGGGGGCGGACGCCGCGGGGTCTCTCCTTGGGCCAGGGCACTCCCCCACGTCGGGGTACCGTGGCCGATCGGGCCCAGGTTCTCGGCCTGGCCTCGCTGCGGATTGCCCGGGGTCTTCGAGGGGGCACTCTACACCGCGGGGGTCTTCGAGGGGGCACTCTTCACCGCGGGGGCACCTTGCAGCGGGGGCTTCTCCGAGAGGTGCGGGGGAGTTGGTAGAGCTCGCGTTCGGGAGCCCCGAGCAAGAGGTGGCGGGGCGCGCCTTGGACGGTGATGCTTTGACGCCCGTTTCGGGGAGCGAGTGCGGTTTGGTTCGAGGCTGCGTCAGGAGGAATCGGCGGTTGGCAAGGAAGGAGGCACTGTGTGCAACCGCTCGGGCAACGGCGCGCAAGGCGAAGCTAAGAGAGGGTGTTGTGCGCAACACCCCGACCCAGTGTTGTCGGACCGAGTGCTCTTTCGGTGGGACCACGGTTCCAGCGGGAGCTCTGGAGACGGCGGGCTGCGCCCGTGTGAGGAAGCAGAGTGCACTGTTCGGGGTGGGGCTTTCGCCTGAGGAGGCGCAGGGACTTGTGACCTTCCTAGGGTCTGCCTAGCGCTCTTTGTTGTCTGCGTTTGCTGCGGTGTGGGTGTCCTTTTTATTAATGATTAGTATCTGCTGTTGGAATGTCCGCGGGCTGAATGACCCGAATAAAAGGCGTCTTGTTAGGATTGGGCTTTCCTCTTCTAGGAAGGAAGGCCGTGTATTGCCTGCAGGAATCTAAAGTAGCTTCCGTGTCTCTGTCGTTTCTTCGCTCTTTTGCTGGCCCCCTTGTGGATAAATGTCAGTTCCTGCCTTCCGATGGCGCTTCAGGAGGATTGATTACCTGTTGGAGCTCTAGAATTTTCACGTGCACGGAAGTAGTGGTCCGGCGCTTTTCCCTGACTGTCAGGTTGAAGCACCTCTCGGGTGGCCCCCTATTCTACTTAACCAATGTGTACGGTCCGCCGACGTGGGAGGGAAAGGAGGATTTCTGTCATGAGCTCGAGGAGCTTCGAGGGGTTTGCAATGGGCCTTGGGTGATCTGCGGGGACTTCAACCTCACTAAGTGCCTTCAGGAAAGGAAGGGGAGAAACTAGTGTCATAAACTCATGAACCTGTTTGCGGACCTACTGAACAAGCTGGACCTTATTGATCTTCCCATAGGCAACCAACAGTTCACTTGGTCCAATATGCAGGCTACTCCAACGTTGGCGAAGCTGGACCGCTTCCTCGTATCTGTCGATTGGGACCAGTCCTTCCCTCTTTCCAAGGTGGTCGGACTCCCCAGGGTAACGTCCGACCACACCCCGCTTCGCCTTTCATCAGGAGGAAACCTCCCCCCCCGGAGGTTCAGATTCGAAGACGCCTGGCTTTTGAGGGAGGATTTCAACTCCCGGATGGGGGTGTGGTGGACCGAACTCCCCGGGCATCAATCGAATTTATCGAGTATCCTCTCTTTCAACGCGAAACTTAGGCATTGCAGGGCGAGGTTTAAGGAATGGAGCTCGGCCAACTTCCACAGTATCTGCAGAGCTAAGCTGGACCTCTCCAGTGAAATCCAATCCCTGGATCACCAGGAGGAATTGTCCAGCCTACCCGCTGCCCTTCTTGAGCGCCGCCGCTGTCTCAAGCAACAGCTGGCCTCTACGGCGGCTGAGGAGGAGGCGCTTTGGAAGACTAGAGCCAAGCAACACTGGCTCAAGAATGGCGACGGTAACACCAGTTTCTTCCACGCCTCGGCTAACGGGCGAAGACGCCAGAACTTTATAGAGGCCGTCGAAGACAATGGCGTCACCATCTCCAGGGATGGCGAGAAGAGAGACTATTTTTACACCAAGTTCAAGGAGGCGTTCGCCCCGCCCGGGTATTGTCCAGAACACACGGGCGACTGGAGCGGGCTGTTTGGAAGCACCCCTCTCTTGGCATCGGCGACCCTAACGGAGCCATTCAGCAGAGAGGAGATCAAGATTGCAACCTTCCAGCTTGGAGGAGACAAGGCGCCCGGGCCAGACGGTTTCAGTCTTAGGTTCTACCAGAAGTTCTGGCAGATTATCCAGGACGATATCTTCAAAATCTTCTGCGACCTGCACGAGGGGAAACTCAACACCGGCCCAATTGATTACTCCTTCGTGTCCCTAATCCCAAAAAAAGAAGGGGCGAAGGTGGCAGGGGACTTTAGGCCGATTAGTTTGCTCAATGGCATCCAAAAGATTATATCTAAGGTCCTTGCCAACAGGCTTGCGGGAGTACTGGAGGGTGTTATTTCCCCCTGCCAGGCGGCTTTTATGAAAGGTCGATCGATCCTGGACTCCTTTGTGACGGCAAACGAGCTGATTTGTTGGGGATCTAAAGTTAGCGCGGAAGGTGTCGCCGTAAGGTCGATTCGAGAAGGCGTTTGATAGGGTGAACTGGAAGTTTCTCCTTAAAACTTTGGGTTGCTTGGGGCCAATTCAAGGGGTGCGGATGGATCGAACAATGCATTTCCAATGCTAAGATCGCAGTGTTAGTTAACGGGACCCCTACGAAATGGATTAAAACGTGCCGCGGTCTCCGACAAGGGGACCCTCTCTCACCTCTCCTCTTCCTTATTGTGGCGGAAGGGCTCGCGAGAATGACAGACCGGGCGGTCTCTAACAAGCTGCTCTCCGGGCTGGGTCCAGCGTCGGGTTGCAAGGTCTCAATCATTCAGTTTGCGGACGACACTATTTTCTTCTCTAAGGCTAGCCGCCCCGAAGTTCGACACCTCAAATTCCTTTGGCAACTGTTCGAATGGGCGTCCGGTTTAAAGGTCAATTGGTCTAAGTCTGAACTGCTTTACTTCGGCAACTGGCCTAGTAGGGGGCAAAGGCTGGCGGACCTCATCGGCTGCAAACTAGGGAAACTCCCAATTAAGTATCTTGGCCTTTCGCTTTCTGACAAACGGCTGAAGAAGGATGACTGGTGGGCGGTCGTTAATAAACTTCAGTGTAGGATTGAAGGTTGGCAGCCGAAGCTCCTTTCGCAAGGGGGCAGGCTAACCCTGGTCAACGCAACGCTAACCAGTCTTCCGCTTTATGCTCTATCGGTCTTCCGAGCACCTAATGGGGGCTATCAGACGCATGGAAGCCCTTAGGCGAGCGTTCTTTTGGAAAGGGGCGCCGGCGGCCCTCGGGCGGTCAATGCTTGGTCAGTTGGAGGATAGTGTCCGCAGTCGGCAAGGACGGGGGATTGGGGGTCCTAGATCTGTGCAACTTGAACTCTGCGCTGCTGACTAAATGGTGGTGGAAACTGCTGTCGGGTCGCAATTACCTTTGGGGGCGGCTAATTACTAAACTGTATTACGCCAGAAGGAGGCCGCTGCACGAAGGGGCCTCCTTCTGTCCGAATTCCCTCTGGTGGAAGAGTGTACTGAGCGTTAAAGAGGTGTTTAACTGCGGTGCCCATTACTCGCTTGGAGGAGGAAAGGGTTGTGTGGTTTGTGGCGGGACAAATGGGGGGATATGGTCGCTCTCTGCCGTCTGTTCCTGTCACGCCCGGGGTAACCAAGAAACCGGGCCCGCCAACAGATCCGCCTTGTACACAGAATTTTTCCATGTACACGAAGGCTGGTAACCTGCTCAGATAGATAATATACAGTATAAAAGAGCATAAACAGAGCTGAACTAATAGAACTAACAGTAATCTCAGACTGAAATAAACTGTAAACTGAAATAAAAGTACAATATACTCCCAGCTCACCATAAATAATACAACCAGCTGGCCACAGCCAGACCCAAAAGTAAACTACTAAAGTCTGAGATACAAAAGGGGAGTACAGTAATAGTCTAGCTAAACTCTCGCTCGGGGTAGACGATCTAGCTAGTCGGCGATCCTCTTACCTCGATCTGCCGCTGAAGGCCCAGCAGCTCCCACAGTCGACTCTGCAAAACAAAGGGAAGGAAGAACAAGAAACAACAATGGGGGTGAGAACTACTAGATAAACCAGTAGCCTCCCCTAGTGGGTAAAAACCTCTGATGCTGACGCACCCACTAGGAATAAAGAGGCAAAAAGGAAAGAACAGTGGTATGCAATAAATACTGCTGAAAAGAAACTACCACTACTATGCCTCTAAATGCAGTGCCAAAAGATGACTGTATAGATGCAACTATAAAGCTGACTGCCCAAAGAAAACCCAATCAGAGGGCCAGGAAATACTGGCACTGCCTGCTCTGTCATCTCACAACTCACCAACTGACCGGCACCCATCACGGTCTAAAAGCCTACTCCGGAGTGGCACTCGAGGGGAGCGACCCACACGAGTAAAGTATCTCTGTATCAATCATCTCTGTAACCGATGTCTCACAATAGCAGGACTGGATCATGACCATGATCAAAGTGGGAATACTCCATCCACTAATGCAACCCGATCCCCAATCTGGTTGTGATAATAACATTTGGTCAACCGCCTAACATCCGCGGTTGCCACTATGCCCCACAATCCCCTAAGACATGCCCAAACTGTCCCAAGCAATACTACTCTCCAAAATCCCGATCAGACTCGAGCATCATGCATCGATAGAGAAGAATAACAATAACAGATGTTTTCTCCTAAGTCAAATCCCATAATATCGTGCTGCAATAAAATAGTGGCCTAACTAGTTGTCCAATGAGCATGCAAGTGTTCTCTTTTAAAAACATTTAGAAAGGACTAAGTTTCATGTGAAGAATACTTTTAGAATATTTTAAAAATATTGTTGGGTTACTAATTTGCATGCGGTTCACGATATAGCAATTGTCCAATTTTCTTGTCCCAGATTTATCACATAGAAGCTACTAAATTAATTTAGGGGCCAAATACAATAGGTTCATATACCACAAGTTATCTATCACATGTATAATTGGGAAACTCTTTTATTCCTAGTGTGCAATCAACAAAGAGGGATACGCAACCACCCACCTCGAAAAGCGTGTACAATGTACCCAGAAAATACCCGCTGTCCTCTAAACACACCGTCAGCTGCACAAATCCTACAACATCACACAAGTGTACACGGTGTAAATATAACAGTTCCAAACACACAATTGCTGTTTTAAAATCAGCACGCAAAACGAGGAATTTCACCTCTGTCCCGAGCTCCTAAAATCCCAGAAAAATCACGGTTGCGTTCCTCGCGAAAAATCGCCCAAAATCGACTCTTGAATCGCCTCGATCCGATATTCCTACGCTGAGAAATAATTCGTCGAAGTCGCCGCTGTCCAAAAATCCAACAGCAAAATGGGGTGTCAAATCACCTCGGGAATCGTGCCAAAGAATCGGAATCTGGAGAAACCATCAACACGAAAAACGAAGCCCTACCTCTTAGGAACACACTGGCGAAGAAATCGTCGAAATCGGACTCCTGTACTGCGCAGGGGACTCCTCGGACTGAAATGCGACGATAACGGGCCGAAATGGGGGAAAACCGAGGCACACTGTAAAATCCGGAACGCCGCTGTCGATCTTCCCGAAAATCTGGGAACGCACCACGAGGTAGAAAAATGTGAGAGGAACAACTTCTCTATCAACCTCTCTCCCTGGTTCTCTCTCTTTCTCTCGGAAAAAGCCAAAAAGAGAGGGGAGGGCCTATTATATAGGCCCACAAAATCAATTGGGAAATCCCCACTGTGTCCCACTTTCGGGCGCATTGGGGATTCGGGCTTTCTACAGTGCGGCCCGGCCCGCCAGATTCGGGCGGCACAGTGCCGACCGGGCCCGGCCATGCAGGCACCGGATCCGGCAGCACGCCCGGCCCGTCGTCGGACCGCCTCCTGGGCCGGACACGTGTCCGCCAAAAGGCGGCAGCCGTGCGGGCCACGTGGGGGAGCGCCACGTGCCCCCCTCCCCGGGTCAGCCCGGCGTGCGGGCGGCCCGCCAATGGCGTGGCGCCAAGTGGGCGCGCCGCCTGTTGCCCGACCACTGGGCGGCGGTCCGTAAACGCGCCGCCAGCTGCATGCGTACGTGGCGCCCAACGCGCGGGATTGCGTGCGCCGAGCACACATGAGCCGGCCAATCCGGGGCCGGCACGTGGCGCGCCACTGTCCACCGTGCACGCGGCCTGACACACCGCCTGCCCGGCCTGCCCGCGCTGCCGCGCACCATCCCGTGCGC